>CM038214.1:194517597-194632412 GCA_021442155.1 Cymbidium sinense
CATCAATTTATTAAATAAATTTTTTTGTGATTTATTTCGGGTTTAGGGTATTCAAATCCATAACAGTCAAAGGAAAGTCTCTTGAAGACATTTTCTTTAGCTATCTTAACTATGTTAGGATTAGGGCATTCTTTAGATCTACTCTTAATGATAACTTTATTCAAGGTTTAGGGTTTAGGGTTAGTTTAAGGTTTAGGGTTAGTTTAGGGTTTTGGGTTTAGGCTTTAGCATTTAGGCTTTCTAGGAGGTTTAGTTTTAGGCTTGGGTTTAGAGCTTATTTAGGGTTTTAGCATTTAGGGTTTAGAGTTTAGGGTTAGGGTTTAGGGTTTAGGGTTAGTTTAAAGTTTAAGGGTTAGGGTTTTTTTAGGGATTTTAGGGATTAGGGTTAGTTTTAAGATTTAGGGTTTAGGATTTATGGTTTAGGGTTTAGGATTTAAGGTTTAAGGTTTAGGGTTTAGGGTTCAAGTGTTTTTTTAAAAAAATTATGTAAACTGGTCAGTTTAGGTTTATTTAGTTTATTTAGTATATTTTTTATTTATTTGAGTTTATTTTATTTTTTATTTTAATTAAGTTTTTTTATTTAGTTTAGTTTATTTATTTTATGTTTATTTATTTTAGTTTATTTTTTAGGTTTAGGTTTAAGTTTATGTTTATTTTTTAGTTTAATTTTATTTTTATTTAATTTTTTAGGCATACTTTAGGTTTTTATTTTATTTTTTTTAGGTTTAGGTTTTAGGTTTTCATTTTAGATTTTTTATTTTAGTTTATTTTTAGGTTTAGGTTTAGGTTTAAGTTTAGGTTAATTTTTTAGTTTAGTTTTATTTTTATTTTATTTATTAGGTTTATGTTTTATTTTTTATTTTATTTTTTTAGGTTTAAGTTTTAGGTTTGCATTTTGGTTTATTCTTAAGTTTTATTTTTTTAGATTATGTTTTGGTTTATTGTAGTTAATTTTATTTTATTTAGTTTATGGTATTGGTATAGTTTATTTTAGGTTTAGATTAATGTTTTATTTATTATAATTTAGTTTATTTTAGTTTAGGTTTAGGTTTATTTTATTTTGTTTAATTTTGGTTTAGGTTATTTATTTTTTAGATTAGGGCTTAGGTTTTCTTTTCTATTTATTTTTAGGTTTATTTCTTAAGTTTTGGTTTCTATTTTGTTTTTATTTCATTTTATTTTAGGTTTATTTTAAGTTTATTTTATGTTCAGTTTTTATTTTCATTATGTTTTTTAATTTTAGGTAAATTTTATTTTTTTAGTTTTGTTTTGGTTTTTATTTATTTTATTTTAGTTTAATTTTTATTTCCAATTTAGTTTTATTTTTATGTTTAGGTTTAGGCTTTGCTTTTAGTTTAGGTTTTTATTTTATTTTATTTTTTTATTTTATTTAGGTTTAGGTTTTTTATTTATTTTATTTTCAGGTTTTATTTAGTTTAGGTTTAGGTTTTATTTTAGGGTTTAGGGTTTATGGAGGGTTTGGGGTATAGTGTTTAGGGTTGAAGGTTTGGTAGGGTTTAGGGTTTAGGGTTTTAGGGTTTAGGGTTTAGGGTTTAGGGTTGGGTTTAGGAGTGCTTACAATTTAGGGTTGTAGGGATTAATTTAGAGATAGAATTTTTTAAAATTTGTTTAAATTTTAATTTTTTTAAATTTTTTTAAAATTAAGTAAACTAATTGGTTTAGGTTTATTTTGTTTATTTTGTTTATTTTTTATTTTTTATTTATTATTTTATTTTTTATTTTTATTTTGGTTTATTTTTATTTTTATTTTATTTAGTATATTTATTTTAGTTTATTTTCTATGTCGAGGTTTAGGTTAATTTTTATTTTTTTAGGTTTAGGTTTATTTTTATATTACTTTTTAGGTTTAGGTTTTATTTACTTTAGGTTTAGGTTTTAGTTTTATTTTATTTTTTAGGTTTAGGATTTATTTATTTTAGTTTAAGTTTAGGTTTATTTTATTTTTATTTTAAGTTTACTTTTTGTTTAGGGTTTAGGTTTTTTTCGGTCTATTTTTTAGGTTTAGTTTTTATTTTATTTATGTTTTTCTATTTTTTTAGATTAGTTTAAGTTTTTATTTATTTTATTTTATTTTAATTTTAATTTTATTTTTTTATTTTCTTTTTAGGTTTAAGTTTAGGTTTAGGTTTTAGTTTAAGTTTTTATTTTATTTTATTTTTTATTTTAATTTTGCTTAGATTCTTTGATTAATTTTATTTTTAGGTTTTATTTAGTTTAGGTTTTAGAGTTTTTTAGGGTTTAGTTAATTAGTGGTTTAGGGTTTAGGTTTGGGGTTTAGTGTTTTAGGATTTGGGTTTATGGTTTTGAGTTTTTTTAGGTTTAGGGTTTAGGGTTTTAGGGTTTAGGATTTAGGGTTTTGGGGTTTTAGGGTTTAGGATTTAGGTTTTAGGTCTAAGTTTCTGGTTTTAGTTTAGAGTTTAGGGTTTTTCATTTCTTCTAAAGAGAAAAAATTCAGATTCATTTTTGCATAATCCCATTTCATCAAACAAGTAACACACTAAGTTTTCAAGGACATATGCGATGACATAGATAAAAATGAGCATGCATAGAGAAAATCAAAGACCCTAGATAAGTAGAACCTTCTTTTTTATAAAGACATAGTTCCTCAAACAACAAATCAGATCGATCATTCTTTAGTTTCTCTAGTTCCCATCAAAACCACCACAGATCCCCGATCTTACCCTCCACCACCACCATGGCTATAACCTCTATCGCTCCTCCCTCCTCCATAACCATCACTGCTCTGACCACCACCTCTAGATCCCCCAGTACCACTGCGATAACCACCGCCTTTGACTTCACCTTCATCACCAAATCTAGGCTAAGCTTGATTGACGATGATGTTCATGCCGTCAAGGTTTTGCCCATTCCTAAAGTTTAGGCTTAGGTTTAGATTTATTAGGTTTTAGAGTTTAGTTTTATTTTTAAATTTATTTAGTTACTTTAGGTTTAGGTTTTGAGTTTGGGGTCTAGCATTTAGGGTGTAGGGTTAGGGTTTAAGGTTTAGGGTTTAGGGTTTAGGGTTTAGGGTTTAACGTTTAGGGTTTAGGGTTTAAGGTTTAGGCTTTATGGTTTTAGGGTTTATGCTTTTAGGTTTTATGGTTTAGGATTTAGCATTTAGAGTTTAGGTTTTAGGGTTTATTAGGGTATATGATTTAGGGTTTAGGGTTGTAGGTTTAGGGTTTAGGGTTTAATGTTAGTTTTAGGGTTTAGGGTTTAGGATTTAGGTTTTAGGATTGAAGGTTTAGGGTTTTTGTTTAAATTTATTAAACTGTTAGGCTTAGGTTTATTTAGTTTATTTTTTATTTATCTTAGTTTATTTAATTCTTTATTTTTATTTATGTTTATTTTTTTCTTTTTATTTATTTTAGTTTATTTATTTTAGGTTTAGGTTTTTTATTTTAGTTTAATTTTTTGGTTTGGGTTTATGTTTAGTTTTCAGTAGAGTTTCATTTTTTATTTTTAAGTTTTTGGTTTATTTTAAAGTTTTATTTTTTTGTTTAGGTTTAATTTTATTTTTAGTTTATTTTATTCTATTTTGTTTTAGGTTTAGATTTAGGTTTACTTTACTTTAGGTTTGGTTTAGGTTTTATTTATTTTTGTTTAAGTTTAGGTTTATTTAATTTTGTTTATTTTATTATATTTATTTTATTTTTAATTTAGGTTTAGGTTTTTTTTAGTTTAAGGTTATGGTTTTATTTTTTATTTATTTTTAGGTTTATTCCTTAAGTTTAAGTTTTATTTGGTTTTTATTTTATTTTATTTATTTTATTTTATTTTACATTTATTTTTCATTTTATTATGTTTTTTATTCTTAGATTTATTTTACTTTTTAGTTTAGGTTTTTCTTTATTTTATTTTAGTTTATTTTTATTTTTTACTTTATTTTATTTTTTATGTTTAAGTTTTGATTTTAGTTTAGGTTTTTATTTTATTTTATTTATTATTTTATTTAGATTTAGGTTTATTTATTTATTTTTTAGGTTTTACTCAGTTTAGGTTTAGGTTTTTAGGTTTTTAGGGTTTAGGGTTTAGAGTTTTATGGTTTAGGAATTTTTGGGATTGGGTTTATGATTTAGTGTTTAGCCTGGTTTATACATAGGGTTTTAGTGCATAGGGTTAGCAAAGTTGGGGTTAGTTTAGGGTTTAGGGTCAGTGAGTGGGTATGACAGAGGTTTGTTTTGGGTTTAGGTTCTTGTTTAGGTTTTAGGGTTTAGGGTTTAAGGTTTTTTTAGTGTTTTTAAGGTTTAGGGTTGTAGGTTTAGGATTTCGGGTTTAGAGTTAGTTCTAAAGTATAGGCTTTAGGGTTTAGGGTTTAAGATTTAGGATTTATGGTTTAGGGTTTAAGGTTTAAGGTTTATGGTTTAGGGTTTTTTTTAAAAGAAAAAAAATTAAGCCAACCAATAGGTTTAGGATTATTTAATTTATTTTAAATTTATTAGAGTTTATTTTATTTTTTATTTTTATCTATGTTTATTTTTTTATTTAGTTTAGTTTATTTATTTTAGGTTTATTTACTTTAGTTTAGTTTTTTTATTTTAGTTTATTTTTTAGGTTTAGGTTCTTTTTTAGTTGATTTTATTTTATTTTATAGTTAGGTTTATGCTTTATTTTATATTAGGTTTAGTTTTACATTTTATTTTTTATTTTTTTTTTAGGTTTTATTTTAGGTTTATTTTTAGGTTTTATTTTTATTAAGTTTAGTTTTATTTTTTATTTTGTTTAGTTTAGGTTTTGGTTTTATTTATTTTAGTTTATTTTATTTTTGTTTAGGTTTTGGTTTATTTAATTTTGTTTAAATTTTTATTTTATTTTATTTTTAAGTTTTTCTTTATTTAGGGTTTAAGTTTTTTTTTTAAATTTAATTTTAGCTTTATTTTAAGTTTAGGTTTTTTTTATTTTATTAAATTTTAGGATTATTTTTATTTTATTTTGATTTTTTATGAATTTTTATTCTTATGTTTATTTTATTTTGTTTAGTTTAAGTTCTTTATTTTATTTTAGTTTATTTTATTTTATTATATCTTATTTTAGGTATTTAGTTTAGTTTGATTTTATTTTATTATATATAGGTTTAGTTTATTTATTTTATTTTAGGTTTATTTAGTTTAAGTTTAAGTTATATTTTGTGGTAGTGTTTTAGGAGTGGTTTATTTAGTTAGTTAGGTTAGTACAGGGTTTAGGCTTTAGCTTTAGGCTTTGTTTAGGCCCCAGGTTTGAGGAAGTGTCAGTTGTTGGGTTTATGATATAGAGTTTTAGTTTATTTAGTTTAGGATTAATGTTTTGGTTTAGTTTAGAGTTTAGAGTTTTATTATTGAGGTTTTATAGGTTTAGTAGAGTTTAGGGTTTAGGATTTAGGGTTTAAAGGTTTAGGTTTTTAGGTTTTAAAAAAAAAATAAGAAACCAGAGGTTTAGTTTTATTTATTTTATTTTTTTGTTTATTTTAGTTTATTTTATTTTATTTAGGTTTATTTTAACTTATTTTATTTATTTATTTATTTCAATATAGGTTTATTTAGGTTTATGTTTATATTTTATTGGTTTATTGTTATTTTTATTTATTTTATTTTAAATTTGGGTATTTTTAGCTTTTAGGTTTAGGTTTTAAGTTTTATTTTTAGGTTTTATGTTTTATTTTTGGTTTAGGTTTAGGCTTATTTTAATTTATTTTATTTTATTTAGTGGGTTTAGGTTTAGTTTTATTTTAGGTTTAAGTTTAGGTTTATTTTAGTTAAGTTTATTTTTTGTTTAGGTACATTTTATTTTGTTTATTTTAGGTTTATGTTTTTTTTAGTTTAGGGTTTAGGTTTTATTTTTAATTTATTTTTAAGTTTATTTTGTAGGTTTATGTTTTTGTTTAGTTTTTATTTTATTTTATTTTAGGTTCATTTTATATTTTTTTAAGTTTAATTTTTATTTTATTTTTATTTTTATTTTAGGTTCATTATATTTTTTTAGGTTAGTTTAGGTTTTTGTTTAGTTTAATTTTATTTTTATTTCAATTCATTTAAGTTTAGGTTTAGGCTTAGGTTTTAGCTTAGGTTTTTATTTTATTTTATTTTTTTACTTAGCTTTAAGTTTTTTTATTTATTTAATTTTAGGTTTTATTTATTTATTTATTTATTTTTTTTTAAAGGAAACCCCATTATACGGGGGTATTTTATTGCCACAAAAAAAGGTTACAAGATCCTTAAAGAGGATAAACTCTGAATCTACTGCTCAAAGATCTACAATCAGCCTAATGAGTAAATCCCCATCTAAGTACATCCTAAAGCAAGAGAAAATATTAAAGCAATCAAAAGATACAATATGGCTAACATAATAATCGAAAGGAAGATTAAGGCCAATGCTCTGATGGTTGTAAGAGAGCTTGGTAATATGGAGCAAACAAGAGAACAAGGGAGAATCACACACTACAGAGAGGAGATTAGAGCAAGTAATAATACAAATAGAGAGATAAATGAAAACAATAAAAGAGAGATAATAGGAAAGTTGATAAAGAAGGCTGTGCTCAATCACCAAATTGAGATGCAAAATTGAGCATCCAAACTTCATTAGAAGGGTTACATCACATGCTACTACCTAAAAGGGAGAAAACATCACACCATCATAGCCAACAGGGAGGTAACACCAGGTTGATAGTCTTATGAACTTTATTACCTGCAATCCTAAACACAATCATATCTAAAATAGAGAGGTAATTGCAAAGAGCTAAATGGTAAGTTGTCTCATTCAAGAAAGATATCAGCAATATAGTCATCCTGACATGAGTATATAAACATAGGGAATTAGTCATCTTAGAGCCTCATATCCAAGTGAAACCGATATAAACCCACCACCAAAAAATAGCAGATGAGATAACTTGCTTGATCATGCTAATCAAGTCAATGATCTTATAGTTGACCTTCCCATCATAAGATATATAATTGAAACTTTAGTGAAACAACCCCTTTTATGTCCATATAATTGGAGAAAGACAATTGTAAAGGAAGGCAGGAAACAACCCCCTTTTTTATGTTCATTTTAGGTTTTATTTTTTATGTTTATGTTTTTTAGTTTTTAGGGTTTAGGGTTTAGGGTTTCAGGTTTATGGTTTAGGGTTGTATATTTTAGAGACTAGGGTTAAGGGTTTAGGGTTTTTTGGTTTACTTTTTATGATTTAGGGTTTAAGGTTTAGGGTTTTAGTGTTTTAAGGTTTAGGGTTTATGGTTTAGGGTTTAGGGTTTAAGGTTTAGGGTTTATTTTATTTATTTATTTTTATTTTTTTGAGTTAAGTAAACTGGTAGGTTTAGGTTAATTTAGTTTATTTAGTTTGTTTTTTATTTATTTTAGTTTATTATTATTTTTTATTTAGGTTAATTTTTATTTACATTTAGTTTAGTTTATTTATTTTAGGTTTCTTTATTTTAGTTAATTTTTGAAGTTTATTTTGAAGTTTAGTTTATTTTATTTAATTTTTATTTTATTTATTTTTTAGGTTTAGGATTAGTTTTATTTTATTTTTTTAGGTTTTTAGGTTTTTATTTTTTTTTAGGTATTATTTTTAGTTTAGGTTTAGGTTTATTTTTTTATTTTATTTTATTTATTTTAGGTTTTATTTATTTTAGTTTAGTTTATCTTAGTTTAGGTTTATTTATTATTAGGTTTAGTTTGGAATGGTTTTTACTATTTATTTTAGGTTTTCTTTATGTTTATTTTTAGGTTTATGTTTTATTTAGTTTTATTTTATTTTATATTAAGTTTATTTTATTTTAATTTTAAGTTTAATTTTATTTTATTTAGGTTTATATTTTTTAGTTTGTTTAGGTTTTATTCATTTTTATTTTAGTTTTATGTTTTATTTTATTTACTTTTAGGTTTGGTTTAGGTTTAGGCTTTAGTTTATGTTTTTATTTTATTTTATTTTATCATTTTATTTTCGTTTAGGTTTTTTTATTTATTTTATTTTTAGGTTTTATATAGTTTAGGTTTAGGTTTTTAGCTAGGATTTAGGTTTTAGGGTTTAACTTTTAGGTTTAATTTTAGGTTTTATTTTTTAGTTTAGGTTTAGGTTTATTTTTAGTTTATTTTATTTTATTTAGTTTAGGGTTTAGGTTTAGTTTATTTTTGGTTTAGGTTTAGGTTTTATTTATTTTAGCTTAGGTTTATGTTTATTTTATTTTGTTTTTATTTTTATTTTTATTTTACATTTAGTTATTATTTTATTTAGGTTTTTATTCTTAGGTTTACATTATTTTTTTATCTATTTTAGGTTTTTACTTATATTATTTTTGTATTTTTTTTTCTTTTTTTCTTTTTGCATTTAGGTTTCAGTGTTAGTTTAGGTTTTTATTTTATTTTATTTTTATTTTATTTAGGTTTAAGTTTTTTTATTTATTTTATTTTAAAATTTCTTCTACATTAAGTTTAGGTTTTTAGGCTTTTAGAGTTTAGGGTTTAGGGTTTAGGGTTTAGGGTTTAGGATTTGGGGTTTAGGGTATTGAAAGGGTAGAGTTTTTGGGTTTTAGGGTTTAGCTTTAGGGTTTAGTAGGGTTTAGGGTTTAAGGTTTAGGGTTTAGGGGGTTGGTTTAATAGGGTTGGTTTAGGTGTGAGTTTAGAGTATGGTTTAGGGTTTAGATTTTTGGGGTTATTTAGGGTTTAGGTTGGAGGGTTTAGGTGGGTTTAGGTGGGTTTAGGGTTAGGTTTCAGATCCTAAATCAGGGAGCTTTAGTATGGGCTAAAGCATGACCTAAATCTAAATGATAGGTGGACATAAAGGTTTACCTCCTCAAGAGAGAATAAATTATTCAACTTTAAACTTATAACTACCTGGAGTGGCCACCAGCTAACTCCTCCTACATTTTTAAAACCATATATTATGGTCTTATGAATTGCAAGATAGCTAGGGTAGTTATTTAATTAGAAAGAGACTAAAGTCCTAAACACACTCTCTAAGAGACTAAAGCATGAGTGCTATGAGCATATGACTTAATCTTTAGATGCAAAATATTTTCGATTTTATTTAGACATATCATTTTGACAGAGGCTTTAGGATTTCTTATGCCTAAATGCATGATGAAATAGGTTATGGTTCAAATCAGCTAGAAGGTGTTCTCCACCATAAATGATGCCCTCACAGGTCAAGCATTCCATTATTGTGCAAGGATGGAGATCCTTCATGTTCAAGGGAGAAAGAATATGCATGCATGATGTGAAACATACAACCATACAGCTAGGGGGTTGTTAAATCTTTTAGTTATCGTATTTTTCTTAGGGTTTATGATGAGGTTATGAGTTGTTTAAATTTTAATTATGAGTGATTAGTTGGGCAAAAAAGTTATTTTTATCCTAAGAGCCTAATCATATCCAAGCCACACATTAAAGCATCAATAATTTAAGAAATTGTGACTTAATTAATTTGTAAATTGATTAATGATTTAATCACTTCATTAAATGGCTTAATTAAGTAAACTTAAAATCAAATCATTCTAGAACTTAATCACTTAATCTTAGGTAGATTCTTAGGTGTTCAATAACCTAAGAGGCTTCAAAGGAAATTATAGTCAAACTACATGTGTAGGGAGGTTATAAAAGTACTTAATTAAACCTTTTAGCTTAATTAATAAATAATTGTGAGCCAATTGCATTAGACCCTTTACTTCTTAGGTGCATTGCTGATTTAAATTCCATGTGGTTGCATACCATATGTTGGTTTAATTATGTTAAAGTGGTGTAGGTAATTAATGGACTTAATTCACTAACCTAGACAAAATATAAAATCAACCTAATTGTTCTAAAGATTAAAACTAATTCACACATGGGAGAAATGGGTTAGTACCAGCAAACTCTTTTCACATTTCCTAAGTCAAATCAAATTCAAAATAAAAAATCTCTTTAAAGAATTTTGATTCAATTTAAATAATCATATTTTATAGGATTGTCTTTAGAATTAATTAGGGTGAATGAAGTTATATGCTTACATCACTTTATTTCTTTCCAAGCATGCTAAATATTGTTTGCCATATGAAATCATGCATTCATGTCTTTCAAAAATCAATTAAATATTATGTTTCCTTTTATGTCAAATTGCATGTTTTGGCTAAAGTAAGAATATAAGTGGCTATTATCACTATTAAACCAAAATTATTTTCACAACTTATAAATTAAAAGTTATGAATGAAATGATGCTACTTATAAATACTTATAATCTTGCATGTGATTATAGCATAAGATGTGTTTTATGTTGTTTTCTTCTCTTCCCTTACATGGATTTGAATAGTTCATTTGAAAAGAACACAATGCTTGCTTAAATCTATTCCTATGCATTTCTATGTTATGACTTTAGAAGGATCCTCGCATTTACACATGTAAATTATACAACCAAATAAAAAAAAAATCCTTTGCATGATTTTCATCCATTTGTTTCTTTTTGTATATTCTCGTGTATTTAAGAAAAGTGGTATATTAGTCTAGACATCTCGGGGCTGTGAGGCCTTAAGTAGTCCCAAGTAGGTCTTGTACCTTATGCCCCTGGTGTAGAAAACAATGGCACCGTACTCACTTATGTCTTTTATACATGTGAATGTGCATTATGTTAATGGATAAAGAATCCCTCTTTTCTACATAATAAAAACATGCATTCATGGAATATTCAAATTTCCTAATCATATCTCTTATCATTCCTCATCATGGTGGGCTAAAATTTGCATTGCATGTATAGCTTTAGAATTTATTCATATGCATGGTATATATGGTGGAAAGAAATAAAGAGTTGTGTGTTATAAAATTCACCTTAATTAATCCTAAGTTGCCTCTCTTATTGAATAGGGCTATTTAAAATAAATCTAAACTTAGGGTTAATTAAAACACACAATAAAACATCCACTAAAGAAAAATCATCAATGAATCTACCTTAGAAATTACTTAAGGTGGGGATGAAAGAAGTTCTTTTCTTTTCTTTACAATATTTAGTAATTAAGTGTAGGTTCATTTCAACCAAATCAAATCCCCAACTAAAATTGACAAAATCAACTAAATCACTTAAAATGAAACCAATTAAATCCTTCATACTTAGAAAATTCTAACCTTAAAGCCTAGCTAAGACATGCCACATTAGCCTTAAATGGCACAAACACATTAGACTAAGTCACCATTTCTAGCTCTATGTTAGGGTGGTGCATGATTTGATGCCTAATTTTATTTTATGATGTAATGTTTTTAGATGGTGCATGTAGTCTCATGATAGGCATCTTAGCCTAATGATGTTATAGGTATGCTTAATAAAAAAATATAAATGCTTTTATTGTGTTGATTATACCTAAGCATGATCCAAACTAGGACAAGTGGACTTGGTTACCCATGTGTGGGGTGTTAAGTCCAAATTATTCATATAACTGGTTGGGTTGTGTGGTATGTTTAGCTAATCTCTATTTTGTAAGTTTAGTAAGATTTATCTTTCCCATTTTAATGTAAATTTTGCAATTAAGATTTGGGATGAATTTTATGGGGGAATTAGGATGAACATTGATTATAAGACCATGTCTTATATACCAAGTGAAGCCCTGGACCAAAGTACATCCCAAATCAAATCAAAAGGAAGGAAGAAATGAAGAAAGAAATAAAGGAAGGAAGAAGAAATGAAGAAAGAAAGAAATGAAGAAAGGAAGAAATGAAGAATGAAGATTGAAGAACCCCATAACATGAATTCCTTCTAAATTATAATTATTCATTTGTAATCTGGGTTGTAGAGCTCAGCTACCCATTTTTCTTTTCGGGTTGTGCGGTGGTACCCGACCACATCGGCCTCTTATTCTTTTATGCTAGATTTATAAAATTGTTTGATGTTTGTTTAGCTTGTGCATTAGAAATGGCATGATTTTTCGAGTTTCTTAATTTCTTGATGGTTGTTGAATTGCCTAGATGTGATTAGACTCTTATCAAAAAATAAATTTTTTATCCAATTAATCAACTCAAAATTAAATTAAATAACTCATAACCTCACCTAAATCCTAGGACATAAAGCAAGATAATAAAAGATTTAGAAACCCCTTAGCTGGATGTTGTATATTTCACATCATGCATAAAATATATTGCTTCACTGTTGCTAATGGAGGGCTTCACCTTTGCGAGAGAAAATGTCTGGACCTTTGAGAGCCAAGGTTGAAACACACCTCCTTCTTTCTGATTTTAGCCCATAACCAATTTCTCATGCATTAGGAATATGAAATCCCATAGCCTGTGTCAAATAAAAATGTCTAAAAATGAAAATAAAACTTTAACAAAATTTGTACAATAAATCCTCACCTCTTAGGCATTTCCATGACCTTGTGTTGTGGAATTGTAAGCCCTAGATTTCTAATAAAAATCCAACTCAAATATGTAATCTTCTTTAATTTCAAAAATATAAAGCCCAACCATAGGATAGTTAGGATGCTTGCTAGGCTTCCTAACATTGTAAGAATCCCCTTTTGGCTTTGATAATAACTCTCTCTTCTTGATCAATCCCACTTATTTTCAAAAAATAACCAATTTATTGATAGTCCTATCTTTGAAATCTTTAGATAATGAGTTTACCTTAATCGAGTATTCTTAAGGAATATCATTTCTTAAGATGTAATTAACTATGGGGATTGCCTCCATAAAAAAATTTAATAAACCCAGTTTAAAATAAACCCTACTTTACTTTTCCATGTAAAGTAGAGGAAAGATCTTTGGTACATTCGAAGACTCATTGTCCTTAGGAGTCCTCATTAGGTGATTAGGTCCAATGTAAGATAATGACTTCTGTCTCTCAAGAAAGTACATCATTCCTCAATATCTCACCCGATCACCCTAATGACCCTGAAGATGGACCCTGAAGATGAAAAAACACTACTTTTAGAATCCCGATCGAAATCTATTGCTATAAGGTCATGCCTTTCACCTTAAAATGTGGTGCTACATACTGGCTATGACTCGAATCTTTGATGAACTCATTAATCATTAAGTTGAGTTCTATGTCGATGATCTTGTGGTCAAAAGTAGAGAAAAGGAAGACCATCTCTCTAACCTGAGAGTAGTTTTTGAATAGTTAAGACAATTTTACCTCAAAAGAAACCACATGAAATGTGCATTCATAGTAACTTCAGGGAATTCTTTTGGGTTTATTGTCTAAAACTAGGGAATCAAAATCAATCCGGAGAAGATCAAGGTGATATTAGAAATGCCACCGCTAAAAACAACAACTCAAATCTTTCCAAGGGTAGTTGGTGTATCTAAGGCATTTTATATCCAACCTATCGAGAAGATGTCAGCCATTCTCAACACTTGTAAAAAAGGATGCCAAGGTTAAGTGGGATAATAAGTATGAGCATGCCTTTGAAGACATCAAGCATTACCTAATGACGCCGTCGGTTCTAGCAACCCCTATCCCAAGCAAGCCTGTCATCATGTACACTACTACGTTAGATGACTCCCTTGGTGCTTTGTTGGCCCAAGGAAATGACGAAGGGAAGGAAAATGTACTTTACTACCTCAATCGTCATCTAATCCCTTCTAAGATTAATTATCCACCCATTGAGAAGCATTACCTAGCTTTAATCTTTGCATCTTAAAAGCTACGACAATACATGCTTCATCATAAGGTGAACTTAATATCTAGGATCAATCCAATGTAGTATCTCATAACACGGCATATGCTATCTAGATAGTTGGCATGATGGTCCATAATCCTCTCATAGTTTGACATTACCTTCATACCCTTCTATGTAGTGAAAGGACAAGTGCTAACAAATTTTTTAGCAGCACACCCACTTCCTGTTGACTCTCCGCTTAGTGATGATCTCCCTGATGATCAAATCATGAACATAAGGGATACTAGCATTCACCACTGGGAGATGCCACCAATGTCAAATATATGGAGTGATCCTTCATAAACCACCCAACATTCTAAATTCTATATTAGCTTCATGGCCATTCGAGTGTTGGGGTACTGACATAGTGGGTCCGATTGATCCACCTTCTTACAAGGGTCATCAATTTATCTTAGGTGCTACTGGCAACTTTTTCAAATGGGCGAAGGTGATTTCGCTCAGAGTGGTCATAGCTCGGCATGTGCTCTAATTTTTTAGGAACCATATTGTATATAGGTTCGGAGTGCCTCAATGAATTATATCGATAATGCGCATTCAAGAACAGAGATCAACAACTTTTCCTGGAGACATAACATAGATTGGAGCTATTCTACCATCAACTACGCAAGGAAAACTGACATAGTTGAAGCCATCAACAAAACTCTCATTTAAATACTGAAGAAGACACTCGACAATAACAAATGACAGTGGCATGAGCAGTTAGTTGAAGCCTTGTGTGCCTACCATACCACATATAGAACTCCAACGCCTACTCCTTTCATCTTAGTGTATGGGTCTACAGCCATTCTACCATTAGAAGTCCAACTCCCATCACTAAGGATAGTTGTGGGTTGCAAGATCACAATAGAGCAGAATGCCAGGTTGTGGTTAGAAGAGCACAAAGGTTTGGTGGAGAGACGCCTGTGAGCATGCCAAAATCTTGAGTTATACAAAGTTAAATTGATTTAGGCTCATAATAAGTTGGTCCATCCTAGATATTTTCAAGCAAGAGAGCTTATTTTAGTTCTAAGGAGATTGATTGTTGCCTGTCGTAAGATGGGATGCAAGTTTGAACCCATTTGGGAAGGCCCTTTTGCCATAGAGAAGGCCTACCAATGAGGACCTTATTAGCTTATTAATCGTAAGGGAGAGTGCCCAATGCTTTCAATCAATAAGCTCTACTTAAAAAATATTATAAATCATATTTGAAAATAATTAACATTAATGAAAATTTTATTTCGAATTCAATCTCTTTCATGTTGAAAGTATTCTTGTTTGCGAATCTGCCACGATGTATTTAGGGTAGGTGTAAGGAAACTGAGCTATGCCCTATCCTTCATTGACACAATACAAACACAAACTATAAATAAACATATAAAATAAACACATATCTTTTATCTCGGGCAACTCTGAGTTAAGTTAACGCCCAACAACACTCACTGAGTAGCTGCTTTAGGTCAGGCTGACATGCCACCTTGCTAGTGTGATACACCAATGGTGTTCATGTTTTGGAGGATGTAAGTCTACTACACTTTCCTTCCTTACTTTTCCATTTCACACCGATGAGCACCTTGTTAGTTTTAGGCCTTAATTGGCAAGTAAGCTACCTCATGTTGGCTCATTTAAGAGAATGTGAGTCTACTATGTTTTCTTTTTAGATTAGCCTTCATGCACTGATTTGGCTGAGTATATTTAAGGTTTAGGATAAGTCGCCAAGTGGCTCTTTCCCTCATGACTTCTTCGACTCTAGGCCCAGTCCTTCCTCGTGGCTCCCGCTAGTAGTTGCTCTAGGTCGATAGCATATGTCCCATCAATGACAAACTTTCGATGATCTCCACTTGGAAAGTTATAAGCCTACACGATCTTTCCAAATTGATCATTGCATACATCGGAAAGTTATTTTATTCTCACTATGCTGATAGATACACCACTCATGCTAATGGATACACCTTAGGTTGGTTAGTTCTCTCACCTTAGAATACACCACTCATGGTAGATGTAAGTTTACTATGCTTTCTCCTTGAGTTGGCCACCGTGCATCTATAGGCTTTCTTTTTTAGGGCTTGGGATAACGCCCCTAGGATCACCTCCCCTTTGGGCACTATATTTGGATCACATCCTTTGCGACCCCATTTAGACAATACCTAGGTTACGATAGGATTGGACAATTTTGCTTTCCTAGTAACCACCCCTGTGGTTAGAGAATCCATCCTCTGAATGTGCAGATTTTCCTTTACCCCAATAAATTTGAGATAGGTCAAGGCCTACAAAGCCCCTTCACATTGTGGTCCCTCACACACCAATAGGGTCCATGCAAAGATATAAATAAAATATATACTCATTTGTGGATTAGGAGGACACACCTAGCGGTACCTTTTCCTAAGCAGATATCATATCTTTAGAGCAGTGTTAGTAAAACTCCATAGGAATCGCTGACTACTCTTGAGTTGATATAAGTCCCCAACGACATTCACTCAATAGTTGCCCCTAAGTCGGGTTCAATTTATTGTGCTACCAATAGGTCACCCCAATGGTTGTTCCCTACTTTAGAAGATGTAAGTCTGCTACGCCTTCTTTCTAGAACTGTCATTGCACACCGAAAGGCAACCCCTTAGGTTGGCTAGCTCTACCTAACAACCAGTAGACTATCCCTTTAGATTTATAAATTTGAGATAGGATAAGTTCGATATAGCCCCTTCTCAGTGGGTCTATCGCACACCAATATGGTCCATAATTAAATCCATCAAATTTGACCAAGCTCACATCCCCAGGGGATATGCCCTCAATTCAAAATCAAACTAAACCAAAAAAACCTTATCAAATCACATAAAATTAAGATAAAATTATTTCTGACTACTTTTGATTCAGATATGTCCCAGCAGCATTCACTCAATATTTGCCCTAGGTCAAGTTCAATTTGTTGTGCATCCAATAGGTCACCCAGTAGTTGTTCCTCTCTTTGAAAGATGTAATTATGCTATGCCTTATTCCTAGAACAACCGTTGCACACCGAAAGGCAACCCCTTAGGTTGGATAGCTCTACCCCATAGCCAGTAGACTATCTGTTTGGATTTGTAAACTTGAGGTAGGTCAAGGATGATAAAGTTCCTTCTCAGTGGGTCCATCGTACACCAACAGGGTCCATATATTAACTCAGATTAAATAAAACCCAATCTAATTTTCCCTGATGGAGTTAAATCATACCCTTCTCCCCAGTGGAGCCCCTAAATTATATATAAACAAGTCAAACAAACAAATCAAATTCAGAACCAACCTCCCTAGTGGAGAAAAATTAAACCAACTCACCAAATAGAATCTAAATCAAAGAAATCCAACCAAACTCTTATTCCCAGTAGATACATCCCAAAAAAAATCTATGAAATCAAACTCAAATCCCAATCCCTAGTAGATAGCCTGAACCTGCTTCCCAAGTTGAAGGATCATACACTCGATCCCTATTGGACTCGAACCCTGATCTCTAGCAGATATGCCTCCACAGCAATCAAAACAAAACAAACTAAAGTTGATTTGATCTTAATCTCTGATGGATTATAGATTTCTATCCCCAGGGGATCTTCTTTCCATAAATCATATAATCAAATCAAATTCAAACCTTATCCCCAATAGATTTTCTTCTTTATGCCTCGACATAGACCCTCACATGTCATGTCCAATGCATGTGTGATCCCTAGGGATCTCCCTCCATGTCTTTGACATGAATTCTCATCAAATCTTATTTCTTCTCTTATGGACACCTTTAATACTTCAACCAAAAGCCTAATAATGTATTCATTCAAATTATATCACCTTAACATTGTAATCAATATTTTATGATTTGTGATGGTGCAAGCTCATACTAACTATACACTCTCATGCTAAACATATATAGTGTGAATTAACACACAATGTTATATTATAATTTGGTATAATATAATATATTGTCTAACAGTAATCCTCATTAGAATCACTTAAAAAGAACAAATAGCAAAATTTTCATAAAATATGAATAATGTTCATTTTGGATGTAAAATTGTTATATTTCTATTAGAAATGTTACAAAATAGCATAATTTTGGTGATGTTTCTTGGTGTGTGCCATGAATTTGCCAAATTCTTCCATATCAACCTTCAAATTAATATTTTTGTGAGTTTTGACCAAAGGATTATAACAAAAGTAAAACATACAAAAATGTACAATAACATTTAGTAACAGACTACCACATTCATATATATATATATATATATATATATATATATATATATATATATATATATGAAGTTATATTGATGTACATATATATTTTAATATGCTTTCATATAATATATTATCTTACATTATAGCTTAAAATAAATTACTATAAGCAAATAATTTATAAAATTTGGTTGAAAAATGAACATTTATTTTGGATGCAAAATTCCATTCTTTTGATTAAATGACACACCATAGCACCCAATGATGTTCCCTAAAGCTTACTTTAAATTTGGCCAAATCTCATCATCTCAACCTATAAATCAATATTTTTATGAATTATACCGTAACTCTACTACATCATACAATAACAAACTAAAATATGCTAAACAATAAGTAGTAATACACAATAGTATGCTATAATGCATGATGCTACACTATGTTATGGCATCCTATATTATAATACACTATAACATATTATATTATATTATATTATATATTGCATCACAAGGGATTGCTTAAGATAAAAAATCATAAAATTAGTCTAAATAATAAAAACTATATATTTTAGTTGTATCACTTACATATTTTAAATTGAAATAATATATTATGATGCCATGCTACCTATTATGAATTTGGCCAAATTCCAGTCTAAATCAACATTTTTATAAATAATGCTAGTGTAAGCTTGACTGCATGATTGTAAAGTACTAAAAGAATCTAAAATGCGTAGAACAATATATTATGATACATGGTGTTATACTATGCTACAACATATAATATTTATTTTAAACATAAAATCTTACTTTTTAGACTACAAGTGGCGTAGCACACCTATGGTACTACAACTAATTCCCACTTCAAATTTAACAAATTTCATCATTTGATTTATTAAATCAATATTTTTAAGATTTATATTAATATAGACTATAGGGCACAATACCATAATATACTAAAACATTTCAAAACATCTTATAACATCCAAAAACACATCACTACATGCTCAAACATCTTATATTATATGTGTTGACCTCACTTTTGGAGTGAGCTCTCAACTTCCTCATAATAGATCTAGGACTCTTGTAGACACTAAGAGTTTTATTTAAGATACTTAGGTGAACACTTAACCTAACCCTAGAAACTTAGAAGAGTTAGCCATAAGAATAAGTTATGCCTTAGAGATTTAGAAAGACTTGCCTACCCTATAGCCTTAAACCCAATCCTTGCTTCCTTCTTCCAAACCAAACCTCAAAATCAAATCCAAGATCATAAGTCCAATCCCACTCCAAATGATTAAAACCCATGACTAAATTAAAAATCCAAATCCTTTCCTAAGCCCTTTGATTTTATCTTATAGACTTAGCCTTAACCAAACTCAAATCAACCCAAACTCAATTGATTTATTTATAAATCAATCATTCCTTGATTTATATTTAAAAATATAAATGAATTCGAAATTCAAACCATTCAAATCATATCAAACTAAACCAAACCAAATATATTACCTAATTAAGCCCTTTTGACCCATATCCCTCAATTTGATCAAATTTTCTTCCAAATCACTCCAAACTCAAGTGATTTTATCATGAATCATTTATATATTCATTTATATTCACAAATATAAATGAAATATAAATCAAATGGCCAAAACCAAACCAAAATTAATTCAAATTCCCACTTTTAAATTCTTGAACTTGGCTAAATGATATCCAAATCAACTCAAAACCCATGGATCTCT
Source organism: Cymbidium sinense (assembly GCA_021442155.1). Lineage (NCBI taxonomy): Eukaryota > Viridiplantae > Streptophyta > Magnoliopsida > Asparagales > Orchidaceae > Cymbidium > Cymbidium sinense. Next base: position 194,537,134 of record CM038214.1, read on the forward strand.
TCATAATTCAATCACTCCTTCAAACATTATTCCAAATATAAACACAAACTATAATTATCAAACCAAATCCAAGTCAACCCAAGTCAAACCCAAGTTATCCTTATTTTACTTGAAATTATCATACGAACCAAAATCTATAGAGCTTCAAACCACTTACAATTGGATTTATATTCATATCATGATCAAAAATCATCCTAAGTTAATCAATTATCTTGAATTGGGTTAAACCAATTCAACCTAGCCCTTTGACCAAGTCAACATTTAGCCCAAATGAAACCCAAACTAGCCAAAACCCACCATATACCAAATTCATTGAAACCATTGATTCAAACCAACTCATAATGAATGATTGAACATGACCAAACCCTCACTTGAGCTAAACTAAGCTGAATTAGCCATTTAACCTAAGTTGGCCTAAATTAGGCTAAAAAGCCAAAATGTGTCAAATCATGATTTGATCCAAATTAATTGCAACCAATGGCTCAAGTTCATTCCAAATCACTTATTGAACTTGACTAAAGCCATGATTGAGCCCAATTTGACCAATTGGTCAACTTGACCCAACCTAGCCCAAATTAGCCTAAAGGGTCAAATTGGCTAAAATCCAAATTAAACCAAACCAAAGCCTACAATTACTTTCAATCAATCAATTGAACTTGAGTCAACATCTAACCCAACCCAATTTGGTCAAATTGGTCAAATTAATTAACTGAGACCATTTGACCTATTTAAATCCAAATGAGTCAAAATCAAACCTAAGCCAAATTGATCAAAATTGATTGAACCAAAATATCCCAAATCATCATATGAACCAAACCCATGTGTTGGTTTTACCCAATTTGACCATTTGGTCAACCCAACCCAACTCAACCCAAATGAGCATATTTTGACCATATGAAGCCAAATCACCCAAAGCCACCTTATGGAACCATGGTGATTGGCCTAACCTAAACCACATGGACCTTAGGTCAGCTCCAAACCAGCCCAAGTCCATGTGGGACACAACCCAAGTGAATTGACCATTAGACAAGCTCATTTGCATTGGATTCTTTTTGTAAGAGCCAAAGTCCCCTTTGACTCTTCCATCACAACCATCAAACATCCCAATGAGGAACTCCTAGGCCACCTTAGCCCACCCTAGGCCATCCTAGCTCTTGCCAAGGACCAAGGGAAACAAACCAAGAAACTCCCTCTCATGGTCGAACCCCATGGGCAAAGGCAAAGATCAATCCCACACAATCTCTCCATATCAAGCCTTGAGACTCCTACCACCACTTCCTCCAAGTAGTACGTGCTAAGTGGTGCTGACGGAGAACCCTCCAATGACTCGATGATGGCCAATCAGTTGACTTTTTGGAAGCTATCCCATCTATCCATCAAGTGCAATTGAGGGGTATACCCCCTCAATTCAAGCGACAAATGACACCGGTCGATTTCAGCACTCCTCCCACAATGTGCTATAGTTCCTCCAGCCTCTATTTCTGAAGTCATATTGTATCATGGAGGGTGCCAAATCCTCACTTTACTTACTTTACTAAATTTCTGTTTTATACCTCCATCCAAATCTAAGAAATCAATGAAATGAGCTGATTCCACTTACATTTATGTCACTTCTGATGATCAGTCTGATTTTAGTCTTATAGATAGCTCTGCAAGTCCAATTAATAATAACTCTACTTTTGATCACTCTTCTTCTTCTTATAAAGAAATAGATTACCTATTCTTAAATCATTTATGTTCGCCCATTGAGATTAATTTGGAGTCTTCCGACTCTGATGATCTTATAGGAGAAGCTATAGGTGAACAAGATGAGTAGGTAGAACTTTTCAATAAACCATCTCATGAAGTCACTAAAGTAAACCATCATAGTGGCAAAGTTCTACCTCCTAGGTTAGCACCTCAAGATAAGGGTAAGCAAGTCATTGGTTCTAGCAATCAAGAAGCTGCTCCATAAGATGTTCCATCAATGGACATGCTTATGGAGGACTAGCCCAGAGTTGACTACAATGTCATCGCTCACCTAAGAAAGTTGCCAGCGAAGCTAAGCATATATGATGCCCTTATCTTATCCAAAGAGATGAGTAAGTCTTTGATCAAAGACCTTCTCGATCTAGAAATATGCTTAGCTCAGTTGATTACCATAAAAAAGGAGGCATGTTATTTGAAAGAAGCCTGTAGAGTTTCATTCAATGATGAAGACCATCTTTTGGGGACAATTTAGAAAAATAATCCCCTCTACATCACAGTGGACATGGGCAGATTCAGACTCTCCAGGGTGTTAGTTGGTCCAAGTGCATCAATGAATATTATGAGTCTAAAGACCCTTGTCTACCTGAGGATTGACATCTTTGAACTCCGAGGAGATCAGTTGATGTTGAGAGGATTCAAAAAGCAAGGCGAGAAGGCTTTAGGCTCCATAGTGTTGCCATTAGAGATAGATGAGTCGAAGATAAGAGATAAGTTCTACAAAACTGATACAAATACATCCTCACTACTCTTCCTGATTGGCCTTAAATACATGGAAAAAACATGGTTCCATCATCTTTACATTAGTGCATCAAGTTTCAAAGAAGTGGAATCGAGTATTATGATAAAGGAGACTTGAAGCCATTCTCAGTTAAAGAGGTCGAGATATATGAGGATGCAGCCTACTATCTTCCTCAAAATTAAAAAAGTTTATTCTCACAACCTTAATGAAGGTTCAAAAAAAAAAGAAAAAGAAACAAAATAAAAAGAAAAGGAAGAAAAAGAAGAAGAAAAGGAAAATAAATAAGAAAAAGAAAATAAGAGTACATGATGAGAATGGACATCAAAGAAGAAGTAGAGCAAGTTGGATTCCACCCATAGTTTTGTTCCTCCATATGAACATATGGGTAGGATGACCATCCCCACCGTAGAGAAGAGCCGATGGAGGCAATTCTAGAAGTGGAAGACCTCTCCGCTGGTGGCCAATAAGAGCTTTGTTCCACCTCACAGGAGTACCCCGCTATCCACATAGACTTAGAGTCTAGTTCAGAGGATGAGTCTCATGTGGTTAGCATGCCAACCAACCCCTCTTAGTAGGTCCCTTTGGAGGTGACATTCAAGCCAGATATGATGAAGACCAGGCCTCCAAGCAAAGCATGAATGTATCTGAATCATTATTATGTAGAACATTCACATAGTAGTTGGGAACCTTAGCTCTTACCTCACTTTCTTCCTAGAAAGTTGAAGGTTTGGTAGTTAAGAAGGCCCCCCAAGTCATTCACAAATGTCAAGCCAAAGATATTTTTCTTGGGAGCATCATCCTCAAGTCAAGAAGCTGATGTAGAACTTGAGGATGATTCATATAAAGATTTAATACAAATACCTTTTGATTAGTATTTGCCTTGTGTTATTAACTTAGCAAAGAAGGGATTAATCCTACATACTTGGTCTAAACACATGTTGAATTACTTTGAAAGGTTGTGGGACAACCAAAGTAGATATTCTCAATCAATAGACTAGGATTCATAGTGGGTCTAATGGTGATGATGACAATCATTTCCTAGTCATCACCAATCATTTGGAGTCTGATAGGTTCTTTTCAAATCATGTTAACTCTTATGAGGAGGTAAGTTTAGAAAATTTTGATGATCCGAATGAGCTTGATGTCAAAGATGCACCGCCAAAGTTTGAAGAAGAAATCAGATCAACCATTGATAAACTCAAAGAAATCAACATAAGAATAGAAAAAAATTCAAGCCCCACATACATCAAATCCTTATTGAATGAAGAAGAAACTAATAACTTGGTTAGGCTATTGATGGTTTAAGGATTTCTTTGCATGGAGTTATGAAGAAATGCTTGATTTATCTCCTAACGTAGTAGTCTGAAAACTTGCAGTAGATCCTAATGCTAACCCTATCAAGCAAGCTCCTAGATGCATGCAATTAGACATTGAGCAGTAGGTCATTTCTGAAATCAAGAAATTGGCCGATGCTGGTTTTATCTGAGAAGAAAAATATCCCACCTGGTTGGTCAGTGTCATTCCAATTAAGAAAAAGAATGGTCAAATTCGCATATGCATCAATTTTAAGGATCTTAATAAGGCATGTCCTAAGGATGAGTTTCCACTTCTTATACCAGAGTTGATGGTAGACATTGCCTCATCTCATGCGTATTCTTTTCATGTGAGTCATCTATATAAAATTAAGATGGCCCCGTGATGAGAAAAATACCGCTTTTGAGACCAGAATCATTGTTATAAGGTCATGTCTTTCCATGCCTTAAAATCTTTGGTACTCCATACAGGCCATGACTTTGGGATCTTCAATGAACTCATCCATCATTAGGTTGAATGTTACATTGATGATCTTGTAGTGAAAAGTAATAAAAAGGAAGACCATCTCTTTAACTTGAGAGTAGTTTTGGAATGGTTAAGATAATATAACCTCAAAATGAATCCCATAAAGTGTGCATTTGGAGTACCTTCGAAGAGATTCCTTGGGTTTATTGTCCAACACTGGGGAATAGAAATCAGCCTAGAGAAGATCAAGGCTATCTTAGAAATGCCACCCACTAAAAGTTTAACTCAGCTCAAATCATTTCTAGGGCGGATGGTGTATCTAAGATGCTTTAAATCCAACTTATCAAGAAGATGCCAGCCATTCTCAACACTTGTCAAAAAGGATGCTAAGTTCAAGTGGGATAATAAGTGCTAGCATGCTTTTGAAGACATCAAGCACTACTTGATGATACCACCAATTCTAGCAGCCCCTATCCCTAACAAGCCATTGATATTATATACCATTGCATTAGATGACTCCCTTAGCACTTTATTGACTCAAGACAATGATGAAGGGAAAGAGAATGCACTTTACTATCTCAATTGTCATGTAATTCCTGCTGAGGCAAAATACCCACCTATTGAAAGGCACTGCCTGGCTTTAATCTTTGCATCCTAAAAGCTATAGCATTACATACTTTCTCATAAGGTGAATCTGATATCTAGGATCAATCCAATATAATATCTCATGACATGGCTGATGCTATTCGGATGGTTGGCACGTTGGTCTATGATTTTATCATAGTTTGATATCACATTCGTACCCCTCCATGCGATGAAAGGATGAGCACTAGCAGATTTCTTAGTAGCACACCCACTTCCTACTGATTCTCTGCTTATTGATGACCTCACTGATGAATAAATCATGAACTTAGGTTACATTAGCATCCACCATTGGCAGATGTATTTTGATGGTGTGGCTTCCTTTTAAAAAGGAGAAGAACCATGATCTACTATTTTGGAAATGGCGGGGGTTGGAATAGTCCTTCTAACTCTGGATAGTGATGTGATAAGATTCCCATATCATCTGTCCAATCCATGCACTAATAATGAAGCCAAATATGAGGCTCTGATTGCTGGCCTGGAGTTATCCATTATGTTATGCATCCAGAGCATCAACATCTTCAGGGATTCTCAATTAGTTATCACCCAAATCACTGCGTTCTACAAGGTTCTAAAGCTTAAGCTCCATCATTATCATAAGTATACCATGGAGTTGCTAGCCCAAATCCCAGAGGTTACCATCTACAAGATCCCTCTTAGAGAAAATGCAGTAGCAAATGCATTAGCCGCTTGCCAAAGAGGCGCATGTTGAAGATGAGTCCATACTAATAAAGGTCAAAATAGACAAGTCTTGTGATGTTGAACTCATCGATAGACTTTCTCTTGAAGGAGGGGTTATCGTTGCCAAAAAGGATGACAAGTCAAATTAGGGCAACCATTCTTGGATTACTTACATACAGGGAAACTATCTCAAGAGAAGTCACTATCACATTAGGAGAAGCAGAGAGCTCTCTCATATGCTCTTGTGGATGGCACCTTATTCCTGCTGTCTTTTGATCATATGTGGTTACATTATTATGTCAAACATGAAGCCTATAAGATTGTGACTGGTACACTCAGGTTTATGTGGAGCGCATTAATCTAGTCTAAAGATGAAAGCCAAGATCAAGAGGATAGGATACTACTAACCCTTAATGATCATATACTGCATGGACGTAGCTAGGAGATGCCACCAGTGTTAGGTACACGGTGTGGTCTTACACCAACCACCCAACATTCTACATTCTACATTGGCCTCACAGCCATTTGAGTGTTGGGCTACCGACATAGTGGGTCTGATCGATCCTCCTTCTTCTAAGGGTCTTTGATTCATTCTAGCTACCACCGAATACTTTTTTCAAGTGGGTGAAGGTAATCCCACTCAAAGAGGTCACAATTGAGCATGTGCTCTAGTTTTTTAGGAACCATATCATGAATTGGTTTGGGGTGCCTCGAAAAATTATATCTGATAATGGTATTGCATTCAAGAGCACTAAAATCAATAGCTTTATGGAGAGACATAACATAGATTGAAGATATCCACATCCTTAGTGACCCCATTTAGACACTACCCTAGTTACTTTTGGATTGGACAGTCCCCCATTCCTAGTAGCCACCCCTATTGTTAAAGAATTTGTCTTATAGATATGAAGATTCTCCTTTGGTCTAGTAAGTTTGAGATAGGACTAGGCTGATATGAGCTTCTTCTCAGTATGGTCCCTCACACACCAACAGGGTCCACACAAACATAATAATAAAACATATATATATATATATATATATATATATATATATATATATATATATATATATATATATATATATCTTCTCTTGTGGATTAGGAGGAAAACCCCCAGCGGTACCTTTTCCCAAGCAGGCATCCTATCTTTAGGATAGTGTCAGCAAAACTCCCTATAGAAATTGCCTGACTACTTTTGAGTTGAGATAAGTCCTCGGGTCAGTACTCTCTCAATAATCGCCCTTTATTCAAGTTAGACTTATGGTTCCACCAACGAGTCACCCAATGATCATCCTTGCTTTGGAAGATATAAGTTTACTATGCATTCTTTCTAGCACGACCATCGCACACCGACGACCATCCTTGCCTAACTACTAAGGTTCTTTATTTAGGAAGATGTAAGTCTACAAGCTTTCTTCCTAACTTAACCATTGCACACTGAAAGTAACCCATTAGGTTGGTTAGCTCTACCTCACGGTTAGTAGACTATCCCTTTGGATTTGTAAATCTAAGACATATCTGTGCTACTTCTTAGTGGATCCATCATCATAGGGTCCATCTTAAAATTTAAATGAAATTGATTTGACTATTTTTGAGTTGATGTGTCTACTGACATTCACTCAATAGTCATAGGTTGTGTTGATTTATTGTGCTATCAAGATCACCCCTGGTCCCTTGGTAGGATGTAAGTCTACAAGCTTTCTTCCAAACTTAACCATTGCACATCGAAAGGCACCCCTTAGGTTGGTTTGTTCTACTTGATGGATGGTAGACTAACCCTTTGGATTTGTAAATCTAAGATAGGACTAGGCTGATAGTCGCCCCTTCTTAGTGGATCCATCGCACACCGACGGTCCATTTTATCAAATCATCATCCTTCCCAAGTGGAATCCAAATTAAATCCATTATCTTCTCCCTAGTGGAACCTTAAATCATAAGTCAACAAATCAAAGTAAATTCTCATCCCCAGTGGATGCCCCACCAATCAAATTAAACCAATTTCTTCCCCAGCGAGGAGCAAATCATATCCTCTCCCCAGTGGATCCCTCATAAAATCAAACTTAATCAAATCCCTATCCTTAGTGGATGACTTGAACCTGCTTTTTTATCCTCATGGATAAGGCTTACTTTGCTTCCTTAGTGGAAGGTTCACATGCTTAATCCTCTGGGTCCATCCTTCCTCTCTTATGCCCTTGGCATAAGTTGAGTTGCATTGCACTAATATCTTTATTCCATCTACATCTCAAGTTTAGGAGTAGATCATTTTTGTTAGTGCTTGTGATCTTTCAGATGTTGTTGATCATCCAAATTAATCAAATAAAAATAATTTTCTTTATGTCAATATGCATGTGTCGATTTAAATTAAAAATATGTGTGGCTAATATCATTATTAAATCTCAAATATATTTTCAAAAGTTTACTAATGATTGAATATACATATATATTGTAAATTTAGTTTTATATATATATATATATATACATAGGAAATGCAAGTGAATATAAATTGAGTGTGTGAAATAAAGTCTCTTCCTTACATTCATGTGTTGATTTGTATAAGTAAGAATGTTATATTAGTCCTAGGACGACGCTTTAAGTAGCCCCAAGGAGGTTCCTTCCTCGTTCCCTTGGTGCATAATAATGGTGACGTACTTGCTTGATTTCATTCTTATGCATTCGGATATTATAATCTAGATAGAGCTTTAATTCATTTACATAAAAATAAATCAATCAAATCAAAATACAATTTTTGCATGGCTTTATTCTTGTAGTTTTATACATTCACATGTATCTAAGGATAGGTATATTAGTTTGGACATTCCGTGATGCATAAAGCCAAGAGGTTCCTACCTTGTTCCTTGGTGTGAGCAATACATACTCGCTTAAAACTTTTATACATGTGGATGTGTACTTAGCTAATGAATGAAAACCCCATTTTTCAATTAAAAAGATATGCATTCATACTTTGTTTATTTTGTTTACTTGATTAGTCATGTGATTTAAGGTTCTTTCCTTATGCTTTTGCATAAGAATTTAGATAGAACTTTGAATCAATATGACAAAATCATTCAACTAAATGAATTATTAATTCCAAATATATTTACTCACATTCTTTATTCAAGTGTGCTAAGATACAAATTTCATATGTATAGCTATGCTTATGATTTAATCATATGCATAATATACATGATGGAAAGAAATGAACAAACATGTGTTATGTGATAGTAATTCATTCCAACTAACCTTAAGATGCCTTTCTTTCTTATTGAATGAGTTTATTTAATGTAAACCTAAAATTAGGACTAATTAAAAACATATAATAAACCATTCACTAAAGGGAATTGATTAATTAATTCTTTTAGATGTGACTTAAGGTAGGGATAAAAGAGAGTGATCCTCTTTCTTTCTCTTCATAACACTTAATTATTTTGTGTAGGTCAAATGAAATAAAAAGAAAACATTTAGTAAAATTTAAAATTAATTAAACCATTTAAAGTGAAACCACCCTTTCAAATTAAATGTCTATCACACTTAGAAAATCATAACTCTAAAGCCTAGCTAGGACATACCACACAAGCCTTAAAACATACACATTAGATTAAGTCACCACTTCTAGCTTTATGTTATGGCAGTGTATGGTTTGATGTATGCTTATTTTGTGATGTCTATAGATGGATGTTTGGGTGTATGTTTTGTAGATTGGATGTTAGGCCGTGGTTAGCTTAATCATATTTTCTACAGGAGATTATGCTTATGGGGTGCTTAAAATAAATATAAATGCTCTCTTTTGTGGGTTTCTTAACCCATAAGCATAATCTATATTAGGACAAGTGAACTTGGTTACCCATGTGGAGGGTACTAAGTCCAAATTATTCATATAATTGCTTGGGTTGTATAGTGTGATTAGCTAACACTTATTTTGCATGTGTAGTTAAATATACTATTTTGTTCTTTTAATGTAATTGTGCATTAGGAATTTGGCTAAGTGTTATGGGGGCTAAAAATGAACATTAGCCATAAGGTTTAATCATGGGGTGCCATGTGATGCCTAGAAGCCTACTAAATCAAATGAAGAAATGGAGGGAGCATGAAGACTTGAAGATCCCCATTACACTTATGATTTTGTAACTTATATTTATTCTTTCATATACCAAGATGTATAAGGGTAGAGCTCAGCTACCCATTTCTTTTTCAGGTTGCACGGTGGTACACGACCGCACTGGCCTCTTATCATTTTGTATTAGCTTTATAAAATTGTTTGATATTTTGTTTAGCTTGTGCACAGGAAAAATCATTTCTCTTCATAGTTTATTTATGATTGATTTTGTATGGACTGGATGTGATTAAGCTCTTAGGATAAAAAAACTTTTCTACTTAACTATAACTCATAACTAAACTTTTAAATAACTCATAACCTCACATAAAGCTTAGGAATTAAATCAAGATAATAAAATATTTAGCAACCCCTTAGCTAGATGTTCAATGCTTAATATCATACATATCATTTTATTTCACTCTTACTAAGAGAGGGTTTTCATCTTTGCTAGATAGTCAAAAGGCTTAACCTTTGAGAGCCTATGATGAAAAAACACCTCTTTCTCTTTTGATTTAGCCCATAATCAACTTCACCATGCATTTAGGCTTATAAAATCCAATGGCCTGCATCAAAAATAAAGAGTCAAAATAAAATAAAATTTGATAAAATTTGTATCAGACTAAGTCATTATTCATATCACTCATGCTCTAGTCTCTTAGGGAGTGGGTTTAAGGACTTTAGTGTCTTTCTAAATAACAATAACCTAGCCATCTTGTTAAAATATTTGACTTGACCACATGTTTTTAAAATGTAGGAGGAGTTAGCTGGCTACCACTCAAGGAGGTTATAAGTCTACCAGTTGGGTGATTTATTCTCTCGTGTGGAGGTAAACAACATAGCCATTTTCACCTTAGATTTTGGTCATTCTTTGGCCCTAGGTAAAGTTCCCCAGATTTAGGATCCGAGGTTGTTATTTCCCTTTGGGGCTACAAGCATAAATCCTCACCTCTTAGGCATTTCCACAATCTTGTATTATGGAATTATAAGTCCTAGATTTCTAATAAAATTTCAACTTAAACATATAATTTCCCTTAATTTCAAACATATAAAGCCCAACCATATGATAGTTTAGGATGCTCACTAGGTTTCCTAGTATCATGGGCATCCCTTACTCATCTCCCCTTGGCTTCAATAATAAGTTTTTCCTTTTGATCTATCCCATTTGTTCTTTCAAATCTAACCAACTTATTGATTGCCCTATCTTTGATTTCTTTGGAGACAATAATTGCCAACTTTAATCGAAAGTATTCCAAAGGAATTCACCTTCCTTAGGATGTAATTAACTATGGGGGCTTTCCCCTATTGGGAACTTTAGAACTCGATTTAAATAAACCCTACTTTACTCATCCATTTAAAGTAGGGGAAAAATCTATGGTACATTAGAAGACCCATCATGCATTAAGAGTCCTTATTAGGTGATTAAGTCCATCATTGGGTAGTGATTCCTATCCTTCGAGATAGTACACTATTCCTTGATGTCATACTTGATCACCACAAGTACATCCTCATCATGGTGTCCCCATACACACACAAACACTTGAACTAAAAAACAAACACCAAAAATATGGTAATATAATATGATTTAGGGTTAGGGTTCAAATCTCTAATAGTCAAGGAAAGCTTTGAAGACATTTTCTTTATCCATAACCATGTTAGGATTAGTTCATTCTGATCTATCTCCCAATGACATCCTTATTCAAGGTTTAGGGTTTAGGGTTTAGAGTTTAGGTTAGGGGTTTGGTTAGGGTGGGGTTTAGTTTAGTGGGTTTAGGGTTTGGGGTTTAGGGTGGAGGGTTTAGGTTTAGGGTTTGAGTTTAGGGTTAGATTTAGAGTTTAGAGAGGGTTTAGGGTAAGAGTTTAGGGTTTAGGGTTTTAGGGTTTAGGGTTTAGTGTTTAGGTTTAGTGTTTAGGTAGGGTTTAGGGTTTAGGTTTAGGGTTTCATTTTTAGGTTTAAGATTTTAGTTTTAATTTAGGATTTAGGGTTTAGAGTTTAATGTTTTTTAATATAGAACAAATTTAGATTCAACATTTCTTCTTTTGATTTCATCAACCAAGTAGCACCCCAAGTTTTTTTAAGACATAAGTGATGGCATATGATGAAAAATGAGCACACAGAGCAAATCAAAAACCCTAGCTAAGTAGAACCATCTCTATTGTAAAGAAATAGTTTCATAAGGAGCAAATTAGATCAGGTCATTCTTTAGTTTCTCCATTTCCCATCAGAACCACCCACACCTCTTAAGTAGTAGGATCCGCCATCATATCCCTGATCTCTCCTTTCGCCACCACCACGACTATAACCTCCATCGCTCCTCCTTCCTCCATAACCAACACTGCTCTGACCACCACCTCCATATCCACTAGCACCTCCAGATCCCCTACCACAACTGCGATAACCGTCACCTCCACCTTCACCTTCACCTCCACCACTAGATCCAGATTGAGCCTAGTTGATGGTGAGGTTCCAGGCATCAAGTTTCTGCCCATTCTTAGGGTTTAGGATTAGTTTAGGGTTTATGGTTTAAGGTTAGTTTATGGTTTAGGGTGTGGGGTTTAGGGTTTAAGGTTGTAGTTTTTAGGGTTTATGGTTTAGGGTTTAGGATTTAGGATTTTAGGGTTTAGAGTTTAGGGTTTATGGCTTAGGGTTTAGGGTTTAGGGTTGTAGGTTTACGATTATAGGTTTAGGGTTTAGGGATAGTTTAAGGGTTTAGAGTTTAGGGTTTAGGGTTTAGGATTTAGAGTTTAGGGTTTATTTTTTTAAAATTAAGTTAATCAGTAGGTTTTGGTTTATTTAGTTTATTTTTTATTTTTTTTAGTTCATTTTATTTTTTTATATTTATTCAAGTATATTTTTTTATTTAGGCTTATTTTTTATTTTATTTAGGTTTATTTTTTTATTTAACTTAGTTTATTTATTTTAGGTTTATTTATTTTACTTTATGTTTTTATTTTAGTTTATTTTTTAGGTTTAGGTTTATTTTTAGTTGAGTTTTCTTTTTATTTTATTATTTAAGTTTAGGTTTTGTTTTTTTATTTTTAGGTTTAGGTTTTAGGTTTTGATTTTATTTTATTTTAGGTTTATTTTATTTTTATTTTTGTTTTATTTTTATTTTATTTAGGTTTTTTATTTTTTTAGTTTAGTTTAGGTTTTTATATATTTTATTTTAGTTTAGTTTTTATTTTTTATTTTATTTTCTTATTAGGATTAGGTTTAGGTTTAGGTTTTAGTTTATGTTTTTATTTTAATTTACTTTTTTATTTTATTTTGGTTTAGGTTTATTTATTTATTTCATTTTATGTTTTATTTAATTTAGGTTTAGGTTTTTAGCTTTTCAAGGTTTAGGGTTTAGGGTTAGTTTAGGGTTTAGGGTTTAGGGTTTAGGGTTTGGGGTTTAGGGTTTAGGGTTTAGGGTTTTGGGTTTAAGGTTTAGGTTTTAGGTTTAGGGGTTAGGTTTTAGTTTAGGGTGTAGGGTATAGGGTTTAGGGATTAGGGCTTAGGGTTTAAGGTTTGTTTTAACAGAGAAGAAATTCATATTCAACATTTCTTCTTTTCGATTTCGTCAAGCAAGTAGCACCCCAAGTTTTCTAAGACACAACCGATGACATTGGTAAAAAATGAGCACCCATAGAACCAATCAAAAACCCTAGATAAGTTGAACCATCTCTACTGTAAAGACATAGTTCCATAAGCAATAGATCGGATCAATTATTCTTCAGTTTCTCCAGTTCCCATTAGAACCACCCCTTCCTCTTGAGTAGCAGGATCCTCCATCATATCCCCAATCTTTTCCTCCACCACCACCACGGCTGTAACCTCCGTCACTCCTCCTGCCTCCATAACCACCACTATTCCAACCACCACTACAATGACCGCCACCTCCACCTTCGCCTCCACCAATAAATCTAGGCAGGCACGGTTGCGGTGATGTTCCAGGTTACTTTATTCTTAGGGTTTAGGGTTAGTTTAAGGTTTAGGGTTTAGGGTTAGTTTAGGGTTTAGGGTTTAGGGTTTAGGGTTTAGGATTTGGGGTTTCGGGTTTAGGTTTTTTTTTTGAAACCCCATATAGGGGGAATTTTATTGCCACAAAAAGAGGGTTACAAGATCCTTAAGAGGGGATATAAACTCCAAAACTACTGCTCAAAGAGCTACAATCAGCCTAGAGAGTAAATCCCCTATCTAAGTACATCCAAAAGCAAAATAAAAGAGAAAATGAAAGCAAAAGAAACAAAATGATTAACATAGAGAAGCCAATGGATAGATCTGGGCCAAACCTCATCAGGATGAGAGAATGCATGCCACTAGGGAGCAAACCTGCAAGAGAAAGAGAAAAATGCATCTACAAATATGTAGAAAGATAAAAATTAGCACAGTTAGAGTAATACAAACAAAGTGGAAGGTAAAAGCAGCATAAATTGAGAAAAATTATAGAGAAGTGTGTGAGAAAAGGCTCAAGCTCAATCACACCAAATTAGGGCAGATGCAGATATGAGCATCCAGACTTTAGCGGAAGGGTTACATCACAAGAGCTACTACCAAACCAAAAAGGAGTGAAATCATCACAGCCATCATAGCCTACAAATCTGTGGGAAGATAGCAGCCATTTGTTGAAAGTCTTATGAGCCTTAGTATCTGCAAACCTAAATAAAGCCATATACACTATAGAGAAGGAGACAGTAAAGAACACAATGGGGATAAGTATCACCATTATAGTCACCATAGCATGAGAATCCGACCCATATAAAAATGAACCATCTTGGCCACATCCACCTTATTAGTACCAGATCCAAGAGTAAAATTAAGCCAGCAAGAAAACCCACCATAAGTAGACAGTAGAAAAGGCTAGGCAGAAGAAAGAAACAATAGACAACCTACTGAAAAGCCAACTGAAATCCTGCTAAGCATATCAATTAGCATGTAAATAACACCATCCCATATCATATGAAACTTACAGGTTTATTTTTTAGGTTTAGGTTTTTATTTAGTTTTTTATTTATGGTTTATTTTATTTTAATTTTATGTTTAGTTTTTATTTTATTCAGGTTTTTTATTTTTAATTTTATTATATTTTTTTAGTTTAGTTTAAGTTTTTATTTATTTAATTTTAATTTTTTTTAGGTATAGTTTTTATTTTATTTATTTTATTTTATTTAGGTTTAGGTTTTCTTATTTATTTTATTATTAGGTTTTATTTAATTAAGGTTTAGGTTGTTATGGTTTTTACGAATTAGGGTTTAAGGTTTAGGATTTAAGGTTTTAGGTTTAGGGTTAGGGTTTAGGGTTTAGGGCCTAAAATAAAATAAAGTAAAAACTAAATAAACCTAAAAATAAATAAACAAATAAAACCTAAACTCTAAACTAAAAAAAAACCTAAACCTAAAATAAACAAAATAAAATAAACCTAAACCTAAACTAAAATAAATAAAACCTAAACTTAAACCTAAACCATAAACTAAATATAATAAAATAAACTAAAAATAAACCTAAAATGAAAACCCTAAAACCTAAACCTAAAAAAATAAAATAAAAACCTAAACTTAAACCTAAAAACAAAAAAATAAAACCTAAACCTAAATAATAAAATAAAAATAAAATTAAACTAAATAATAAACATAATCCTAAACCTAAACCAAAAAAATAAACTAAAATAAATAACCTAAACTAAAATAAATAAACCTAAAATAAATAAACTAAACTAATTAAAAAAAAAAACTTAAATATTAAAAAAATAAAATAAATAAATAAATAAAAAATAAACTAAATAAACCTAAACCTGTCGGTTTACTTAATTTTTAAAAAACCTAAACCCTAAACCTTAAATCCTAAACCCTAAATCCTAAATCCTAAACCCTAAACCCTAAACATACAACCTTAAACCCTAAATCTTAAAAAACCATTAACCCTAAATCCTAAACCTTAACCCTAACCCTAAACATTAAATCCTATACCCTCAACCCTAAAACCCTAAACCTTAAATCCTAAATTAACCCTAAACCCTAATCCTAAACCCTAAAACCAGGCTCTGATGCTAACCCTAAACTCTAAACTGACCCTCTAATGATCCTAAACCCTTAACCTACCAACCCTTAAGCTTAAACACTAAATCTTAAACCCTAAATCCTAAACCCTAACCCTAATCCCTAAACCCTAAAACCTTAAACCCTAAAACCTAAACCTAAACATAAATCTAAACTTTAAAAAGAAAGAACTAAACTAAACTAAAAAAATAAAATAAACCTAAAAATAAAAAAACCTAAAAAAAATAAAAACTAAACGTAAAATAAAAATAAAATAAGCCTGAAATAAAATAAAATAAAATAATAATTAAATGGAAAGCTAAACCTAAAAAATAAACCTAGAAATAAAACTTAAAAATAAATTAAAAATAAACCCTAAACCCTAAACTAAAAAAAAACCTAAACCTAATATAAACAAAATAAAAGAAACCAAAACCTAACTAAAATAAACTAAACTAAAATAAATAAAACTAAACCAAAACCTTATACTAATTATAATCAAATAAAATAAAAATAAACCTCAACATAAAAAATAAATTTAAAATGAAAACCCAAAACCTAAACCTAAAAATAAAATAAAACCTAAACCTAAACCCAAAATAAATAATAAAACCTAAACCTAAAATAAAATAAAAAAATAGAACTAAACTAAAAATAAACATAAACCTAAACCTAAACCAAAAATAAACTAAAATAAAACCTAAAATAAAATAAATAAACCTAAAATAAATAAGCTAAACTAAATAAAAAATAAAAATAAACTTAAATAAAATAAAAATAAACTAAATAAATAAACAAACAAAATAAATAGAACCTATTGGTTTGTAATTATTATTTTTTAAAAGAAACCCTAAACCCTAAAATTAAGCCTCAAACCCTAGCCAACCCTAGGCCCTAAACCTAAAACTGAGCCCTACCCTAAACCAAAACCTTAGGCTTAAATCTTAAACCCTAAATCCTAAACCTCCACAAAACTAAAACTGATTCTGAAGCTAACCCTGATCCCTAAACCCTACCCCTAACCCTGACCCTAAACCCTGAGCCTAAACCTAAAACCCCAAACCCTAAACTACCCAAACCCTAAAGCCTAAACCCTAAACCCTAAACCCTAAATATAAATAAATAAAACCTAAACCTAAAGTAAACTAAACCTAAACCTAAACAAAAACTAAATAAAATACAATAAACTAAAAATAAACCTAAACCTAAAATAAAAATTAAAACATAAAAGTAAATCTAAAATAAAAACCTAAAGCCTTAACCTAAAAAAAATAAAATAAGAACTTGAACCTAACCTAAAAATAAATAAATAAAACCTAAACCTAAAAAAAAAATTAAACTCAACTAAAACCTAAACCTAAGCCTAAACCTAAACCTAAATAATAAACTAAAATAAAAAACCTAAACTAAAATAAATAAACCTAAAATAAATAAACTAAAGTAAATAAAAATAAAAAATAAACATAAATAAAAATAAAATATAAATAAAAATAAATAAAAATAAACTATGTAAACTAAATAAACCAGATCCAATCCCTGACCATAAACCCTAAATCCTCTAACACTACCCTACACTAAATCTTAAACCCCACCACACCATTAACCCTAACTCCCAACCCTAACCACTTGACCCCAGACCTAAACCCTAAATCATGAAAACCTAAACTAAATCTTGGGCCATAACCACCCAAGCCTAATTAACACCACTACCATGAGCCACTAAAGCTGGGCATTACCCTAAACCCTATAATCCACAGGCCCTCCACCTAAACCCAGGCCCTACCACACCATGGGCCCTACCATACCCTAAACCCTAAACTGTAAACTACCACTAAATAAACCTAAAATAATATAAAACCTAAATCTAAATAAAATAATATAATAAAATAAGATAAAAACATGAATAAAAACCTAAACCTAAAATTAAAATAAACTAATAAAAATAAACTAAAATAAAATAAATAAAAACCAAAACTAAAATAAAAAAATAAAATAAACCTAAGAATAAAAAACCTAAATAAAATAAAAACTAAATGTAAAATAAAAATAAATTAAACCTTAAAAAACCTTAAATAAAATAAAATAAAAACTAAACAAAAACCTAAACCTAAAATTAAAATTTAAAAATAAATAGAAAATAAAACCAATACCCTAAACAAAAAAAATCTAAACTTAAAATAAAAATAAAATAAACAAAATAAAATAAACCTAAAACTAAACTAAAATAAATAAAACGTAAACCAAAACCTAAAATAAACTAAACCTAAACCTAAACATAAACAAAATAAAATAAAAACCTATACCTAAACCTAAAAATAAAAAATAGAAGATAAACCTAAAAAATAAAATAAAAATAAAACTAAACTAACAAATAAACCTAAACCTAAAAAATAAGCTAAAACAAAAAAACCTAAACTATAATAGATAAACCTAAAATAAATAAACTAAACTACATAAAAATAAAAAATAAACTAAAATGAAAATAAAAAATAAAGTAAACTAACATAAATAAAAAATAAACTAAATATACAATATAAACCTAAACTTATCGATTTACTTAATTTTTTTTAAAAAAAATCTTAAACCCTAAACCCTAAACTCTAAATCCTGAACCTATAACCCTAAACCCTAAAAAACCTTAAACCCATAAATACTAACCCTAAACCCTAAACCGTAAAAGCATAAACCCTAAAAACTTAAACCTAAACTAAATAAAACCAAAAATAAAATATTTAAAAAAACTAAACCTAAATAAAATAAAAAATATACTAAAATAAAAATGAAAACTAAAACCTAAACCTAAACATTAAATAAAATAAACTAATCATAATAAACTATAAATAAATAAATAAAAACCTAAACTAAACTAAAAAAATAAATTAAACCTAAGGATAAAAAACCTAAATAAAATAAAAACTAAATGTAAAATAATATTAAAATAAACATAAAATAAAGTAGAATAAAAACTAAATAAAAACCTAAACCTAAAAAATAAACTTTAAAAAAATAAAAAAAAACCTAAACTCTAAGGTAAAAAAAACAAAACCTAAAATAAAATAAAATAAAGAAAATAAAATAAACCTAAACCTAAACTAAAATAAACTAAATTAAAATAAATATAACTTAAACCTAAGCCAAAGATAAACTAAACCTAAACTAAATAAAATAAAATAAACTAAAAAAATAAATCTAAACCTAAACTAAAAAATATAACCTAAAAATTAACCTAAAATAAAAACATAAAACCTAAACCTAAAAATAATAATAATAACCTAAACCTAAAAATAAAAAATAAAATGTAAACCTCAAAAATAAAATAAAAATAAAACTCAACTGAAAAAATAAAAGTAAACCTAAAAAAATAAACTAAAACAAAAAGAAACCTAAACTAAAATAAATAAACTAAACTAATATAAATAAAAAATAAACCTAAATAAAAATAAAAAATAAAATAAACTAAAATAAATAAAAAATAATCTAAATAAAATAAATAAACCTAAACCTACCGATTTACTTAATTTAAAAAAAACATAAACCCTAAATCCTAAACCCTAAACCCTAAACCCTAAACCTATAACCCTAAACCATAAACCCTAAACCCTAAAACCCTAAACCCTAAACCCTAAAGCCTAACTGTAAACTGTAAACCCTGAGAGCATAAACCCTAAAATCCTAAACCCTAAACCCTAAATCCTAAATCCTAAACCCTAACCCTAAACCCTAAACCCTAAACCCCAAACCCTAAACCTAAACCTAAAGTAAGTAAATAAATTAAAAAATTAACCTAAACCCTAAGAATGGGCAGAACCTTGACGACAAGAATATCACCATCAAACAGGCTTAATGTAGATCTAGCGATGTAGGTGAAGGTGGAGGCGATGGTTATCATAGTGGTGGTGGGGATCCGAGGTGGTGGATATGGAGGTGCCGGTCGAAAGGGTGGTTATGGAGGCAGGAAGAGCGACGGAGGTTACAGCCATGGTGGTGGCAGTGGAAGAGATCGGGGATATGATGGTGGATCTCGCTACTCAAGAGGTTGGGATGGTTCTGATGGGAACTGGAGAAATTGAAGAACGATTGATCCGATCTGCTACTTATGGTAATGTGTCCTTAAAGTAGAGATAGTTCTAGTTATCTAGGATTTTTTATTTGCTCTATGCGTGCTCATTTTTTATCTATGTCGTCGCTTGTGTGTTAGAAAACTTGGTGTGTTACTTAGTTAATGAAATAAAAAAAAGAATTGTTGTATCTAAATTTGTTCTTTGTTAAAAAAAACTAAAAACCCTAAACCCTAAACTAAAACTTGAACCCTAAACCAAAAACCTAAACCTTAAACCCTAAATCCTATCATTCTCAGATTATGTTGTTTTCATTCATCCTTTTGTCTGTATTATCTTAACTATTCTAATCTCTTTCTTATTGTTATTTTGGAGGCGATTCTCTCTTGTCCTATTTTGCAGGTGATTCCTCTTGCAAGTTTGCTCCATAACATGCATTCTCAAGTTCTTGAGCAATGGCCTCTAACCTTTCTTTGGCTTATTATGTTTATCTACTTGTATCTTTTGATTGCTTTAAGGTCTTCCTTTTCTTTTGGATGTACTTAGATAGGGGATTTACTCCTTAGGTTTATTGTAGTTCTATGAGCAGTAGTTCTAGAGTTTATCCCCTTTAAGGATTTTATAACCCACTTTTTGTGCAATAAAATACCCCTACATGGGGTTTAACTAAAAAAAAAAACCCTAAAACCCTAAACCCTAAACCTAAACCCCTAAATCCTAAATGATAAACCCTAAAACCTAAACTCTAAACCCTAAACTCGAAACCCTAAACCCAAAAAAACCCTAAACCCTAAGAAGCTAAAAACCTAAACCTAAATTAAATAAAACTTAAAAAAATAAAAATAAACCTAATCCAAAATAAAATAACATAAATAAAATAAAATACAAACATAAACTTAAAAATAAAATCAAATAATTAATAAAAACTAAAGTAAAATAAAATAAATAGAAACCAAATATAAACTAAAAAAATAAAAAAAACCTAAATTGAATAAAAACTAAACCTAAAATAAAAATAAAATAAAATAAAAACTAAATAAAAATCTAAACTTAAAAAATAAACCTAAAAAATAAAACTTAAAAATAAAAAAAATAAAACCTAAACCCTAAATTTAAAAAAAACTTAAACCTAAATTAAAAATAAAATAAACCTAAACATAACTTAAATAAACAAAACTAAAATAAATAAAAGCTAAATATAAACCCAAAATAAACTAAACCTAAACCTAAACCTAAACTAAATCAAATAAAATAAACTAAAAATAAACCTAAACAAAAAAAAATAAAACCTAAAAATAAACCTTAAATAAAAACCTAAAACTTAAGCCTAAAAAAATAAAATAAAACCTAAACCAAAACAAAAATAAATAAATAAATAAAACCTAAACCTAAATAATAAAATAAAATAAAGCTAAACTAAAAAATAAACCTAAACCTAAACCTAAAATAATAAATAAACCTAAAATAAATAAACTAAAATAAATAAAAATAAAAAAAACCTAAATAGAAATAAAAATTAAATAAAGTAAAATAAATAAAAAATAAACTAAATAAACATATTACCAGTTTGCTTAATTTTTTTTTAAAAAAAAACCCTAACCCTAAACCTTAAACCCTAAAACTAATCCTAAACCCTAAACCAACATTCCTAAACCCTTTAACCTACAACCCTAAACCATAAACCCTAAACCTCAATCCCTAAACCCTAAACCCTAAACCTTAAACCCTAAATCGTAGAAACCTAAAAACCTAAACCTGAAATAAATAAAACCTAAAAATAAAAAAATAAAAAAATTAACCTAAACCTAAATATAATGAAAATAATAAGATTAAATAAAAACCAAAACTAAAACCTAAACCTAAACCTAAAACTAAACCTAAACTTAAACCTAAAAATAAAATAAAATAAAAAATAAAACTAAAATAAAATAAATAAAAACCTAAACTAAACTAAAAAATTAAATAAACCTAAAAAATATAAAACCTAAACATAAAATAAAAATAAAATAAACCTAAAATAAAATAAAATAAAAACTAAATAAAAACATAAACCTAAAAATAAATAAAAAATAAAACCTGAACCCTAAACTAAAAAAAAACCTAAACCTAAAATAAACAAAATAAAATAAACCTAATCCTAAACTAAAATAAGTAAAACCTAAACCTAAACATAAACGTAAACTAAAAAATTAAACCTAAAATTTAACTTTAAACTTAAACCTAAAAAATTAAAATAAAAACCTAAACTAAGCTAAATAAAAATAAAAATTAAACCTAAAAAATATAAAATAAACTAAATAAATATAAAACTACCAATTTACTTAATTTAAATTAAAAAATGCTAAACCCTAAACACTAAATCTCAAACCCTAAAACTAACCCTAAACCATAAACTTACAACCCTAAACCTACAACCCTAAACCCTAAACCCTAAAACCTATGACTCTAAACACTAAATCCTAAACCCCAAACCTAAAAGCCTAAACCCTAAACCCTAAACCTTAAACTTTAAAAACCTAAAAACCTAAACTAAATAAAACCTACATATAAAATAAATTAATAAATCTAAACCTAAATAAAATAAAATAATAACTTAAATTAAAACATAAACCTCAACTTAAACTGAAACCTAAAAAAAAAGCAAAACTAAAATAAAATAAAGAAAAACATTAACTAAACTAAAAAAAGTTAAATAAACCTAAAAATAAATAAAATGAAACCCAAATGTAAAATAAAAATAAAATAAACCTAAAATAAAATAAAATAAAAACTAAAAACAAATAGAAAATAAAACCTAAACCCTAAACTAAAAAAAAACTAAACCTAAAATAAATAAAATAAAATAAACCTAAACCTAAACTAAAATAAATAAAATTTAAAATAAACTAAACCTAAATCCTAAACTAATAAAATAAAATAAACATAAAATAAGACTAAACCTAAACTAAAAAAAAAACCTAAAATAAAACCTAAAACCTAAACATAAAAAATAAAATAAAAACCTAAACAAAAACTAAAAAATAAAAAATAAAACCTAAGCCTAAAAAATAAAATAAAAATAAAACTAAACTAAAAAATAAACCTAAACCTATAAAATATACTAACTTAAAAAACCTAAACTAAAATAAATAAACTAAACTAAATAAAAATTAAAAATAAACATAAAAAAATAGAAAACAAAATAAAATAAAATAAATAAAAAATAAACTAAATAAACCTAAACCTACTAGTTTACTTAATTTTTCTTTTTTTTAAATAAAACCCTAAACCCTAAACCCTAAACCCTAAATCCTAAACCCTATACCTTAAAACTAACCCTAAACCCTAAACCCTAAACTTATGACCCTAAACCCTAAACACTAAAAAACCCTAAACCCTAAACTAACCCTCCCTAAACACTAACCCTAACCCTAAACCCAAAACCTTAAACCTTAAACCTGAAACCCTAAACCCTAAAGAAACCTAAACCTAAATAAAATAAAATAAAAATAAATAAAAACCTAAACTAAAACCTAAACCTAAACCTAAATAAAATAAGAAAATAAAAAAATAAAATAAATATAAGCCTAAACTTAAAAATAAGATAAAATAAAATAAACAAATAAAACTAAAATGAAATAAATAAAATCCTAAACTAAACTAAGAAATATAAACTAAGAATAAAAAACCTAAATAAAATAAAAATTAAACATGAAATAAAAATATATAAACCTAGAATAAAATAAAATAAAAACTAAATATAAACCTAAACCTAAAAAATAAACCTAAAAGTAAAACATTATAATAAATAAATTAAAACCCTAAACTAAAAAAAACTTAAACCTAAAATAAAATAATATAACATAAACAAAATTAAATAAACCTAAACTAAAATAAAATAAATGAAAATTAATAAAACCTAAACCTAAACCTAAAATAAACTAATCCTAAACCTAAACCTATACTAAATAAAATAAAATAAACTAAAAATAAACCTAAACCAAACTAAAAAATAAAACCAAAAAATAAACCTAAAAATAAAAATCTAATACCTATGCCTAAAAAAATAAAATGAAAACCTAAACCTAAACATAAAAATAAAAAATAAAACCTAAACCTAAAAAATAAAATTTAAATAAAACTAAACTAAAAAAATAAACATAAACCTAAACCTAAACTAAATAACAAACTAAAATAAAAAATCTAAACTAAAATAAAAAAACAAAAAATAAAGAAACTAAACTAAATAATAAATAAACTAAATAAAATAAATAAACCTAAACCAACCAGTTTACTTTATTTTCTTGAGAAAAAACCTTAAACCCAAAACACTAAATCATAATCCCTAGACCCTAAACCTAAAATAAACCCAGAACCTTAAACCCTAAACCTTAAACCCTAAAAACCTAAAAACCTAAAACTAAACTAAATAAAACCTAAAAATAAAATAAATGAAAAAAACCTAAACCTAGATAAAATAAAATAAATAAAATCAAAAAATTAAATTAAATAAAAACCTAAACCAAAATCTAAGCCTAGTCCTAAAAATAAAATAAAATAAAAAATAAAAATAAAACTAAAATAAAATAAATAAAAACATAAACTAAACCAAAAAAATTAAATAAACCTAAAAATAAAAAACCCTAAATAAAATAAAACCCAAATGTAAAATAAAATAATATTAAATAAAAACTAAATAAACCTAAACCTAAAAAACCTAAAAATAAAAACTAAAAAGAAAACCAAAACCCTAAACTAGAAAAAAAAAACTTAAACCTAAATAAAATAAAATAAAATAAACCTAAACCTAAACCCTAAATAAAATAAAATAAAATAAACAAAAAAACCTAAACCTAAATTAGAAAATAAAACCTAAAAATAAACCTAAGATAAAAAATAAAATAATAAAATAAAAACCTAAACATAAACTAAAAAATAAAAAATAAAACCTAAACCTAAAAAAATAAAATAAAAATAAAACTAAACTAAAATATAAACATAAACCTAAACCTAAACCTAAAAAATAAACTAAAATAAAATACCTAAACTAAAATAAATAAATGTAAAATAGATAAACTAAACTAAATAAAAATAAAAAATGAACCTAAATAAAAATATATAATAAAATAAACTAAAATAAATAAAAAATAACCTAAATAAACCTAAACCTACTGGTTTACTTAACTTTTTTTTTCAAAAAACTCTAAACCCTTAACCCTAAACCCTAAACCCTAAACCCTAAACCCAAAACCTACAACCCTACAACCCTACACCTTAAACCCTAAATCATAAACCCTAAAACCTACAACCCTAATCCATAAACCCTAAACCCCAAACCCTAAACCTTAAACCCTAAAAACCTAAAAACCTAAACCTAAACTAAATAAAACCTAAAAATAAAATATATAAAAAAAACCTAATCTTAAATAAAATATTTAAAAAAGACCTAAACTAAAACCTAAACCTAATCCTAAAAATAAAATAAAATAAACTAAAATAAAATAAATAAAAACCTAAACTAAACTAAAAAATAAAATAAACCTAAGAATAAAAAACCTAAATAAAATAAAAACTAAACATAAAATAAAAATAAAATAAAATAAAAACTAAATAAAACCTAAACCTAAAAAATAAACCTAAAAATAAAACCTAAAAATAAATAAAAATAAAACTTAAACCCTAAAATAAAAAAAAAACCTAAACCTAAAATAAAAATAAAATAAACCTAAACCAAAACTAAAATAAACTAAACTAAAATAAATAAAACCTCAACCTAAACCTAAAATAAACTAAACCTAAACCTAAACCAAAATTAAATAAAATAAACTAAACTAAAAATAAACCTAAATCTATTGAAAAAAATAAAACCTAAAAATAAACCTAAAATTAAAACCCAAAACCTAAACCTAAAATAATAAAATAAAAACCTAAACCTAAACCAAAAAAAAAACTAAACCTAAAAGAGAAAAAAAAAACTCAGCTAAAAAATAAACTTATACTCTAACCTGAACCTAAAAAAATAAACTAAACTAAAAAACCTAAGTAAAAATAAATAAACTAAACTAAATAAAAAAATAAACCTAGATTAAAATAAAAAAATAAAATAAAATAAAATAAATAAAAATAAACTAAATAAACCTAAACTTATAGGTTTACTTAATTTATTATTCAAAAAAAAACATAAAATTTAAATCCTAAACCCTAAACCTATAACACACAACCCACAACCCTAAACCTTCAAAACCCCTAAACCCTAAGCCCTAACCCTAAACCTAAAACCCTAAAAGCATAAACCCTAAAACCCTAAACCCTAAATACTAAACCCTAAACCCTAAACCCAAACCCTAAACCCTAAGCCCCAAACCCTAAACCTAAATGCACAGTAACAAAATAAATTTAAAAATAAACCTAAATCCTAAAACCTGATAAACCTAAACCTAAACCCTAAGAATGGGTAGAACCTTGATGGCAGGAGCATCACCGTCAACATGGCTTAGTCTAGATTTGACAGTGGAGGTGAAGGCGGAGGTGGTGGTTATCGCAGTGCTGGTGGGGGATCTAGCGGTCCTGGTGGATATGGAGGTGGTGGTCGAGCAAGTGGTTATGGAGGGAGGAGATGGAGGTTACAACGGTGGTGGTGGAGGGAGAGATTGTGGAAATGATGGTGGATCCCTCTACTCGAGATTCCATGGTGGTTCTGATGGGAACTGGAGAAATTGAAGAACGACCAATTCGATCTGTTGCTTATGGAATTGTGTCTTTATAGTAGAGACGATTCTCGTTATCTAAGGTTTCTGATTTGCTCTGTGCTTGCTCATTTTTGATCTATGTCATCGCTTGTGACTTAGAAAACTTAGTGTGTTACTTGGATTAATAAATCCAAAATAAGAAATGTTCAATTTAAATTTATTCTCTATTAAAAAAAATAAAAACTCTAAACCCTAAACTAAAACTTGAACCCTAAATTGTAAATGCTAAACTTAAAACATACAACCATAAACCCTAAACCCTAAAACCCTTAACCCTAAATCCTAAACCCTAAACACTAAACCTTAAGCCCTAAACCCTAAAACCAAAACCATAAAACCAAAACATACCTAAACCTTATATCTTAAACCCCAAACCCTAAACCCTAAAAATCTAAAAACCTAAACCTAAGCTAAATAAAACATAAAATTAAAATAAATAAATAAAGCTAAACCTAAATAAAATAAAATAAAATAAAAACATAACCTAAAAACTAAACCTAAACCTAAACCTAAACCCAAACCTAAACCTAAAAATAAAATAAAATAAAAAAATAAAAACTAAACTAAAATTAAATAAATAAAAAATAATAAAACTAAAAAAATAAAATAAACCTAAAAAAAAAACCTAAATAAAATAAAACCTAAACTTAAAATAAAAATAAAATAATATAAAAACTAAATAAAAACCTAAATCTAAAAAATAAGCCAAAAATTAAAAGCTAAAAATAAATATAAAATAAAACCTAAACCCTAAACAAAAAAAAACTTAATCATAAAATAAACCTAAACTAAAATAAACTAAATTAAAATAAATAAACCCTAAACCTAAACCTAAAATAAATGAAATCTATACCCTAAACTAAATAAATTAAAATAAACTAAAATAAACCTAAACTGAAACTAAAAAATAAAACCTAAACATAAACCTAAAATATAAACCTAAAACCTAAACCTAAAAGAATAAAATAAAAACCTAAACCTAAACCTAAAAATAAAAAAAATACTTAAACTTAACAAACAAAATAAAAGTAAAACTAAACTAAAAAATAAACATAAACCTAAACCTAAACCTAAAAAATAAAATGAAAAAACCTAAACTAAAATAAATAAACATAAAATAAATAAACTAAACTAAATAAAATTTAAAAATAAACCTATGTAAAAATATAAAATAAACTAACTAAATTAAATAAACCTAAACTTGTCGGTTTAATTAATTTTTTTTTAAAAAAAACCCTAAACCCTAAAGTGGAGGCGCAAGCGGAGGTGGTGGTTATCGCAGTGGTGGTGGCAGATCTAGAGGTGTTGGTGGATATGGAGGTGGTGGTCGGAGCAGTGGTGGTTATGGAGGAGGGAGGAGCGATGGAAGTTACAATCGCGATGGTGGCAGAGGGAGAGATCGGGGATATGATGGTGGATCCCGCTACTCGAGAGGCCCGTGTGGTTCTGATGGGAACTGGAGAAACTGAAGAATGACAAATCTGATCTACTACTTATGGAATTGTATCTTTACAGTATAGATGGTTCTAGATATCTAGAGTTTTTGATTTGCTCTATGCATGCTCATTTTTTATCTATGTCGTCACTTGTGTCTTATTCGGTTGCATTGTTGCTAAAATAAAGATGAAATCGAAAGAGAAATATTGAATATGAATTTGTTCTCTATTAAAAAAATAACAAACCAAAAACCCTAAATCCTAGACTAAAACTTAAATCCTAAACCTAAAACCTAAACCCTAAACCCTAAACCTTAAACCCTAAAAACCCTAAACGCTAAACCCTAAACCCTAAAACCTAAACTCTAAACCATAAAGCCTAAACCCTAATCCCAAAACCCTAAATCCTAAACCCTAAATCCTAAACCTATAAACCCTAAACCCTAAACCCTAAAAAGCTAAAAACCTAAACTTAAGCTAAATAAAACCTAAAAATAAAATAAAAAAACTAAACAAAAATAAAATAAAATAAAAGCATAAATTAAAACCTAAACATAAAAAGAAATAAAATAAAAAAATAAAAACTAAATTAAAATAAAATAAATAAAAACCTAAACTAAACAAAAAATAATAAATAACCTAAATTAAATAAAAACTAAACCTAAAATAAAAATAAAATAAACCTAAAATAAATACTTAATAAAAACCTAAACATAAAAAATAAACATAAAAATAAATAAAAAATAAAACCTAAACCCTAAATAAATAAAAAAACCTTAACATAAAATAAAAAAAATTAAACCTAAACCTAAACTAAAATAAATAAAAAAACTAAAACCTAAACCAAAAATAAATGAAACCTAAACCGAAACCTAAATTAAATAAAAGAAAATAAACTAAAAATAAACCTAAACCTAAACTAAAAAAATAAAACCTAAATAAAAACATAAAATAAAAGCCTAAAACCTAAACCTAAAATAATTAAATAAAAACCTAAACCTATAAATAAAAAATAAAAGTTAAAGCTAAAAAAGAAAATAAAAATAAAACTAAACTAAAAATAAACTTAAACCTAAATCTAAACCTAAAACTAAAAAATAAACTAAAATAAAAAACCTAAACTAAAATAAATAGATGTAAAATAAATAAGCTAAACTAAATAAAAATTAAAATAAACCTAAATAAAATAAACTAATATTTATAAAAAAATAAAAAAATAATCTAAATAAACCTAAACTTACTAGTTTAGTTAATTTCAAAATAGACCATAACCTTAAAACTAACCCTCAATGCTAAACCCTAAACCTTAAACCTACAACCCTAAACCATAAACCCTAAACCCTAAAACCCTAAACCCTAAATCCTAAACCATAAAACCTACAACCTTAAACCCTAAAAACCTAAAAACCTAAACTTAAACTCAATTAAACCTAAAACTAAAATAAATAAAACCTAAATGTAAACCTAAAATATACTAAACCTAAACCCTAAATAAAATAAAACTAAAATAAACCTAAACCTAAACTAAAAAATAAAACCTAAAATAAACCTAAAGTAAAAACACAAACCTAAACTTAAAAGGAACATGAAAACCTAAACCTAAACTTAAAAATAAAATAAAATAAAACTAAACTAAAAATAAACCTAAAAAATAAACTAAAATAAAACTAAACTAAAATAGACCTAAAATAAATAAACTAAACGAAATAAAATAAAATAAACTTAAACAAAATAAATGATAAAAATAAACTAAAATAAATAAAACAAATAAACCTGGTGGTTTACATAATTTCAAAAAAAAATAAAACTAAAACAAACTCAAAACCTTAACCCTAAACCCTAAACCCTAAATAGAAAAAATTTAAATAAATTAAAAAAAAACCCTAACTCTAAACACTAAATCCTAAACCCTAAAACCTACAACCCTAAACCCTAAACTCTAAACCCCAAACCACAAACCCTAAACCCTAAACCTTAAACCCTAAACCCTAAACCCTAAAAACCTAAAACTAAACTAAACATAAATAAATAGAAAAATAAAATAAATAAAAACCTAAACCTAAATATAATAAATAAAATATAATAAAATAAAAACCCTAAAACCTAAACCTAAACCTAAACCTAAAAATAAAATATAATATAAAATAAAAACTAAACTAAAATAAATAAAATAAAAACCTAAACAAAACTAAAAAATTTAATAAACTTTAAAAAAACTTAAATAAAATAAAACCCAAATGAAAAATAGAAATAAAATAAACCTAAAAAAAATAAAATAAAAAATAAATAAAAACCTAAACCTAAAATCAAAACTTAAAAATAAATAAAAAATAAAATCTATACCCTAAACTAAATAAAAAAACTAAACCTAAAATAAATAAAATAAAATAAACTTAAACCTAAACTTGAAATAAACTAAAAAAAAACTAAGCCTAAACTAAGAAAATAAAACCTAAAAATAAACCTTAAATAAAAACCTAAAACTTAAATCGAAAATAAAAACCTAATCCTAGGCCTAAACCTAAAAATAAAAAATAAAATATAAAAAAAAAAAATAAACCTAAAAAATTAAACTATAATAAAGCTAAATTAAAATAAATAAACCTAAAATAAATAAACTAAATAAAATTAAAAATAAAATAAACTTAAAATAAATAATATACCATAAACTAAATAAACCTAAACCTACTTGGCTTCTTAATTTTTAAACCCAAAAAAGCCTAAAACCTAAAAGAAATCCAAACCTAAAGACCTAAACCCTAACTAAACTGAGCTAAAACCTAATAAACCAACTACCTAAACCCTAAGTAACCTAAACCCAAATCCTCTAAACCCAAAACCTAAAAAATCAAACCTAAACCCTAAACCCTAAAACTTAAACTCTAAACCCTAAACCCTAAACCATAAATAAATAAAAAATAAACTAAATATACTAAATAAACCTAAACCTATTAGTTTACTTAATTTTTTTTAAAATAAACCTTGAACCCTAAATTCTAAACCCCAAACCCTAAACATAAAACTAACCCTAAACCTACAACCCAGCTTAATAATAATTGGAATGAAAACAAACTTGAGAACTACATTTCTATTTTTATTTTTGACAAGTTTTACAACATTGCTATATTTTCTAATAAATCAGATCAAATCCTTTTCAAGCGCTCTTATAATGGGAATGATATTATTCTTAAAGAGGTTTGGAATTTTATTAGAAATAAACTAAACACCTGTAATGTTTTCATTAAACTTTGGAACAATATCATTCCTATTTCTTATTTAGTTTTAGCTTGGAGGATTTTGGATAACTTCATCCCGGTTGATTCCTTGGTCTGGCTTAAAGGGTTTTAATTACCTTCTAAGTGCTATTATTTCTTTCATATTGAAAATGTTAATTATGTTTTTTTGTCAATGGTGTTATTGCTTTCAAACTTTGGATATGGTATGATGATTTATTTAACACTAACTATTTTCACAGCTCTCTTTCATTATATCAACTCCTTGAAGTTTGTTTCCATAAAATTATGAAAGGTCATATCAAAGTTTTAATTGCTATTACCCTTATTTGGTTCATTTGGATGGATAGAAATGATGCTAAATATCATGGAATCCCCATGAACCATAAAAGGATCCTTGCTAGAACTAAAAAAAAAATTCAAACTTTGTTTAATGTAAATTTAATTAACAATTTTAACTTTAGAGGTTATAAATTTCTAGTTAAAAAATTGGGTATCACATTGCAAGATGATCCTTCCTACAAGAGTATTAGGATTATATATTGGATTAAGCATAAAAAAATTCTATTAAGATCAATACTGATGGTTCTATTTCCCCAAACAAATATGGCTATGGAGGAATTCTTAGAGATTCTAAAGGCACTATCATTTATGCTTTTGCCTACCCCCTCAAAGCTTGTTCTATTATTTATGTTGAACTCATGGATGTTAACAAAGCTATTGATATTTGTTTAAGCAAAGGCCTCTTTAATATTTGGATAGAAGTTGATGCTCTTCTTTTACTTGACATAGTCAATAATAATATAATGGGAAATGCTAACTTATTTTATCTTTTACACTAAAAAGCTTCTTTCTCAAGTTTGCTACAAAAATTCTCACATTCTTCATGAAAGTAATGCTTGTGCTGATGGCTAATTTGGGAGGGGAATTAAATGAGCTTACTTTTTTTGATAACCATAGCTTGCCTAAGAATCTGTGTGGTCTTTTCAATTTGGATAACATTGGACTACGTTACCTCATATTTTAACCTTCTGCTCTTTTGTTAATCTTTTGCTATGGTGGTTTTATTCAGTCTATTTTTGGTTGTTTTTGTGCTCCCCTCACTACGAAGTGGTTTTTACTGAGTTTATTTCTATACTTAAACCCCCTTCTTGTTTACCTTATTCTATACTTGCCTGATCTTTTTTTGGGTCATAGTGGTGCTATTTTTAATTAGTTTCTCTATCCTCTAAGCTTGGTGGTTTTCCTTTTATGGCTCATGCTTTGTGTCTCCTGTTGGGTTGTGGCTATGACAGATTTTGGACTACCCCTTTTATCAATGAATGTTGGATTTGCCTATGGTTTTCGCTGGCTATGGCTTTCTTCGAATTGGATTTGCATATGTTATGGTTTGGTTCTACTTGTTGATGCTATTTGTTTCATTCATCTGCCTGGCCATTTTGGGTGGTTATTTTTTTTCATACTTGTTGCCTCTTAGTTTTGAGTTTTGGTGGTAGTTATTCTCCTTTCATGGTTTGGCTTAGAGGTTTTTGCTGGTTGGTTCCATCTGCCTTATGAATTGGAGTTAACTGTTCTATCATTTTTTTCTCCCTGTTTTCTCCTTTATAGTGATTGTCTGCTCTTTGGGATTTGGAAGGGGCTTTATTTACCTCTGGCCTTATTCCTTTCCTTATAGTTTTGCTACTTGTGGTTGGGTGGTCCTCCTTGGCCTTTTCTAGTTTGGCTGGGTGACTACCATTTTTGTTTCTTAGTTATTTTGGAGATCTCCAAGGGGGTTGTGGCTTTGTCTACTGTTCTTCTTTTCCCTCTTTTTGGGCTTTATATTGGCTCTATCTGGTGGTTGGTTTTGTTGGTTGACTATGCTAATTGGCTATTTTGGCTAGTTGGATTGGTTGGTTGGGTGGATGTGTTGGCTATGTTTGATGGTTTGCTTAGGTGCTTTTGGTTGGGTTCTTTTGGTTGGGTTTTTGATCTGCTCCTAGGTAGGTAATCCTCTCTTGGGTACAGCTATTTTTCCTTTATTTTTGCTTTTTCTAATTTGGGTGTTAGTTTTTCTACTACTCTAACTTCTCCTGCTGCTCTTCCTATTGGCTACTGGCCTGGGTGGTTTTATTAGTTGCTTTGCTGGTGGAGGATATGAGCACTTGTGGTTTTTTTGGTCCTATTTTAGAACTTGTCATTGGGGGTTGGCTGCTTGAGGGGTTTTTGGTGGCTTTTGTCTTGCCTTGGAAGCTTGTCCCATGGCTTGGTGTTTTGGGCTTTATGTTGGCTATTGGTATTGACTCTCTTAGGTTTAGTTGGCTCTCCTTATTTCCTGATATTTTCCTCTTGGTTGGTGATGGTGAATTTACTTTCATTTTGGCTGCCTTGGTGGTGGTTTTGATGGTAATTTTTGGATGCCCTCTTGGTCTCTCTATGCTATGGATTTCTTCTCTCTAGTGTTGCTTATCTTCTACTATTTTGATATATGGGTGGAGGTTTTTTCTTTTGAATTTGGATTGCTAGTGCTCTGGAGATAGTTGTGGGTTGTTCTCGGCCACTAACCCTATTATAACTTCTGGGATGCTAACTTTATGTGTTTGTTTTATTGTGGATTTTGGTTGGTAGGTTGGCTGTTGGCTGGCTACTAGCTGGTTATTTTTCTCTATTTTTTTGTGTAGGAATTGCATCAATATGGATTGTTTTGTCTTGGATGGTTGCTTATATCAGGTATTCTGGCTATGATGGCCTTGATGTTTCCCCATATCTTCTCTCTAGTTAGTAGCATGCATATGATTGTAACCCTTCTCATGAAGTTTGGATGCTCATATGTATTGTTTCCCTTGAGATGATCTTAACTGAGCCTGAGCCTTCTCTTTCTCAGCTCTTTCTAAATTGTTTACTTTATCATTTTTTTCCTTGAGCTATGAGCATTGCCTTTGTAGTGTATTGCATATTTCTTTTGCAGGTTGGAACCTCACAGATGGAATGATCATCACTCAACCAACTCAAGTACTGTTGATGCGGATCTTGCTTAGCTTGCCTTCTCAAAGGGATCATGAGTTGTTGCTGACTAATCCGTTTACAATTTTCTTACATTTATGTCTTTTTCTCATTTGCTTTATGTTGTTCCTTTTGCTTTTTAATTTTCTTTTGTTCATTGTACTTATGCAGATTTAGCTCTCTAAAATTTTTGTATCTCTATGAGCAGTAGAAATTTGAGCTTTACCCCTTTTAAGGACATTAGATCCTTTATTTTTAAAGTAATAAAATTCTAACTTTCCATGTAAAAAAACATAAACCCTAAGAATGGACGGACCCTTGATGGCAGGAACATCACCTCAACCACAGATCTGGCGGTGGAGGCGAAGGCAGAGGTGGTGGTTAACACAGTGGTGGTGGGGGATCTAAGGTGCTGGTGGATATGGAGGTGGTGGTCAGAGTAGTGGTGGTTATGGAGGTGGGAGGAGCGACGGAGGTTACAACCATGGTGGTGGCGGAGGGAGAGATTGGGGATATGATGGTGGATCCTACTACTCAAGAGGCTGGGCTGGTTCTGATGGGAACTAAAGAAATTGAAGAATAGCTGATCCGATCTACTGGTTATGGAATTCTCTCTTTACATTAGAGACTATTCTAATTATCTAGTGTTTTTGATTTGCTATTAAATTTTCATTTTATCTATGTTATCGCTTGTGTCTTAGAAATTTTGGTGTGTTACTTGGCTGATGAAATCGAAAAGAAGAAATATTGAATCTGAATTTGTTCTCTGTTAAAAAAAAACCAAAAATCCTAAACCCTAAATTAAAACCTAAAACTTAAACCTAAAACCTAAACCCTAAACCCTAAACCCTAAAAACCCTAAACCCTAAACCTTAAACCCTAAACCCCAAAATCCTAAACCCTAAACACTAAAACCTAAACCCTAAACTATTAACCCTAAACCCTAAACCCTACACCGTAGAAAACCATAAACCCTAAACCCTAAACCCTAAAACCATAAACCCTAAGTCCTAAACCTTAAACCCTAAACCTTAACCCTAAACTCTAAAACCTAAATCCTAAACCCCAAACCCAAAACTTAAAGTAACTAAATAAATTAAAAATAAACCTAAACTCTAAAACCTAATAAACCTAAACTAAACCTAAACCCTAAGAATAGGTAGAACCTTGATGGTAGGAACCTCACCATCAACCAAGCTCAATCTAGATCTGGCAGTGGAGGGAAGGCGAAGGCGACAGTTATCGTAGTGGTGGTGGGGGATCTAGAGGTGCTGGTGGATATGGAGGTGGTGGTTGGAGTAGTGGTGGTTATGAAGGTAGGAGGAGCGATGGAGGTTATAAGCTGGTGGTGGAGGAGGACAGAATATGATGGTGGATCCCACTACTGAGGGTCGTGGTTGATGGGCAAGAATGGTTGATCCAATCTACATATGGAACTGCATCTTTATAGTAGAGATAGTTCTAGTTATCTAAGGTTTTTGATTTGTTCTATGCGTGCTCATTTTTTATCTATGTCATCACTTATGTCTTACAAAAGTTGGTGTGCTACTTGGTTGATGAAATCGAAAAGAATAAATGTTGTATCTAAATTTGTTCTCTGTTAAAAAAAAAACCCAAAAACCCTAAACCCTAAACTAAAACCTAAACCCTGAACCTAAAACCTAAACTCTAAACCCTAAACCCTAAACCCTAAACCCTTAAAGATAAACCCTAAAATCCTAAACCCTAAACCTTAAACCATAAACCTAAATCCTAACCCTAAACCCTAAACTCTAAACCCCAAGCCCTAAACCTAAGCTAAAGTAACTAAATAAATTAAAAAATAAACATAAACACTAACACCAAATAAACCTAAGCTTAAACCCAAACCTTAAAATTGGATAAAACCTTGATGGCAAGAACATCACCCTCAACCTAGCTCAGTCTAGATCTTGCAGTGGAGGCAGGTGGCAGTTATTGTAATGTTGGTGGTGGATCTGGAGGTGCTGGTGGATATGGAGGTGGTGGTCTAAGAAGTGGTGGTTATGGAGGCAGGAGGAGCGATAGAGGTTACAATCATGGTGGTGGTGGAGGGAGACATTGGGGATATGATGGTCGATCCAGTTACTCGAGAGGTTAGGCTAGTTCTAATGGGAACTGGAGAAATTGAAGAATGGCCAATCTGATCTGCTGCTTATGGAACTATGTCATTATAGTAGACACGGTTCCAGTTATTAATGATTTTTATTTGCTCTATGCATGCTTATTTTTTATCTGTGTTGTCTCTTACATCTTAGAAACATTGGTGTGTTACTTGGATACTGAAATTGAAAAGAAGAAATGTTGAATCTAAATTTATTCTTTGTTAAATAAATAATAAATTAAAAAAATAATAAATAAATAAAGAAATAAAATAAATAAAAATAAAAAATAAAAAAATAAAAATAAATAAATAAATAAATAAAATAAAATATAAAATATAAAAATAAACAAAAATAATAATAATAAATAAAAATATAAATTAATTAATTAATTAATTAATTAAAAAATAAATAAATAAATAAATATAAAAATAAAAATAAAAATAAATAAATAAAAATTAAAAAAAAAAACCTACCTAAACCTAAACCCTCGACGCTCTCTAGCGATTGTGATTTCCCTTTCATTTTCATTGCGGCTTGGCCGATTTCTGATCATTCTCGATCGTAATTTTTGATATTTGTCTCTGATTGGCCGCTAATGTGAGTTTCCTTTGCTCTTTCAATGGCAGAGGAGCCGCTTTTAGCATAGCTTTTGAACTTGGAGGCATTTAGGCATCAGTTTACATGGAATTATGCCAAATCATCACTTCTCTGCCTGTCGTTAAGTCCTTCAAGGATGCATTATCTGGTAAGAATCTTTCCCCTAATGCTTCGGTGAATTTGATCTCGTCCTCATTTCGTGGGATGCCTGCTGTTATGTGCTCAAATCTAGGCATGGAAAAGTTGGCGAAGCCTATTGAATTCTCTTTAGTGGGTAAATTTTCCTTACGCCGGCCAACTCTCGATAACATCCGATCATTTTTTCATAGCCTTAAACTTTCAGGCATTTTCACTATCAGATTGATTGATCCTAGCCATATTTTAATTTAGCTCTCTAATGACTTAGATTACTCAAGAGTCTTTGCTCGTCGCTCTTACTTTGTGTTTAATTGTCAAATGTGACTTCTGAAATGGTCTCCGCTTTTTGATATAAAAGGGGAACCCCCAAATGTTCCTATATGACTAGCTCTTCCTAAATTGAGAACACATTATGTTACACATCAAGATCTCTTTGTGATTGGGGCTCTCTTTGGTATTCAAAGCGATCAAACCACAGATCACGGCCTTACTTTGCTCATATTTTGGTTGAGATTGATATTACTAAAAGCATCCTAAAGAAGTTTGGATCGGCTCTAAGAAATTTGGTTATAATCAAAAAGTGGAATTTGAGAATTTTTCTATTTTTTGCACACATTGTAAGATACATGGCCATGATCAATCTAAATGTTTTGTGTTGCATCCTTATCTTAAAAAAATAAATTGCCAGATCCTAATCCTACTCTATCAAATAAAAAAATCAATAAATTTGCTTATGTGCCTAAAGTCACTCAAAATGGGAATCATCCCCTTTTATCCTCCCAGGCAATGTTACAAATAATGCTTTATAGGAGGTTGAGGAGGCTAATGATAACTTACATTGCTTCTAATTGTAATAAATTGGCTCCTCAATACAATACCTTCATTCATTCTAACCTACCCATTTTGGCTAGTGAACTCGAGGAGACAAATTCTGAAATTGATCCTTCGATGAAAGAGCAAAATTTGAAAACTATTGATCCTTTGATGATGGAACAAAATCTGAAAAGTAATTCTAAAAATGAGCATGAAATTTGAGCTATTAATGGCATCACAACCTCTCCTTCTACTACCCTTCAGAGTGATACACATGTTAACCATCTTTCTCAGTAAATTACCATTAGGAATTCTTTGATTGATACAGGTCCTATTCTGAATATCACAAATCACTCTCTCTCGGATGGGGATACTTTGGACAAAGAGAGACCTTTTCAAACTATTTTTAAAAAAAATCCCATAAACTAGAATGTTCACTAATAGCTCCACTAGAATTACTAGATCTTCTCTAACTTCCCTTAAATAACTGCATGTACTTTTCTTTTCTTCTTACTTTTTATTTCTTTAGTTATCTCTTTTCCTTTCCTTCCTTTTTTATTATGATCAATTTACTTATTTGGAATGTTAGGGGTATTGGGACTCTCATCTCATTATCCCATATTAGAAGTCTTTTCATCTACTCATAACATAGCCTTACTTGTTGTTATTGAACCATTTATACACTCTTAAGATCAACCATGTTGCTAGAATGCTTGGCTTTCAAAATTTCTTTTATAATATTAGCAATAAAATTTGGTGTTTTTGGAATAATTTAGTCAACATCTCTATCCTTGATGATCTTCAATAATTGGTTAATGTCCACATCTCATTGGGTGAATTTTCTGTTCTTGGTTCCTTTATTTATGCTTCTTATAATAGAGCTAGTAGGAACATCCTTTGGGATAACTTAAGAACCTTTGCCTCCTCGGTCAACAAACCCTGGTTGGTTGGGGGTGATTTCAACACTATTCTCTCTTCCTCGAAAAGAAGGGGAGGTTGCTCTCCTAACATTCATTCCATGGAAGAATTTAATCTGATTGATATTGGTTTTACGGGCTCTGACTATACGTGGCATAACTCTAGACTCTGGCAGCGGCTTGATAGGACTCTTTTTAATTCTCTTTGGATCAATCAATGGCCCATTACTTCTGTTGAACATTTGAGCAAAACTTTATCTAATCATGCTCCACTTTTGATTTCTATCCAAAATTCCTCTAGTAGATTATCCTCCCCCACTTCTTTTAGATTCCAAAATATGTAGATCCAACACATTGATTTCATAAATGTTGTATCCATTAACTAGATGGCCCCTCTTCATCTGGATAATTCTATTAAGGGAATGATTCACCTCTGGCTTAAGCTTAAAAGGCTTAAATAAAACTTAAATTGGTGGAACAAGAATCATTTTAAAAATCTTTTTGCCAATCTCAAAAATATGGAACAATTAGTTTGTTCTCTTGAAGATGTTATTTTGACTGACTCTACTAAACTTGAGGAGTTGAATGTAGCTAAAGATAACTTGGTTAAATATCAAAATATGGAAGAAACCTACTAGCGCCAAAAGGCTGCTAGCAAACCACACCTGATTCCCAACTCACACCTGATTCCCTCAATGATTACTAATGATGACAACCACTTGCTTAGTTTGCATCCTACGAAAGCTGAGATTGGTAATATTCTTAATATCATGAACACGAATTCTGTTGCTGGCCCTGAAGGCTACACGACACAATTTTTTTATCATTGTTGGCCTATTATTAAGTCTGACCTTGTTGATGTTGTCGTTGATTTTTTTGATGGCAATCCTTTACCTAGATACTTTCTAGCACTTCCATTGTTCTCATTCCCAAAATTAATAATCCTGAACCTTGGGGCGATTTCAGACCTATCATTCTTTGCACCTTCTTTCATAAACTCATTGCTAAATTAATTACCAATAGAATTAGTCCACTGCTACCTAAAATTATTTCACCCAACTAAACTAGCTTCGTTAAAGGTAGAGCTATATCTGATAATATTCTTCTTGCCCAAGAGCTGATTCATGACATTGATGCTTCTACCAGAGGTGGTAATATCCTTTTCAAACTAGACATCTCTAAAACTTTTGACAACCTCTCTTCGAATTTCTTCTTCCAAATTCTTCATTTTTTTTAATTTTTTTGACAATTTTATCCACCTCATTAAAAATTGTATTACCAATGTTTGATTCTCCATTATCATGAATGGTGAGTCCCTTAGTTTTTCCCTTCTATGCATGGTTTGAGACAAGGAAATCTCTTATCACCCTCTCTTTTTATTATTGCTGTTGAATATCTTTCGAGGAGCCATAATGATCTTTTCAACAATAATCCTAGTATATTTTTTAGAACTCAAGGTGGTCTTCCTGTCTCTCATCTTAGTTTTGCTGAAGACTTCATAATCTTTTGCAATGCCTCTATTTATCACATTAAAACTATTAAGAATCTTTTAAATAAATTTGGTAATGAAAGTGGTCTTTTTCTTAACGAAGGTAAAAGGTGTTTCATTTCTTCCTCTAAAATCCCTAGTAATAGGATCAAACAAACCTTGAGAATTACTAACTTTCAACAACAATAACTTCCTATTAAATATCTTGGTGCTCCGCTTTTTAAAGGTCAGAAAAGATCATATCTCTTTGATTAGCTAATCCAAAAAAATCACTAATAAAATTTTTGTTTGGGAATTTTATTTACTCTCTTTTGGCGGTAGGCTCACTTTGATTAAGAGCACCCTTAACTCCATGCCTCTATATCTCATTCAAACCATTGTGCCGACCAATTCTACCATTAACAGAATTGAGCGCCTCCTTAACAAATTCTTTTGGGGTTCTAACAATTCTTCTAAAAGAATGCATTGGACCTCTTGGTATAAAAGCTGTGGCACTCTTGTTGAATGTGGTCTTAGATGTAAGACAATCAAGGAAGCTATCACTACTTTTTCTTATAAACTTTGGTGGAATTTTAGGAGCAACAATAGTCTTTGGGCTAATTTCATGACTGTCAAATACTTCTAGGGTAAGCACCCTCTCATTTGCCCCTATAGAGCGGGAGACTCTCCTATTAGACTTTGTTCCATCAAATGGGAAGTCGAATCATTAATATCTTGGGGGATTAACTCTGGTACCTCTTTCTTTTGGCAAGATAACTGGACTGGAGGTGGGTCCATTGATGACTTACTTTCTACCCATTCCACTACTATTATTAAAGTGAACTCTTTCTGGCAGAATAATATGTGGAACAATAGTAAGCTTACTGATTATATTACTTTCTATCTTTTTAATATGCTTACTACTATTCCTATCATTCCTAACAATCATGATCAGATCCTTTTTAAGCTTTCTCAAAATGGTGACTTCAACCTTAAAAATGTTTGGATTCATATTAAAGAAGCTCATGACTTTTCCAATGTGTTCTTCAAAATTTGGAATAATACTATTCCTATTTCTTATTCTATTCTAACTTGGCTTATCATGAAAAACTTCATCCTGTTGACTCCTTGATGTGGGGTAAAGGTTTTTACTTACCTTCAAAATGCTACTGCTGCTTTCACATTGAGAATGTGAATCATGTTTTTATTAACGGAGCCATTACTTCCAAACTTTGAATTTGGTATGATGATCTCTTTAACATTGACAAATTCAATGGCTCCTTAACTTTATACCAACTTCTTGAAGTTTATTTTGAAAATACTATTAAAGGCCACATTAAAGTCATAACTACTATCACTCTTATTTGGTTCATATGGATGGATAAAAATGATGCAAAACATCATGGGATTCCTATGAACCACATGAGGATAATTGCTAGAATTAAAAATAAAATCTGTGACTTATTTAATGCCAATTTAATTAACTACAATCAATTTAAAGGTTGTAAATTTTTTACCAATAAATTGGGTTTTAACTTACTGGATCCACCCAACGGTAAGGATGACAAGATTGTTTATTGAATAAAACCTCATGCTAATACTATTAAAATTAACACTGATGACTCTGTTTCTCAAAATGCTTCTAGCTGTGGTGGCATTTTCAAAAACCTTAATGGTAAAGTCTTATGTGCTTTTGCTTACCCCCTTAATACTTTCTATTCCTTTTGAGCTAATGGCGGTTTACAAAGCTATTGAGATTTGCCTTCAAAAAGGTTGGCTCAATGTTTGGATTGAGGTGGATGCCACATTGATTGATCTTTTGACTTCCACCAAAATGGGCAGTACATAATTGTACAACCTTCTAAAGCAGACTAGAGCTCTCCTCTCTCAACTCTATTTTAAAATCACTCATGTATGGCGTGAAGGTAATGCATGTGCTGATTACCTTACTAATCTGGGTGCTAGATTGGATCTCATAAAATTCTTTGATCAACTTACACTTCTTAAACATTTGTGTGGTTTGGTTAATTTGGACAATACTGGACTCCCTTACCTCAGAAATTAATCCATTCTATTGGTTTGGACTGTTACATTACCTATTTAACTGCATGATCAACTTCTATTTAGTTTTGATGTTTCTCTAGATTTTGCTGATGTTTTACCCCTTTCTAGTTAGTTGCTGATCTCTATGGCATCTGCTGCTGGATTACTTACCCTAACCATATTTAGGGTTTTACTGCTACTGTTGTTTTCATTGAAACCACTACTTTTGGTAAGGTTTCTCCTGTCTGCTGGAGGGAGATGGATTATTTTATGCTTTTCTTTCTGCTTTACAGGGACAGACTTCTTGCTATCATTATTTTGTTTATGGGTCCTATTATAATTTTCCATTATATGATTAAGGCTATGTTTTTTCTCTTTTCCTTAATCTGGAAATTTGTTCATGGCCTCATGACTTTGCTGTCTCATTATGTAATTGCTATAATTTTGTACAGCTTCATGGCTCAATTTATTTGTCTTTTCTCTCTTTAATTGGGCTGTGCCCCCTCCTATGCTTTCTAACCTCACCTCCATTACCTATAAGGAGAGAAACTGCAATAACCTTGCTATTATTACTGTTTCCTTGCAGGATGGGATTTTATTCTTGATTTCATTTCAGCCTATTTTTACTGGTGATGTTGGCTTACCTGCTGGTCTGCTTTTCTTTGTCTTGAAGGATTTCAATGATAGTTTTTTCTTGAACCCCTTTCGAGTCTATGTTGTCTCCCTGTTCCTTACTGATTTATCTTATGGTGGGTGCAACAATTGTTTTGT
Source organism: Cymbidium sinense (assembly GCA_021442155.1). Taxonomy (NCBI): domain Eukaryota; kingdom Viridiplantae; phylum Streptophyta; class Magnoliopsida; order Asparagales; family Orchidaceae; genus Cymbidium; species Cymbidium sinense. The sequence continues at coordinate 194,580,137 of CM038214.1, forward strand.
TATTTTAATTATTGGCTGTTGGATTATCGGGTCTTTAGTCTAGCAGACTGGTTCTGGGGTTGTGTCTCTTATTGTCTTTGTTATTTGTGACTGGGCTGCTGCTTATCATCTGATATTTGTGGACTACTTAATCTGCTATTGTTTATTTTATCCTATTTTTGTTAGACTTGTGCAGATCCCTGTGTTATCTTATGCACCATGTATTACGAATGGTGGTTCTATGATCATTATTTTATTTGCTTGGTATTTTGTTGTCTTGGTTATTTGCTATCTTGGTTTTTCCAATTGTTCTTATTAATCTCATCTCCCCGACCTGTATGGGGAGACACTGTTATACCCTTGTTATTATTATTATTTTCTCCATCCAGAATTGGACTTTCTTTTTATCTTCTTTCCAGTCTGCTTTTATTAATGATGTTGGCTTAACTACTGGTCTGCTTTTCTTTATCTTGAAGGATTCCATTGTTGGCTCTCCTTTGAACCCCTTCTGTGCCTATGTTGTATCACTATTTTATTTTTATTTATCTTATGGTGGGTGCAATAATGGCTTTGCTATTTTATTTGTTGCTTATGATTATGCTACTACCTACTTGGTTACTAACTAATGCACTCTCTATTCTGAATGGGTGGCTTTATGGCCAGCTAGCTGTTATTTGCTGTCTTGGTTGTTTATTGTCTTGGTTATCTATTGTCTTGGTTTTTCAGGATTCTAATGTTGGCTCTCCTTTGAACCCCCTAAGTGTCTATGTTGTTTCTCTATTTTATATTGGATTATCTTATGGTGGGTACAATAATTATTTTGATGTTTATCTATTGACTATAAGACTTTAGGGTCCTATGTCCAGCAAGCTGCTTAAGGGGTTGGCTTACTAATTGTCTTCATTATTTGTGTCTGGGCTGCTGCTTATCACCTGATATCTGTGGACTACTTAATCTACTGTTGTTTTTTCCATCTTGGTTTAGTTCTGCATCCACGTGATTATGCTTCTATCTACTTGGTTATTATCTTATGCACTGTATATTCTGAATGGGTTGTTCTATGGACAGCTGCTGTCTTTTGTTGTCTTGCTATCTTGGTTGTTTGCTGATCTGGATTATCGAGTTTTATGGCCCGCATGCTGTTATTGGGGCTATCTTTCTAACTGTCTTTATTTGGTGTTTGTGGGATGCCTTATTTCTGTGGTTTCGTACTAATCATTCTTTCATTCTCACCTTGGTCTCTTAGACTTACATCACTTGTTGTATTTGGGTTTGGGTTTTTCTTTGCCTTGCTTTACATTTGCTTTTTGTTAACTTCGCAATGGTTATTAATAAGGGGTTGTTAACATCGCATTGCTTATTATGACTGGTTTCTTTTCTACACTCAGTGTACTCGACCTAAAAGTTTCATATATGTCTCATATTTTTGGCTCATTGATTTGCTTAGCAGGATTTCAGCAGGTTGCTTTTTCTGCCATTCTCTTGTGGTGGGTTTTTATGCTGGACTAATTATACTCTTGGTTCTCATTTTATAAGGCATTCTGACAAAGATGGCTCATTCTCATATGTGTAGGGATTCTCATGCTATGGTGACTATATTGATGATAATTTTCCTGAATGGGACCCCTTATCGTTCTGCTCTTTGCTATCTCCTTTCTATATTATATATGGCATTGTTTAGGTTTGCAGGTATGAAGGCCCATAAGACTTTCAATAAATGGCTGCTTTCTTCTCACAGGTTTGCAGGCTATGATGGCTGTGATGATTTCACTCCTTCTTGGTTTGGTAGTAGCTCTTATTATGTAACCCTTCCGCTGAAGTTTGGATGCTCGTATGTGCATCTGCCCCAATTTGGTGTGACTGAGCCTGAGCCTTCTTTCACATAGTTCTCTATAATTTTCCTCAGTTTATGCTGCTCTCACTTTTCACTTTCTTTGTATTACTTTAACTGTGCTAATTTCTATCTTTCTTCATTTTTGTATATGCACTTCTCTTTTTCTCTTGCAGGTTTGCTCTCTACTAGCATGCATTCTGTCATCCTGAAGAGCTTTGGCCCTAATCTATCCATTGGCTTATCTATGTTAATCATTTTGTATCTTTTGCTTTACTTTTTCTCTTTTATTTTGCATTTGGTTATACTTAGATAGGAGATTTACTATCTAGACTGATTATAGCTCTTTGAGCAGTAGTTTTAGAGTTTATCCCCTCTTAAGGATCTTATAACCCTCTTTTTGTGGCAATAAAATTCCCCCTATATGGAGTTTCCCAAATATATATATATATATATATATATATATATATATATATAAAATAATAAATAAAAAATAAAATAAAATAAAAAAATAAAAACTAAACCAAAACCTAAACCCAAACATAAACCCAAACATAAAATAAAATAAATAAAATAAAAACTAAACTAAAATAAAATAAATAAAAACCTAAACTAAACTAAAAAAATAAAAAACTTAAATAAAATAAAAATAAAACCTAAAATAAAAATAAAATAAAATAAAACTAAATAAAAACCTAAACCTAAAAAATAAATCTAAAAATAAAACCTAAAAATAAATAAATAAAACCTAAACCCTAAACTAAGGAAAAAAAAAAGCTAAACCTAAACTAAAATAAAATAAACTAAAAAGAATAAAACCTAAACCTAAACCAAAAATAAATTAAACCTAAACCTAAACATAAATCCTAAATGAAATAAAATTAACCAAAAATAAACCTAAATTAAAAAAAAAACCTAAGAAAATAGAATAAAACCTAAACCTAAAAATAAAAATAAACCTAAACCTAAAAAAAAATAAAATAATATTAAACTAAAAATAAACCTAAACTAAACTAAGCCTAAAATAAACTAAAATAAAAACTAAACTAAAGAAATAAACTTAAAATAAATAAACTAAACTAAATAATAATTAAAATAAACATAAAATAAAATAAAATAAATAAATAAAATAAATAAAATAAACTAAATAAAACTTAAATGGGTTAATTTAATATATATATATATATATATGTATAAAGAACACTAACTAGACACGGACCCTACTAACTAAACTTACAACCCTACTCTAAACTCTAAACCATAAACCACCTAAACCCTAAACCCTAAATCTTAAAATCCTAAACCCTAAACCCTAAACCTTAAACCCTAAGCCCTAAACCCCAAACCCTAAACCATAAGCCCTAAACCCTAAAAACCTAAAAAACTTAAACCAAAATAAATTAAAACCTAAAAAAATAAAAAAAACCTAAGCCTAAATAAAATAAAAAAAATAAAAAAACATAAACTTGAACTAAAACTAGAACCTAAGCCTAAATTTAAATCTAAATGCAAAAATAAAATAAAATAAAATAATTAAAATAAACTAAATAAATAAAATTAAACTAAATTTAAATAAAAACCTAAAAATAAAAACTAAACGTTATAAAATAAAATAACCTAAAATGAAACTAAATAAAACCTAAACCTAAAATAAATCCTAAATACAAGAAAAATAAAATAAAACAACTAAAAAAAAAACCTAAACCGAATAAACTAAATAAAATAAACCTAAACCTAAACTAAAATAAACTAAAATAAATAAACAAAGCCTAAACCTAAACTTAAAATAAACTAAACCTAAACTAAATAAATTAAACTAAAATAAACCTAAGCCTAAACTAAAATAAAACCTAAAATAAACCTAAAATAAACTTAAAACCTAAACCTAAAAAATACAAGACCTAAACCAAACCTAAAATAAGAAATAAAACCTAAACCTAAAATAAAATAAAAAATAAAATTAAATAATAAGCTTAAACCTAAACCTAAAAAATAAACTAAAATAAAAAACCTAAACTAAAATATAAAAACCTAAAATAAATAACCTAAACTAAATGAAAATAAATAATAAACTTAAATAAAATAAAAAAATAGACTAAAATAAATAAAAAATAAACTAAATAAACCTAAACCTAATGGTTTAATTAATTTAGAAAAAAAAAACCTTAAATCGTAAACCCTAAACCCTAAACTCCTACCCTAAACCTAAACCTAAACCCTAAACAAACCCTTAAACTCTAAACCCTAAACTTTAACCCTAACCCTAAACCCTAAACCCTAAACCCTAAGCCCTAAACCCTAAACCCTAAATAAACCCTAAATCCCTAAATGCTAAACTAGCCATAAACCCTAAGATTGGGCAGAACATTGAGTTTAAAAACATCACCATCAACTAGGCTCGGTCTAGATCTAGCAGTGGAGGCGAAGGTGGAGGCTATGGTTATCACAGTGGTGGTTGGGGATCTAGAGGTGTTGGTGGATATGGAGGTGGTGGTTGGAGTAGTGATGGTTATGAAGATGGGAGGAGCAATGGAGGTTACAGTTGTGGTGGTGGCTGAGGGAGAGATCGGGGATATGATGGAGGATCCTGCTACTCGAGAGGTGGGGGTGGTTCTGATGGGAACTAGCGAAATTGAAGAACGACCAATCTGATTTGTTTCTTATGGAATTGTGTCTTTATAATAGAGACGGTTCTACTTATCTAGGGTTTTTTATTTGCTCTAAGGGAGCTCATTTTTTATCTTCGTCATTGCTTGTGTCTTAGAAAACTTTGGGTGCTTCTTGGCTGATGAAATCGAAAAGAAGAAAAGTTGAATTTGAATTTCTTCTCTATTAAAAAAAAACCATAAATCCTAAACCCTAAACCATAAACTAAAACTTAACCCTAAACCTAAAACGAAAACCCTATAACCTAAACTACAAACCCTAAACACTCAGCCCTAAAAACCCTAAATCCTAAACACTAAACCCCAAAACCCAAAACCCTAAACCCTAAACCCTAAAGCATAAAACTTACAACCCTAAACCCTAAACCCTAAAACTTAAACCCTAAACCCTAAACATTAAACTAACCCTAAACCCTAAACTAACCCTAAACCCTAAACAAACCCTAAACCCTAATCTTAAATCCTAAACCCTAAACCTTGAATAAAGATATCATTTTGAGTAGATCTAAAGAATGACATAATCTTAACATAGTTATGGTAGCTAAAGAAAATGTCTTCAAGAGACTTTCCCTTGTCTATTAGAGATTTGAATACCCTAAACTCTAACCCTAAATCATATTAAAATACTATATATTATAATATAATGTAGCATCATATATTTGAGCATGTAGTGATCTGTTTTTGGATGTTATAAGATGTTTTGAAATGTTTTAGTATATTATGGTATTGTCCCCTATAGTATATATTAATATAATCCATAAAAATATTGATTTAATAAATCAGATGATGAAATTTATTAAATTTGAAGTGGGAATTAGGTTGTAGTACCAAAGGTGTGGTACGCCACTTGTAGTCTAAAAAGTAATATTTTATGTTCAAAATAAATATTATAAGTTGTAGCATAGTATTGCAACATATATCATAATATATTGTCTTGCACATTTTAAATTCTTTTATTAGTTTACAACCATGCAGTAGAGCCTACACTAGCATTATTTATAAAAATGTTGATTTAGACTTTAAAATGGTGGAATTTGGCCAAATTCATAATAGGTAGAGCATGGCATCATAATATATTATTTCAATTTAAAATTTGTTAGTGATAAGACTAAAATATATAGTTTTTTATTGTTTAGACTAATTTTATGATTTTTTATCTTAAGAAATCCCTTGTGATGTGATATGCCATATAATATAATATAACATGTTATTGTGTATTATAATATAGTATGCCATAACATAGTGTAGCATCATGCATTATAGCATACTATTGGGTATTACTACTTGTTGTTAACATATTTTAGTTTTGTTATAGTATGATGTTGTAGAGTTTGTATTGGTATAATTCATAAAAATACTGATTTATAGGCTGAGATGATCTGATTTGGCCAAATTTAATGTAAGCTTTCGGTAACATCATTGGGGGTGTGCTATGGTGTGTTATTTAATCAAAAGATTGGAATTTTGCATCCAAAATAAATGTTCATTTTTCAACCAAATCTGATCATTTTTTTTCTTAAAGTGATTCATTTTAAGTTATAATGTAAGATAATATATTATATGAAAGCATATTAAAATATTATGTACATCACAATATAACTTCATATATATATATATGAATGTGGTAGTGTGTTACTAAATGTTATTGTACAATTTTAGTATGTTTTACTTTAGTTATAATACATTGGGTAAAAACTCACAAGAATGTTAATTTGAAGGTTGAGATGGAAGAATTTTGCCAAATTCATGACACACACTAAGAAGCAACACCAAAATTATGTTATTTTGTACCTTTTTTTTAACAGAAAATAACAATTTTACATCCAAAATGAACATTATTCATATTTTGAGAAAGTTTTTTTATTTGTTCCTTTTAAGTGATTCTAATGAGGTTTAATGTTAGACAATATATTATATTATAGCAAATTATAATATAACATCATATATTATAATATAATATAGAGTGTTAGTTCTCACTATAATATGTTTAGCCTCATATTGTATAGTTAGTTTGAGCTTGCACCATCACAAATAATGAAATGTTGATCATAATGTTAAGATGATGTAATTTGAATGAATACATTGTTAGGCTTTTAGTTGAAGTATTAAAGGTGTACATAAGAGAAGAAATAAGATTTAATGAGAATTCCATGTTAAGGACATCAAGGAAGATCCATTAGGGGATCACACATGCACTAGACATGACATGTGAGGGGTCTATGTCAAGGGAATAGAAGAAGAAAATCTACTGGGGATAAAGTTTAAATTTGATTTGATTATATGATTTATGGAAAGAAGATCCACTGGGGATAAGAATTTATAATCCACTAGGGATTGATATTGAATCGACTTTAATTTTGTTTGATTTAATTGATGTGGAGGCATATCTGCTAGAGATATGGGCTTGAGTCCGCTAAGGAACGGGTATATGAACCTTCCATTAGGGAAGGCTCGGGCTATCCACTGGGGATTGGGATTTGAGTTTGATTTCATATATTTGTTTGGGGATGTATCTGTTGAGGATAAGAGTTTGGTTAGATTTTTTTGATTTAGACTCTACTAGGGGAGTTGGTTTAATTTGACTCCACTGGGGAGGTTGGTTTTGAGTTTGATTTGTTTGCTTGCTTTGTTTATATATGATTTGGGGCACCATTGGGGGGAAAGGGTGTGATTTAACTCCACTAGGGAAAATCATATTGGGTTTAATTTAATTTGAGTTAATGTATAGACCCTATCGGTGTGCAATGGACCAACTGAGAGGGGGCTATATCAGCCTTAACCTACCTCAAGTTTACAAATTCAAAAGGATAGTCTATCGACTACGAGGTAGAGCTAGCCAACCTAAAGGGTTGCCTTTTGGTGTGCAAAGGCTGTGCTAGAAAGAAGGCATAGTAGAATTACATCTTCCAAAGAGAGGAACAACTGGATGCATAATAAATCGAACCTGACCTAGGGTGACTACTGAGTGAATGCTGTTGGGGACTTATGTCAACTCAAAAGTAGTCAGGATTAATTTTTTCTTAATTTAATGTGATTTGATATGGTTTGTTTGGTTTAGTTTGATTTCAAATTGAGGGCATATCTACTGGGGATGTGAGCTTGGTCAAATTTGATAGATTTAATTTATGGACCATGTCAGTGTACGATGGACCCACTAAGAAGGGGCTATATCAGACTTGTCTTATCTCATATTTACAAATCCAAAGGGATAGTTTACTAGCAGTGAGGTAGAGCTAGCCAAACTAAGGTGTTTCCTTTTGGTGTGCAATGACTGTGCTAGGAAGAAGGCATAGTAGAATTACGTCTTCTAAAGCAAGGAACAATTGCTAGAGAGACCTATTGGTAGCACAATAAATTGAACCCAACTTAAGGGCGACTACTGAGTGAATGTCGCTGGGGACTTATATCAAGTCAAGAGTAATTAGGAAATTCCTATAGGGAGCTTTGCTGGCACTGCCCTAAAGATAGGATACCTGCTTAGGAAAAGGTATCATTAGGGGTGTCCTTCTAATCCCCATGTGATTATATATTTTATTTATATGTTTGCATGGACCTTGTTGGTGTGCAAGGGACCACACTGAGAAGGCGCTATGTTAGTTGTGGTGTTTACTTTTAGATTGATTTGTTGTATGTGTGTGTATTGGTTGGGGGGGCACCATATAGATCTGAGGGTGTACTTATTGAGGTGATCGAGTACCACCTCAAGAAATAGTGCACTATCTCGAAAGAAAGAAATCACTACACTACAATGGACCTAATCACTTAATAAAGACTCCTAAGGCATGATAGGTCTTCAAATGTACCAGAGGATTTTCTCCTACTTTACATGGATGAATAAAGTAGGGTTTATTTAAATCGAGTTCTAAAGTTCCCTATGGGGGCAAGCCCCCATAGTTAATTACATCCTAAGAATGCTGAGTTCCTTAAGAATAAACTTGATTAAAGTAGGCAACCATTATCTCTAAAGAATTCAAAGATAGGACTATAAATAAATTGGTTATATTTAGAAAATCAAGTGGAATAGATCAAAAGGAGAGACTTATTATCGAAGCTAAAGGAAATGAGTAGCGGATGCTCATGATACTAGGAAACCTAGTGAGCATCCCAAACTATCTTATGGTTGGGCTTTATATATTTGAAATTGAGGAGAATTATATGTTTGAGTTGAAATTTAATAGAAAGCTAGGACTTATAATCCCACAATGCAAGATTATGAAAATGCCTCAGAGGTGAGGATTTATGTTTATAGCCCAAGGGGAAACATCAACCTCAGATCCTAAATCTAAGGATCTTTAGCGATGGCCAAGCACATCCTAAATCTAATGCAAAAAATAGGAATATTATTTACCTCTATAAGAGAGGGTAAACCACCCGACTGTTGGACTTATAACTGCATGGAGTGGCAACCAGGTAACTCTTCCTATATTTTAAAACCATGTGGTCAAGTCATATGTTTTGCAAGATGGTTAGGTTGTTATCATTTAGATAGAAACTGAAGTTCTTAAACCCACTCCCTAAGGGACACCTTCAAAGGTCAAGTCTTCCCCTATCATGCAAGGATGGAAACCCTCTCTTAAGAAGAATGAAATAAGATGATATGCATGATATTAAATATGCAACATTTAGCTAAGGGGCTGCTAAATCTTTTAATTATTTTGATTTAATACTTAAGTTTTAAATGAGGTTATGAATTATTTTAGAATATTTAGTTATGATTTATAATTGGGGTAAAAAGTTTATTTTTCTCTAGGAGCCTAAGCAGATCCAGGCCACACATTAAATATTCATATATGAAGAAACTATGAAAATACATTCCATTTCTATTACAAAATTATAAACAAAGCATCAAACACTTTAAAAACTCAATGTGAAAAAATAACAAGCCGGGTGGTAGTGCCCCAAAAAGAAAAAGAAATTGTCAGCTCTACCCTTATACATCCTGGTATATGAAAGAATAATTACAATTACAAATGAAGAAATATAATGGGGGAGTTCATGTCTTCATGTCTTTGTTCCATTTGGATTTGGTTGCTTCAAAGGCATCACGGGGCTTCCCATGACAAAGCTTATAGCCACAGCTCATTGTAATCCCCAATAACACTAATCTTAATTCATAATGGGAGATTACATTGAAAATAGGAAAACTAAATCTAACTATACCTGCAAGACAAGTGTTAGCTAAACACACCATACAACCCAAGCAGTTATATGTTTGGACTTAGCACCCTGCACATGGATAACCAAGTCCACCTATCCTAATGTAGATTATGCTTAGCAGTTAAGCAAATTGCAAAAGAGAGCATTTTTATTTATTTTAAGCACCCCATAAGCACAATCTCTTATAGAAAATATGATTGAGCTAATCATGGCCTAACATCTAGTCTATGAAGCATACACCTTAACATCTAGTCTACAATAATACATCATAAAACCAAACATACATCAAACCAACCTAACATAAAGTTAGAAGTAGTGACCTAATATAATGTGTGTTAAGGCTTGTGTGGTATGTCATAACTAGGCTTTAGAGTTCAAATTTCTTAAATGTGAAGAGATTTAATTATGAAGGTTCATTTCTCTTTAAATGGTTTAATTGATTTGAAAATTTTACTTAATGTTTTCTTTTTATTCATTTGGCTTACACTTAATAACTAAGTGTTTTAAAGAGAAGAAAAGAGAGGGTCACTCTCTTTCATCCCTATCTTAGCTCACATCTAAAGAAAATTGATTAATAAATTCTCTTTAATGAATGGCTTATTACATGTTTTAATTAGTCCTAGATTTAGGTTGACTTTAAATAATTCCATCCAATAAGAAAAGCATCTTAAGGTTAATTGGAATTAATTACTATCACATGTCACATGTTTGTTCACTTCTTTACATCATATATATGGCATGCATATGATTAAGTCCTAAACATACCTATACATGCAATTTGTATCTTAGCACACTTAAATGATGAATGTAAGCAAATGTACTTGGAATTGATGTTTCATTTGGTTGGGTTATTTTGTCATATTAATTAAAGCTCTATCCAAATTCTCATACAAGAGCATAAGAAAACAACTCTAAATCATATGACTAATTAATCCAACCACTTGAATAAAATATGAATTCATATCTTTTTTAATAGAAAATTGAGGTTTTCATTCATTAGCTAAATACACATTCAAATGTATAAAAGTTTTAAGCAAGTATGGCACCATTGTTCTGCACTAGGGGAATAAGGTAAGAACCTCCATGGGCCTACTTAAAGTCGTGCATCCCCATAATGATCAAACTAATATACCCACTATTCTTAAATACATATATTTGTATAAAGAACTATAAGAATGAAAACCATGCAAAAGTAGCATTTAATTGAATTGATTTATTTGTGTAAATGAATTAATGCTCTATATAAATTCCAATGTTAAGATGCATAAGAATGAAATCAAATGAGTACGTTGCCATTATTTTGCACCAGGGTAGTGAGGTAGGAACCTCCTTGAGGGCTACTTAAAGCCGTGCGTCCCCAGAATGTCCAGACTAATATACCCGTTAACATTCAAACTTATGCAAATCAACACATGAATGAAAGAGAGAGACTTCTCTTCATACACTAAGCTTATATTCACATGCATCTCCTATGTATATATGTAGCTAATGGTGCAATATACATATATATATATATATATATATATATTCATTAATAAGCTTCTAAAAATACATTTGAGATTTAATAGTGATAATAGGCACACATATTTCTAATTAAGTCAACACATGCAAATTGGCATAAAGGAAATAATATTTATTTAATTAATTTGAAAGAAATGAATGCATGACTACAAGTGGCATACAAAATTTAACATGATTGAAAAGAAATAAAGAAACACAAGCATGTAATTTCATTCAATCCAACTAAGTCCTAAGGACAATCATATTAAACAAGCTCATTTAAAACAAACCAAAGTTTCTTAAAAGCCATTTTTGATTTTATGTTTGATTGACTTAAGAAATGTGAAAGAGATTTGCTAATCCTAATCTCATTCCCCATGTGTGAGTTAATTTGGTTTAACGAAAAGCAATTAGGTTGATTTTATGTATTAATTAGGTTAAGGTATGAATTAAATCAATTAAATAACCCTTACCTATATCACCTTAACTTAATTTATTAATCAATGATAAGCCAACATGAGATGCAACCAAATGTAAAGTAAATTAACAATGCTCCTAAGAAATGAAAGGGGCCTAATGCAATTAGCTCATAATTAATTATTAATTAATCTTAAGAGACTCACTTAATTACTTTTATGGTTTTGTCAGACATGTGAGCTAACCATAATTTCATTAGCTCTCTCTTTAGGTTATTGAACACCTAAAGAACTACCCAAGAGTTAATTAAGGAAGGTTATGAATGAATGGATTTTAAATTAATTTGATTATGCCCTTAATTGGTCAATTAATTCTTTGATTATATATTTTAATTAGGATGATGAAATTAACTTAGGGAAAGAGATCAAGGAAGAGACCTCAATCCCAATCCCTAAGTCATTTCAAACAATCAATTGGGCTATGAAATAATTAGTTATCCTTTCTTTTCTTAATTTATTAATTAAGTGGCTAATTAATTATTTAAGCTTTAATTCATTTTAAAATGAAAATGGCTTAATGAAATGGTCATAAGGAATGAACCCAAACCACTTCCCTAAGACTTCTCAATGTTAACAAAGGATAGTAAGCTTAATTAATTAGTTAATCCACTATTCATTTGCTTAATTATCATTAATTAAGGTTGGAGAGTAATTAAGGCTTAATTTTCTTAACTAACTATCCAATCCCAAGAAAAATAGGGGAGGCAGATGACATCCCCCTAAACATCTATGGAAATTTTGAAATTAATTGGATAGTTAATCAATGAGTAATTAGGCTAATTAAATTTTTTATTAAATCTTGATTAAGCAGAAATTACTATTTAAAATTAATTAACAATAACTTTCTTGGATTGAACTCTAAAATATCTTTAAAATGAGCCCTCATTTATTTTTTTTTAAAATTTTTCTAAGATTAGTTATGATTTTAGGAAGTTTTAGACTTAAAAAATTAATTAAAATAGCCCTAATTAACCCTTAATCCCATCATTGCCATGTGGCTATTTAAGCGGCATGCGATTTCCACATGGCATGATGGGATAGGGTATTTAAGTTGTTAAATTAGGAGGCTAACTTAGATTGTGGTGGATTCGCTTTCCTGTAGACCGTCCAATCTAAGATCGGACGACTACAATCAGATCTCACAGTTAAGGAAGAAATAGATGGGGATTCTACGTGATTTGATCACGGCCATCCATTCCAATCATGCAGAATGGATGACCCATGATTCATCTTTCTACAACCGATGAATGATGAAGCCCGTCTACCATGAGTCACTCGATCCAAACTCACTTGAGCTCAGATCCACTCCAAACTCAACCCACACCTTCTCATGAAGGATCCACAAGGATCCAACGGTTAGGATGGGCTCAAATACAAGTTTTCTTTGAAAAGGAATAATACATTTTCATTCAAGGATTAGTTTTGAGAAATTACCTCACCGGAGCTTATGATCGGTGGTTCCTACGATTGAGATAGCTTCACTTGGTAGAAAAGAAGCCCGGTTGAGCCGCACGAGCTTTGATTTGAGGTGGTTTGCCTTATGGACCAAGCTCCTCCCTTTTGGCATTTAGTCTTGATTGAAGTATGGCTTCTGGTGGTTTGGATGCTTGGGAAATGGTTTGGCATTGCTCAACTAGATGTTGTGATGGTGTGGGTAAGTTTAATTGAGGTTTGGTTGAGTAAGGGAGTAGTTTGAATCAAAGGAAAGATGCCATATCTCAACTGCACACAGGAATGGAGAATTTTGATCATGGGAGCTTAGAGAGGCTTCGGGTAGGCTCTAAAGAGTTTCAAAAATGCTTAGGGAACACTCACAGTGCAAATTGTTACAATTGCCGCTCAAATTGAGGGAGTATACCCCGAAATTGTGTATGATGGATGAACGAGATCTATCCCTAAAATGCTGCCAATTCACAATAATTGAGGCATCAAAAAGTTCACTGTGAGCTCCACATGGCGCACTAGGAGGGGAGGAAGCTATGGCAGGGAGCTCAAGGCAAGATATGGGGAGATTGGGTTGGCTTGGTCCTTCCTTTTTCCCATGGGGTTCATCCATGAGTGAAGTGGCTTGGTTTGTTTCCCTTAGTCCATGGCAAGTGCTAAGCTAGCTAACATTGGGCTAGGGGGGTTTAGGAATACCTTATTTGGTAATTGGATGGCTATCATGAGAGGAGAAAGTGGCTTTGCCTCTTATGGAAGAATCCAATATAAATGGGGTGTGTCCAATGGCTAATCCCCTTGGGTGGGGTCCACTATGGATTTGGGTTGATTTGGGAGTGAACTAGGACTAGTTCATGTTGGGTCTGGCCAGCTCCTAGGATTCCATGGGTTGGTTTTGGGTGATATGGCTTCATTTGGTCAAAATGAGTTCATTTGGGTTAGGTTGGGTTGGGTTGACCAATTGGTCAAATTTGGTCAAACCAAGACTTAGGTTAGGTTTAAATGATGATTTCAAGAGTTTAGGTTCAAGTGGTTTTGATTAATTTGGCTTAGGTTTGATTTTGGCTCATTTGGATTCAAATAGGTCAAATGTGCTAAGTTGACCAATTTGAGTAATTTGACCAAATTAGGTTGGGTTAGGTGTTGGTTCATGTTCAATTGGCTAATTGAAAATGATTGTAGGCTTTGGTTTGGTTTGACCTTTTAGGTCAATTTGAGCTAGGTTGGGTCAAGTTGACCAATTGTTCAAATTGGGCTCAATCATGGCTTTGGTCAAGTTCAATAAGTGATTTGGAATGAACTTGAGCCATTAGTTGTAATCAATTTGGATCAAAATCATGAATTGACCCATTTTGGCTTTTTAGGCCAATTTGGGTCAACTTAGGTTAAATGACCAATTGGACTTGGTTTGGCTCAATTGAAGGTTTGGTCATGTTAATCATTAATCAATAGTTTCAATTAATTTGGTATATGATAGGTTTTGGCTAGTTTGTGTTTCATTTGGGCTAAAGATTGACTTGGTCAAAGGACCAAGTTGACTTGGTTTTACCAAATGCAAGGCAGTTAATCACCCTAGGATGATGATCATGACATGAGGTTTGGATGGGCTTAGTTCAATCCAATTTGGGTTGGATTAGAACTTGGCTCAAAAAGGGTCTTTAGGTCACTTTGGGTCAAGTGGACTTAAATGGGTCAACTGGTTTAGTTTTGGCTTGATTCAAGTTTAGTTGAACTAACATATGAGCCTAGGATTGAAATATAAATCCAATTACAATTGGTTTGGAGTCAAACAAATTTTGGTTCATTTGATAATTTCAAGTCAAAAGGGGTCAACATGGGTTTGATTTGAGTTGACTTAGATTTGGTTTGATAATTATAGTTTGTTTTTATATTTGGAATAATGATTGAAGGAATGATTGAATCATGAAGAAAACCATGGTTTTGAATTGATTTGGGTATCATTTAGCCAAGTTTAAGATAAAGGCTAAAATTGAAAATTTAATTTGATTTGGGTTAGATTTTGGCTATTTAGATTTATATTTTATTTATATTTGTGAATATAAATGAAGATATAAATGAATCATGAGAAAATCACTTGTGTTTGGTGTGATTTGGAAGCAAATTTGACCAAGCTTAAGGATTTAGGTCAAAAGGGCTTAAGTAGGGGATAGATTTAGCTTGATTTATTTTTGGTTATTAGAGGGTGGATTTCATTTATGTTTTTGAATATAAATGAAGGAATGATTGATTTATAAAGAAATCAATTGTGTTTGGGTTGATTAGGTTAAGATTTGATTAAGCTTATGGAGATAAGTCCATATGGCTTAAGAAAAATATTGATTTGGTTTGATTTGATTTGAATGGTATGAATTTAGATTTCATTTATATTTGTGTATATAAATGAAGAAATGATTGATTTTAAAGAAATCAATCAAGTTTGATTTATTTAAAGGGGTTTTGGCTAAGCATATGAAGGTGGTTCATATGGCTTAGAGTAGGATTTAGAAATTTGATTTTAATTTTGGGTTTCAATCATTTGCAATTGGATTTGATTTGGAATTTAATTTGAACTTGAATGGAAATTTGAGAAAATCAATTGAATTGAGGTTGATTTGAATTTGGAATTTGATTTGGAATTTAATTTGGAAGTTTGGTTTGAAGAAGTAAGTAAGGATTGGGTTTTAGGCTATAGGGTAGGCAAATCTTCCTAAATCCCTAAGGCATAACCTATTCCTATGGCTAACTCTTCTAAATCTCTAGGCTTAGGTTAAGTGTTCACCTAATCACTAGAAGTGTCTTAAGACTAAAGAGATCTTAGTGTCTATAAGAGTCTTAGATCTATAATAAGGAAGTTGAGAGCTCACTCCAAAAGTGAGGTCAACATCAGCCTTGACCTATCTAAAATTTCTGGGGGAAATTGCACATCAATAGGATGGATTCTCCAACTAGGGTTGTTACTAAAAGAGAGCTGCCCAACTGTCTAGTAATATATAAATGCAAAAGGCGTGATCCAAATATAGTGCCGAGGTCTTTGCTAGGCGTTATCCGAGCCACGGAAAGAAAGTCTATAGGTGTATGGTGGCCAACTCTAGGAGAAATCATAGCAGACTTACATCGACCATGAGTACTATATCCTAAGGTGCGAGAACCAACCAACCTAAGGAGTATCCATTAGCATGAGTGGTGTATCCATAAGCATAGTGAGAACCAACCAACATAAGGTGCTCATCGGTGTGCAATGATCAATTAAGAAAGAAAGCATGTAGGCTTACAACTTTCCAAGCAGAACTGGTCATAAGAATAGTCATCATGTGGGAGATTATCAAGAGCAACTATGAAGCGGGGAGCCCCGAGGAAGGACTGGACCCAAACTTGAAGTAGTGAGGAGGAAGGAACCATTAGGGGACTTATCCTAAATATTGAATATACTCGACCCAGTTAGTGCATGAAGGCTAATCCAAGAAGAAAGCATAGAAGACTCACATCCTCTTAAATGAAGTGAACATGAGGTACCTTACCAGCCATGAAGTAAGGCCTACCAAACTAACAAGGTGCCCGTTGGTGTGTAATGACCAAGTAAGGAAGGAATTCGTATCAGACTTACATCCTCCAAAGCAAGAAGACCAGTAGGGTGTCACACTAGTAGGGTAGCACATCAGCTCGACCAAGAGCAGCTATTAAGTGAGTGCCACTAGGGGCATTATCTCAACTCAGAGTAGCCCGAGATAAAAGATATGTATTTTTGATATGTTTTGTGTAGTTTATGTTTGTGTTGTGTCGATGAAGGATAAGACACTACTCGAGTTCCTTACACCTACCCTAAACACATCATCGCAGATTCACAAACAAGAATACATTCAACAATGAAGAGATTGAATTTTAAATGGAATTTTCATGGATGATAATTATTTTTAAACATGATTTATAATATCTCTTTAAGTAGAGCCTATTGATTGGAAGCATTAAGCACTCTCCCTTATGATTAATAAACTGATAAGATCCACCTTGGTAGGCCTTCTCTATTGCAAAAAGGCCTTCCCAAGTGGGTTCAAACTTACCTCCCATCTTACGATGAGCAACAATCGGTTTCCTCAGCTCTCCTACTTAAAAGCTCTAAGATAGACCAACTTTTGTGAGCTTGAATCATTTTAGCTTTGTACAACTCAAGGTTTTGGCATAACCACAAGTGTCTCACCTCCAAATCTTTGAGCTCTTTTAACCGTAACTTGGCATTTTGCTCTATTGTGATCTTGCTACCCACAGCTATCCTTAGATATGGGAGTTGGACTTCTAATGATATAACGACTTTGGACCCATACACTAAGAAGAAAGGAGTAGACTAAGTTTGAGTTCTATATGTGGTGCAGTAGGCCCACAAGACTTCAACTAACTTCTCATGCCACTATCACTTGTTGTTGTTGAGTGTCTTCTTTAGTATTTGGATGAGAGTTTTGTTGATTGCTTCTGCTAAGCCATTTTCCCTTGAGTACTTAATGGTAGGCTATCTCCAATCTTTGTTGTGTCCTTGGGCAAAGTTGTTGATCTCGGTGCTCTTGAATGCAATACCATTATCAGATATAATACGTCGAGGCACTCTGAACCTATATACGATATGGTTCCTAAAAACCTGGAGCACATGCTAAGCTGTGACCTCTCTGGTTAGTGTTGGACTACATCGTGTATTTGACATTGGTGGCATCGCCTAGCTGTATCCATGCAATCTTTGATCATCAATGGCTAGTGGTATCCTAGACTCTTGATCTTATCTTTTATCTTTGGACCAAATTGGTTTGCTCCACATAGTCCTGAGTGTACCTCAATCACAATCTTACAGTCTTCATGCTTGTCTAGATAATGTAACCACATATGATCGAAAGATCGTCGATATAAGACACCATCAACAAGAATGTAGGAAAGTGCTCTTTGCTTCATCTGATAGGCTTGAGACTTCTCTTGAGGTAGTTTGCCTTTATTTAGGTAATCCATGAATCATTGCCTCCAATCTAACTTCTTATCCTTCTTAGCAATGGAAACCTCCCCTTCAAGAGAGTACTTTTTGATGATTTTAATATTAATAAGGGATAAGACTTGTCTATTTTGGACTTTTATTGATATGGACTCATCCTCCGGACATTCCAACTCCTTAGCAAGCTTGGATAAAGCATACGCTATGGCATTTGTCCTTGAGGAATCTTATAAATGGTAACCTCTGGGATTTGGTCCAACAATTCTATGGTGTACTTGTGGTAGTGATGGAGCTTGGGCTTTATAACATTATAGGACCTAACAATTTGGTTGATAACTTGCTGAGGATTCGCGAAGATGTTGATGTTCTAGATGCTTAGAGTAACGACTAACTCCAAACTAGCAATCAGAGCCTCATATTCAGCTTTATTGTTGGTGCAACAATTGGACATATGATATGAGAATCTCATCACATCACGGTCTAGAGTTAAGAGAACTATTCCTACCCCTGCCTTTCTTGGAATAGTAGATTGTGGTTCTTCTCCTCTTTGAGAGGAAGCCACACCATCAAAGTACATTTCTCAGTGGTGAATGCTAGTGTCCCCTAAGTTCATGATTTATTCATCGGGGAGATCATCATTAAGCAAACAGTTAGTAGGAAGTGGGTATGCTGCTAAGAAATCTGCTAGCACTTATCCTTTCACTGCATGGAGGAGTACAAAGAAAATGTCAAACTGTGAGAGGATCATGGACCATCGTGCCAACCATCCAAAAAACTTTGGTCGTATCATAAGATACTATAGTGGATTGATCCTAGAGATTAAGTTCACCTTATGAGGAAGCATATAGTGTTGTAGCTTTTGGGATGCAAAGATTAAAGCTAGGCAATACTTCTCAATGAGTGGATAGTTAGCCTCAGCAGGGATTAAACATCGGATGAGGTAGTAGAGTGCATTTTCTTTCCCTTTGTCATTGGTTTGGGTGAACAAATTTACTAAGGGAGTCGCCTAACGCAGCAGTGTAAAGTATGAGCGGCATGCCTGAGTTAGGGGCTACTAGAACCGGTGGCATCATCAAGTAATGCTTGATGTCTTCAATGGCATGCTCACACTTATCATCCTACTTGAACTCGACATCCTTTTTGATAAGTGTTGAGAATGGCTGACATCTTCCTGATAGGTTGGATATAAAGCTTCTTAGATATGCCAACCACCCTTAGAATAATCTGAGTTGAGTTAAACTTTTAGGGGGTGGCATTTCTAATATTGCCTTGATCTTCTCGGATTGATTTTGATTCCCTGGTGTCAGACAACAAGCCCAAGAAATTTCCCTGAAGTTACTTTGAATGCACACTTTAAGAGGTTCAATTTGAGATTAAACTATCTTAATTGTTTGAAAATTACTCTCAAGTCAAAGAGATGGATGGTCTTCCTTTTCTCTACTTTTGACCACGAGATCACCCTAGAACTAAAATCTAGTCCATGTTCACCTTCTCAAACCAAACCTCAAGTTCAATTCAAACATCAAATTCAAATCCAAATTGAAACCCAAATTAAAAAACTAAATGATTGAAGCCCATGATCAAATCCAAACTTGAAACCCTTCCTAAGCATCTAACCTATCCCATGGACTTAGCCAAATATTAATCCAAATCAATCCAAATTTAATTGATTATCTCATAATCAATTTATATCTTCAATCATCTTCCTAAATATAAATCAAATCTACATTCAAATGATCAAAACTAAATCAAACGAAATCAAATTAAATCAAAACCCTTCCTAAGCCATATGAGCTATCCCATGGACTTAGCCAAATCTTAATCGAAATCAAGTTAAACTCAATTTATTTTCTCACAATCAATCACATTTTAAATAATCTTCACAAATTTAATTGAAATATACATTTAAATCACCAAAACTAAATCAAACCAAATCAAAATCCAAACTTAATCTACATGACTCAACTCCATGGACTTTGGCAAATTCCTTCATTCCAAAATCCAAATTCAATTGATTTTCTCATGAATCAATCATACCTTCAATCACATTCACAAATATAAATGAAATCTACAATCATCAAGCCAAATTGAAATCAACCCAAGTCAAACCCAACTTAAACCTTATGACTTGAAATATTCAAATGAACCAAAACTCATTTGAACCCAAACCAATTGCAATTGAATTTATATATCAATCCCAAATCCATATATAAACTCAACTAAATCAAACTCAACCCAAAATCAAGCTAACTAAACCCAATTAGTCCACTTGACCCAAAGTCACCAATTTGACCTATTTGAGCCAAGTTATAATCCTACCCAAATTGAATTGAACCAAACCCATCACAACCTCCCATCATGATTGTTGATCACCCTAGGTTGATCAATTGCCACAAATTGGGTCAAACCAAGTCAACTTGGTCATTTGACTATGTCAATCCCTTAACCCATATGAACCCAAACTAGCCAAATTGTAACCTAAGCCAAATCATTTGAAACTACTGATTGATGCCAAATCAAAATCAATATTAGAAAATGACTTCAACTTCAATTGAGTCAAACCAAATCCAATTGGCCCTCTTGACCCAAGTTGATCCAAATTGACCCGAAATACTAAATTGGGTCAAATCAAAATATAAACCAAATTGATTGCAACTAATGACTCAAGTTCATTCTAAATTGATTGTTGAACTTGACAAAAGCCATGATTGGACCCAATTGACCTACTTAGCCCAAATTGAAGTTGGCCTAAATAAAACCAAATCCAAAATAATTGAAAGTTAAGCCTACAATCATCTTCAATTGATCATCTAAACCCTAAACCCTTTGCTAACCATAAACCCTAAACACCCTAAACCCTAAAGCCTAAACACTAAACCCTAAACCCTAAACCCTAAATGTTAACCCTAAATCCTAAATCCTAAAACCATAAACACTAAAACTATAAACCCTAAACCCTACACCCTAAAAACCTAAAAACCTTAAAACCTAAACCTAAACTAAATAAAATCTAAAAATAAAATAAATAAAAAAACCTAGACCTAAATAAAATAAAATAATAAAATAAAATATAAACCTAAACCTAAACTAAACCTAAACAAAATAAACAAAATAAAACCTAAACTAAAATAAATAAACAAACTAAATAAAATAAAAATAAACTAAATCAAATAAAATAAAATAAATAAATAAAATAATAAATAAATAAATAAATAAACCATCTGGTTGACATAATATTTAAAATTTAAAAGTAAAAAATTAAAACCCTAATCCTAAAACTAACCCACTAAACTCACACCCTCTACACAACCTAAACCCTAAACCCTAAACCTCCACCCCTAAACCCTAAACCACTAAACTCTAAACCCCACCATAAACTAAACCCTATAAACCACCCCCCTAAACTCTAAACCCTAAACCCTAAACCTAACCTAACCCTCCAAATCATAAACCCAAACCCCAAAACCTAAAATAACTAAATAAATTAAAAATAAGATAAACCCTAAAACCAAATAAACTTAAACTAAAATCCTAAGAATGGGCATGACCTTGATGGCAGAACATCACATCTAGCTCGGTCTAGATCCCATGGAGGAGAAAGGAGGTGATTATCGCATGGCGGTGGGGATCTCGGCAGTGGATATGGAGGTGGTGGTCGAGCGTGGTGGTTATGGAGGTGGGAGGAGGAGGAGGTTACAAATGTGGTGGGTGGAGAGAAACAGGATATGATGGTGGATCCCTCTACACAAGAGGCTGGGGTGGTTCTGATGGGAACTAGAGAAACTGAAGAATGACAGATCCGATCTACTGCTTATGGAACTGTCTCTTTACAGTTTAGATGGTTCTAGTTATCTAGCATTTTTTTATTTGTTGTATGCTCATTTTTATTTATGTCATCGCTTGTGTCATAGAAAACTTGGTTTGTTACTTGGTTGATGAAATCAAAAATAAGAAATGTTGAATCTAAATGTCTTCTCTGTTAAAAAAAACCAAAAACCTTGAACCCTAAACTAAAACTGAAACCTAAACTTAAAACTTAAACCCTAAACCTTAAAAATAAAAAATAATAAAATAATAAAAAAAAAAACCCTAACCAAACCCTAAACCCTAAATCTTAAATCCTAAACTAAACCCTAAAACCCTAAACCCTAAAACCCTAAACCTTGAAACCACAAACTCTAAACCCACAACCTAAACCCACAATCCCTAAATCCAAAAACTAAAACCTAAATCTAAACAAAATAAAACCTAAAAAAATAAAAAATAAAAAAACCTAACCAAAAATAAAATAAAATAATAAAATGAAATAAAAACTTAAACTAAAACCTAAACCTAAACCTAAACTTAAAAATAAAATAAAACAAAAAAAATAAAAGAAACTAAAAATAAAATAAATAGAAACCTAAAATCTAAAATAAAATAAACCTAATAAAACCTAAATAAAACAAAACTAAAAAAAATAAAAAATAAAATAAACCTAAGAAAATCAAATAAAACTAAATAAAACTTTAACCTAAAATATAAACCTAAAATAAATAAAAAAAAAACTAAACCACTAAAATAAAAAAAACTAAACCTAAAATAAATAAAATAAATGAACCTAAACCTAAACTAAAATAAACTAAACCAAAATAAACAAAACTTAAACCTAAACATAAAATAAACTACCTAAAACCCTAAACTAAATAAAATAAAATAAACCTAAACCTAAATTAAAATAAACCTAAAAATAAACCTAAAATAAAACCAAACCTAAACCCAAAAAAATAAAACCTAAACCCAAACCTAAAAATAAAAAAAAATCTAAACCTATAAAAGAAAATAAAATAAAACTAAAATATACATAAATGTAACATAAACCAAACTAAAATAAAACCTAAACTAAAATAAGTAAACCTAAAATAAATAAACTAAATGAAAATAAAAGTAAACCTTAAAAAATAAACTAAATAAAATAAGCCTAAACTCTGGTTTTGCCTAATTTTTTTTTAAACCCACCCCTAAAACACCTACCCTGATCCTACACCCCTCTATTAACTACCCTGGGCCCTACCACTCCTCCCTGGGCTCTAAATCCTCCAGAAAACTAAACCCAAAACTCCCACCCACACCCATACCCACCTCTCTATCCACAAACCCACTACCCAAATCTTGAATGGTACCACCCTAAACTAACCCTGGGCCTAAACTGGGCCTAAACCCTGGGCTCTCTCCACCCAGGCTCCTCACCTGGTTGACCCTGGATCCTCCCCAAAGTTCTCCCAAACTCCTGGGCACCCTAAACCCTAAACCCTAAACCAAACTGCTACCTGGGCCTAAACCTAAATCCACCACAAAATGACCTAAAATAAATAAACCTATAATATAAAGCTCCTAAAAATAAAAATAATAAACCTCTAAACCTACCTAAATAAATAAAATAAATAAAATAAAATAAAATAAACCTAAACTAAACTAAATAAATAAAATAAATAAACTATAAATAAATAAAATAATAAAAAAAACTAAATAAAAATAAAATAAAATAAACCTAAAATATATAAAAATATACAAAACCATAAATAAAATAAAATAAACCTAAAATAAATAAAAATAAATAAAATAAAATAAACTAAACCTAAACTAAAATAAACTAAATAAAATAAATAAACCTAAACATAAACTTAAAATAAACTAAACCTAAACCCAAACTAAATAAATAAATAAATAAAAAAATAAACCTAAAATAAACTAAAAAATCAAATCTAAAAATAATCCTAAAATAAAACTTAAAACCTAAAGCTAAACCCAAAACCTAAAATCTAAAAAAACCTAAATAAATATAAAAATAAAATAAAATAAATAAACTAAATAAAATAAAATGAAAACTAAATGAAAATAAAATAAAATAAAACTAAATAAAACCTAAAATAAAAAACCTAAATATAAAACCTAAAATAAAATAAAATATAAAATAAAAAAAAAAAACTAACCTAAAATAAAAGAAAATAAAATAAACCAAAGCCTAAACTAAAATAAACTAAACTAAAATAAATAAACCTAAACCTAAATAAAATAAACTAAAAAGATAACATAAATAAATTAAAATAAACCTAAACCTAAATAAAAAAATAAAACCTAAAAATAAACCTAAAATAAAACTTAAAACCTAAAAAAAATATAATAAAACCTAAACCTAAACCTAAAAAAAAAATAAAGCCTAAACTAAAAATAAAATAAAAAAAAAACTAAACTAAAATAAACAAATGCACTTAAAATATACTAAAATAAGAAACCTAAACTAAAATAAATAAACCTAAAATAAATAAAATAAACTAAATAAACTAAATAAAATAAACCAAAATAAACAAACTAAATAAACTAAGAAAACCTAAACCTCTTGGTTTACTAATTTTTTTTTAAAGAACCCTAAACCTTAAAACTTAAACCCTTTAAACCTAAACCATCTTTAAACCTACAATCCCCTAAACTACAACTGGGTCTACCCAATCTGGGCCACTAAACCCTAACCACACCCCACCTAAACCCTGACCCTGATCACCTCACTGAACTAACCAGGCCACAACCCTAAACCTAAACTCCCTAAACCATAAACCCTCCAAACCCTAAACCTAAAGCCCTACACTCTGACTCTAAACTAACCTCCATGACCCTAAACTCCCAACCCAAACCTAAAGGCTGAGCCTAACCCACTAAACCTAAACCTCCTTCCACTAAACTCTAAAACCCTAAACTACCATAAACCCTAAACCCTAAATACTAAACACCTAAAAATGTAAGAATCAAATAAATAAAAAAACCTAAACTGAAATAAATTAAAAAAACAAAATAAAATAAAATCCTAAATTAAAACTTAAACCTAAACCTAAAAGTAAAATTAAATCAAAATAAAAATAAACTAAATTAAAATAAATAATAACCTAAACTAAACAAAAAAAAAAAATAAAATAAAGAAAAACCTAAATAAAAAATAATAAACCTAAAATAAAATAAAATGAAACTACATAAAACTTAAACCTAAAAATAAACCTAAAATTAATAAAAAAATAAACCCAAACCCTATACTAAATAAAACTAAACCTAAAATAAATTCAAATAAACAAAATAAAATAAATAAAACCTAAGATAAACCTAAAATAAACTAAACCTAAACCCTAAATAAAATAAAATAAATTGAAAATAAACCTAAACCTAAACTAAAAATATAAACCTAAAAGTCAACCTAAAATAAAATCTAAATCCTAAACTTTAAACCCTAAAAGCTAAAACCTAAACCTAAACTAAATGAACCAAAATAAAATAAATAAAAAACCTAAGAAAAAAAAAAAATGAAATAAAATAAAATAAAAGAATAAACTAAAGCCTAAACCTTAACCTAAACTTAAAAAAAAAAATAAAATAAAATAAAACTAAACTAAAATAAAATAAATAAAACCTAAACTATACTAAAATAAATAAAATAAAATAAACAAAATAAAGTAAATAAAACCTGACCTAAAAAATAAACTAAAATAAATAAAATTAAAACAACCCTAAACTAAAAAAATAAACATAAACCTAAACTAAGATAAACTAAACTAAAATAAATAAAACTTAAACCTAAACTTAAACCTAAACTAAAAAAGAATAGCTAAAAATAAACCTAAAAAAATAATAAAAATGTAAACCTAGAGTTAAAAAAATAAAACCTAAACCTAAAAAAAATTAAACTAAAAAAAAAACCTAAACCTAAAAAATAAACTAAAATAAATAAACCTAAAATAAATAAACTAAACTAAATATTAATAAAAATAAAAAATAAACTAAATAAACTAAATAAACCTAGTCCTACCATTTTACTTAATTTAAAAAAAATGAAAAAAAAATTAAAAAATTAAAAAAATCCTAAACCCTAAACCTAGAACCCTCCTCCCCTAAGCGCTCTCTTGTTCTTTGTTGATTTTTGAATCCCTCTTGGTGGCGCGCCCCCGACTAGAGATTTCTATGGCTTTGGCTTCGATTTCAACTGATTTCAAAGGCTTGAACAACTTCTTGCCATTTCTATGATGTTTTGTCATTGACCATGGCTGCTGAGTTCTATTCCTTGGGTTCCACCTCAAAATATGGATGTTTCGGCTAGGGCATCTGACATTTTGAGGATTGGTGACCCTAATGCTACATCTTATACTAAACCTTTTAAGGAAGCGCTATCTGGTAAGATTTCTCCCTCTATTGATTTGGTTAATCTCATTTCGACATCTTTTAAGGTTTTATGACATGTGCTCGATGTAGATGTTGAAAAGTTGGCAAAACCCTTTGAATTTTCTCTTGTCAGTAAATTTTCTTTGTGCCATCCAAATTTGGATAAGATCCACTTTTTTTATATAATCTCAAGCTTACGGGTGCCTTCTCGATTGGTCTTACTGACCCTCGGTATATCCTAATTCAACTTTCTAAAGATATGGATTATTCATGTGTTTTTTCATGTCATTCTTATTTCATCTTTAATTGTCAAATGCGTTGTTTGAAGTGGTCACCCATTTTTGACGTTAAGAAGGAATCTCTATATCCTGTGGTTATCTCTTCCTAATATGTGCATTCATTTTATTACCCATCATGTACTTTTTTTGTCGAGGCTTTATTTGGTCTTTTATTCACTTCGACCAAGCGACGGCCGAGTGATCTCACCCTTCTGTGCCTCGAATCCTCATGGAATTAGACATAACTAAAAAATACCCTAAGGAAGGTTGGATTGGCTCTGAGAAATATGAGTATTCACAAAAGGTTGAATTAGAGAACCTTCTGATTTTTTGATCCCACTGTAAAATACATGATTATAATAATTCATAATGTTTTATTCTCCATCCCCTAAAATAATGAATTTGTCAAAACAAAATGTTATCTCTACCCATAAGTCGATTCCTACTTATGTTCATAAATCAGCCTTGGATCCTAAGGATGGTATGATGGTTGTTATTGAGGTTGATTCCTTGGATGTCAATTTAATCCTATTGAACATGTTTTAGCTTCTAATGTTGGTAGGGATTTGGTTGATATTCAAAATGGGAAAGATGATTTACCTCTTATTCCATCTCTGAATTTGAATATTTCTAATGCAGAGAATAATAAATTCTCTAAGTTATTCGAAGATGATTCTATTTCCTCTGATTCTATTCTTTCATCTATGCCAACTTTGATCAATGAAAATGAAGCTTTTAATAATGATTTAAATGATGTTGAGCATGCTAAAAATATTTATGATCCAAATTTTACTACTTGTGCATTAAATGGTTCTAAATCATCACCATCTCTCATTTCTAATCTTGATATTCATGTTAATCCTACTTTTCAACTAAATATAGATTTGGAAGAAAGTGAACTCCTCTCGAAACACTTGGAGATTTCTCTTAAATCTATGACTAATACTACTAAATTGTCCAAAAATTTCCCTCACAAATTGTCCAAAAATGATAGATCTGCTGCGTCCTCTCACTCCTCTCTTAATTAACCTTTGCTTAGCCCCCCTTTTTAATTTTCCTTATATTTAATTTTCTTATTCAGAATGTTAGAGGGATCAGTACCCTTTCTATTCATAATCGTATTAGAAATCATTGTCGCATTCATAATATTTCTCTTCTTATTGTTCTAGAGTCTCTTATTCATGCTAATAAAATTAACCACTAGAATTATCAGTTTCAATAAATTTTTCTCTATTGTTAGTAATAAAATTTGATATTTTTGGAATAATTTTGTTAATGTCTCTATTCTTTATGGCTTTCATTAAGTTTCCAATGTTCAAATCACTTATGGTGATTATTGTGTTTTGGGATCTTTTGTTTATGCATCTTGTTATAGATTTCGTAGAAATTTTATTTAGGATAATTTAAGGAATTTTGCTACCTCTGTCAACAAACCTTGGTTTTTTTGTGGTGATTTAAACACCATTTTATTCTCTTTTGAATGAAGTGGTGGTTTCTCTCCTAATATTAATTCCATGGAATATTTCTACAATATGATTCTTGATTGTACTTTGATTGATATTGGCTTTAAAGGATCTATTTATACTTGGCAAAACTCTAGACTTTGGTAAACGTTGGACCAGATTCTTTTTAATACTCATTGGATTACTCAATGGCCTATTACTTATGTTGACCATTTAAGCAAAACATTGTCGATCATGCTCCTCTTGATTTCTATTAAAGATAATTCTAATAGACTAAAAACCCTCTTCTTTTAGATTTCAAAACATGTGGATTGAGCATATGTTGATTTTTTTAATGTTGTGGCTAATAATTGGAAAGCTCCTTTATATCCTAATAATTTGATTATGGGGATGAATAGACTTTAGTTTAAACTTAAAGACTTAAACAAAATTTGGGCTAGTGGAACAAGCATTATTTTAAAACCTTTTTTGTTTAAAGATTTGAAAAAATTGGCAGTGATCTTGAAGTCTGTATATACGATCCTTCTAAGATTACAGACTTGACTAAGGCAGAAGATAAACTTGTTAACTTCTAAAATATAGAAGAGACTTATTGGCGCCAAAAAGCTGCTAGTAAACATATTACGGATGGTGATATGAATACTAGGTATTTCCATGCTTTCATTAATAAAAAGAGCTTTAAATAATATTCAAAAAATTAAAAATGATAATGGAGATTGGATTATGAAGAATAATGATATTAAGGAATCATTTATTAACTACTTTAGAAATATGCTTAATGAATTGCTCTTATGAAGCTATTTCTCAATCGCCGATTCCTTCTATTATTACTAATAATGATAATGATTTGCTTACCATTATGCCTAATGAAGATGAAATTTTCAAAGTTAGAATAGCATGAACATAGATTATGTTCAGTCCGGAGGGTTTCACTACTCAAATTTTTTAAAATGTTGGTTTATCATTATAAATGATTTGATTGATCCTATGATTTTTTAGAGGTAATCCTTTTCATAGATATTTTCTAGTACTTCTATTGTTCTCATACCTAAGAAAGATAATCTAGACTATTGAGTTATTTTAGAGACCTATTAGTCTTTGCAACTTCTTCAATAAGCTGATTTCCAAAATTCTTGCCAACAGATTTAATCCTTTACTTAATAGAATTATCTCTCTCAACCAAATTGGTTTTGTTAGAGTTAGATCTATTTCTAACAATATTTTACATGCCCAAGAATTAATTCATGATATAGATGCCAAGACTAGAGGTGGTAACATTCTTTTCAAGCTAGATATTACCGAAGTCTTTGATAACATATCTTGGAATTTCCTTAACCATATTTTGAATTTATTTGGGTTTTGATAAATTTATTTTTTTATTAAAATTATATTAATAATGCCTAGTTTTTGATTTTGCTTAATGGGAAGCCTTGGGTTTCTTTCCCTCTTTCCATGGCTTATGATAAGGGGAACCTTTATCTCTCGCTTTATTATTGTTGTTGAGTACTTATCTAGGAGCATCAATGATTTATTCTTAAACAATCCTAGTATGTACTACAAAACTTTTGGTTGTCTTCCTATTTCCCATTTATGTTTTGTAGATGATTTCATTATTTTTCCAATGCTTCTATTCACATCAAGCATCTCACATCTTTTTAAAATAAATTTTGGTAGAGAAAGTGTCCTTTTATCAATGATAATAAAATTGTTTTATCACTTCCTCTAGTATCTCCAATAATAAAATAAATCAAATCTAGCATATCACTAATTTTAAAAATCAGCACTTACCTCCTAAGTATTTGGGTGCTCTTCTCTTTAAAGACTTGAAATGTTCCCATCTTTTTGATGAGTTAATTCAAAAAATTTCAAATAAAATTTTTGTTTGGGAATTCCATTTACTTTTCTTTGGTGGTAGGCTCACTATTCTTAAAAGCACTCTCAACTCAATGCATCTTTATTTGATTCAAACTATTATCCCCACTAATGCTACACTTATCGAATTGATCATTTGCTTAACAAATTTTTTGGGGCTCCAATAATTCTACCAAAAGAATGCATTGGACATCTTGGCATAAATGTTGTGGTCCTTTGGGAGAAGGTGCTCTTAGTTGCAAGCCTATTCATGAAGCTATCACTACCTTCTCTCATAAGCTCTGGTGGAATTTTAGAAAGAATGATAGCCTATGGGCTAATTTTATGATGGAAAAATATTTCCAAGGTAAACACCCCTTAATTGTGCTTATAAAGTTGGTGACTCTCTCATTTGGAAAAGGCTTTACTCTATTATATGGGTTTTCATATCATTAATATCTTGGGGTATTCAGTTAGGTTCTTCCTTCTTTTGGCAAGACAATTGGATTGGCAATGGCTATATTGACACCCTTTTATCTACCCACTCTATTACTGCTATCAAAATTAATTCTTTTTGTCTTAATAACAATTGGAATGAAAGAAATCTTGACAATTATATCCCTATTTCTCTTTTTGGTAACTTTAGAAATATCCCCATTTCTTCTAACAAACCTGACCAAATTCTTTTTAAGCTTTCTTATAATGGTGACTTTGTTCTTAAAGAGGTTCAAAATTTTATTAGAAATAAACATAACCCCTCTAATGTTTTTATTAAACTTTGGAACAATATCATTCCCATTTCCTATTCAATTTTAGCTTGGAGGATTTTAAATAACTTTATTCCTCTGGACTCTTTGCTATAGAATAAAGGTTTTTACTTACCTTCAAAGTGCTATTGTTTCTTTCATATTGAAAATGTAAATCATGTTATTTTCAAGAGTGTTATTGCTTCTAAATTATGGTTTTGGTATGATGATTTATTTAATACTAACTATTTTCAGAGTTCTATTTCTTTATATCAACTTTTTGAAGTTTGTTTCAAAAATATAGTGAAAGGTCATATCAAAGTTTTAATTGCTATTACCCTTATTAGGTTCATCTGGATGGATAGAAATGATGCTAAATATCATGGTATTCCTATGAACCTATGGTGAAAAATTTCTATACAGTCGCCTTCATCTGTGGTGAAAAGCAAGAATATAAAAAATTCATCTTTTTAGGATGCCACACAGATCTGTAGATATGCTTATTCAGGTGATCGGATACGTCATCAAGGAATAGTATACTATCTCGGGAGATAGAAGTCACAACCCTTTAATGGACCTAATCACCTCAATAAGGACTCCTAAGGACAATGGGTCTACATATGTACTATAGATTCTTCCCTACTTTACATGGAAAAGTAAAGCAGGTTTATTTTAAACCGGGTTCATTAAGTTCCCTTTTAGGGAAAGCCCCATAGTTAATTACATCCTAAGGGATGGGATCCCTTAGGAATACTCTCGATTAAGGTAAATGATCATTATTTTCAAAGATTTCATTAGGAAAAGACTATCAATCGATTGGTTCATTTTTGAATATCAAATGGGATTGATCAAAGAGAGGGAGTTATTATTGAAGCCAAAAGAAAAGATAAGTAGAGATGCCCATGATGCTAGGAAGCCTAATGAGCATCTCAAACTATCTATGGTTGGTCTTTACATTTTGAAATTGATTTAATTTATTTGAGTTGAATTTTTCATTAGAAATTCAGGGCTTATGATTCCATAATATAAGATTATAAAAATGCCAAAGTAGGATTTATGCTTATGGACCACAAAGGGGAGAAGCAACCTCAGTACCTAAATCCTAGGGGCTTTGGTGAGGGCCAAAAGCACAACCTAAATCTAAGGTGAAAATGAGTATTTGGTTTGCCTCCATAAGAGAGGACAAACTACACGACTACTTGGACTTACAACTGCTTGGGGGTGGCCACCAACTAACTCTTCCTATGATTTTAAATTCATGTAGGAAAGTCATACACTTTATGCAAGATAGCTAGGTCATTATTTATTTAGAAAGAGACTAAGTCCTTAAACTCACTCCCTAAAGAGATTAGATCATGTAAGGGTATGCTTCAAATGACCTAAATCTAATGCAAATCATATTACATTTTTTTTTTTAATTTTTGGACAATCATTTTTGACTCATAATAGGATTCATATGCCTAATTCAAAGTAAGGTTATTGGCCAAAATTAGTAAGAAGGGAGGAGGTGTATTTCCACCAAGAGGGTAAAACAATATGCTTTTGTGCATGATGTTACAAAAGAAATACTCATCCTGCTAAGGGATTGCTAATTCTTTTATCTTGATTTTTAGCCTAAGATTTAGGTGAGGTTATGAGTTCTTTATTTTAATTTTGAATTGTTAAATTTGGTAGAAGATTGAATTTTTCCTAAGAGCCTAATCCACATCCAGGTCATACATCAAGTAAGGAAGAAACTGGGAAAAAGATGACATCTTAATGCACAAGCTAAACAAATCATCAATCAATTTATAAAGCTAATGCAAAAGAATAAGAAGTCATTTATGGTCAGGTACCACACAAAAACAAATTGAGTCACCAAGCTACCCTTATACCCGGATTACAAATGAATTAAATACAATTAAGGAATTCATTGTTATGGGGGTCTTCAAGCTTCATTTCTTCATTCTTCTTTGGTTCTTTATTTTGGATTGTTGGAAGGTGGTTGCTCCAAGGCTTCACATGGTACATAAGATGAAATCTTATGACCAATGCTCATCCTAATCCCCATAACAATCATTCCAAAATCCTAATTGAAAATTTTACATGAAAAGGAAAAAATAAATCTAGCTAACACCTGTAAAACAAAGGGTAGCTAAACAAACCACCAAATCCCAAGCATGTATATTGGACTTGTCACCGTACACATGGGTGACTAAACTTGGCCTATTAGATTATGCTTAGGGGTATAAGCACCTGTACAACAAAAAGTATTTATATTTTTATTTATTACAGCACCCTTAAGCACAATCCCCTACATAAGATAATGGTTAGACTAAGATCGCCATACCATTCATTCTACACACATACATCCTAACATCTAGTCTAAAATATATATCACAAAAAGCATTAAACCATGCACTCTTTAATCTAAAGCTAGAAATGATGACTTAGCCTAATGTGTGCTTTGGAGGTTTGTGTGGTATACTTAGCTATGACTTTAAGTTATAATTTTCTAAGTGTGAAGCATGTTAAACTTAGAGGAGGATTTCATTTAAGTTATTTAATTATTTTGGGTTAATTTTATTTTATATTTTGATTAGGTTCGATTGAATCCTACAATTAATTACTAAGTTATAAGATAGGAAAGAGAAGAGAACTTCTCTTTCCTTCCCTCACATAAGTAATTTCTAAAGTAGATTTATGTTTTGATTTTGTTTAGTGAATGTTTTGATTAAGTGTTCTAATTAATCCTAAGTTAGATGAACTCTAAACTAACCTATTCAAATAAAAGGCATTTAAGATTAAATAAAATGAACTAAATTCACAAAACATACATCACTTCATTTCTTTTCCAACATGTATAACATGCATATGAATGAGTCCTAAGCATATATATACACACAAATGAGAATGTTTAACACATTTTATGATGCATGCTAAGTGACTCATTTAAGGAAATTTGAAAGTTCATGATGCATGATTTTCATTAAGTAGAAAAAGGGACTTCTTATCCAATTTTCACATGCACACATGAAAGTAAGAAAGACATAAGTGAGTACAATGTCATTGTTAACCAGAGGTGTAAGGTACAAGACCTACTTAGGGCTACTTAAAACTCATAACCTTGGGGTTATCCAGGCTAATATACCACTTTCCTTAAACACAAACATGTGTACCAAAGAAATGAATGGAAAAGAAAGAATGCAAAAGTTGGTGTTAGTTGATTTATTTTTGTTTATGCAATTTATATGTGCAAGCATAGGTATCCTTCTTAAGTAATAGTATAGGGATGAATAGGATATGGAATTAGGCAAGTGTTAGGTTCTTTTCAAATGAACCATACATCTTACCAAATCTTATTCAAAACTATACTAAAAGAGAAGAGAAGAAAACTTATATTAAGCACATCCTTATATCTTACTCACATGCAAGCTTATAATTAAAATATAAGTAACACACTTTTAGTTTTGATAATTGATTTGATATTTTGAAAATAATTTTAATTTAATAGTGATAATAGCCACTCATATTTTTACTTTTAACACATGCAAATTTGACATAAAGTAAACATTTTATTTTAAACTTGAATTTTGAAAAGTATGGATGCATGACACCACATGACACACATATTTAACATGTTGGGGAAGAACTAAAGCAATGAAAGCATGTAAACACATTCACTTTAATTAAATCCTAAAGAAAATCTTATGAAAATAAGAAAGCTTAAAGTAAATCAAAGTTTATTTAGTATGATTTTTTTTGATTTAGAATTTGATTTAATTTTGAAAATATTAATTGAGTTTACTGTTCCTAACCCATTCCCACTTGTGTTTGACATTTTGTTTAATTTTTAGATGATTATATTCATTTTAGATTTTGATTAGGTTAATGTATGAATTAAGCATGTTAATTAACCCTTACCTACACCACCTTAGCATAGTTAACCAAATAATTATGAGCCAATGAAATGACATAAAACCTCACAAGGAATTTAAACTTGCAATACACCTAGGAAGAAAATGGCCTAATGCAATTTGGCTCATGATTAATGGTTGATTAAGCTAAGGGATTAAACTCTTAAATAATTTCAAAACTCCCCTCACACATGTGAGTTGAGTTTTGATTTCCCTAATTGAACTTAGGCTCCTGAACACCTAAGTATCTAATTGAACTTAGATTAATTAAGTTCTGGAAAGTTTTAGAAATTTTAGAAATTAATTAAGAGGGTAATTAATGAATTAGCCCTTAATTAAGAGAGGATTAAGGAAAGAAAAGGGGGTCTAGGGAATAGCTTAGGGGGAATATCCCCAAATTATTCCCTAAGACTCCTATTCACTGGATCAAACCTTAATCAACTTCAATAAGGTATTAAAAAACTAATCATGCCCTTAATTATCCTTAATTACATAAAGTAATTAGGAAATGCATTTTGCAATTCTCCCAATTAAGCCATCAATAAATCCCAAAAAATTAGGGGTGAGATCATCCCCAAAATATACCCAAAGTTTGAGATTAATCGGTGGATTAATTAGGGAGTATTAGAAAATTAATATTTCCATTAAAACATAATATTAGAGAAATATATAATTTAAAATCTATTAAAACAATTTTAGAATATTCTAGATTAAATTTTCTTTAGTGGCAATTTACCTCATTTTTTTTATTTTGTTTTGAAGAGATATGAATTTTGAAGTTTAGAGGGTTAATTAAGATTATTTTAAAACCTAATTGAATCTCTTACACGGTGGCGGCATCATGTGCACTTTCCACGTGACGCTCGGGGAGAGGCCACTTAAACATCCATCATGGCGGCATGGAGCACGATCTTGATTTAGCCTCAGCCATCCGATCAAGGATCGGATGGCTGAGATTAAAGCCATCATTCAAAAGGATTAAATCAGATCTAAGCGCATGTTTGATCTCGGCCGTCCATCCAAAATGTGTGGATGGATTGCCAGAGATCTATCCCTGCCAAAGCCTATGAATCATAGGAATCATCCATGATCTAAGCCCTGATTTGAGCTCGATTGAGCTCAGATTGGGATAAAATTTTGTACACACCATCACAAAGCATAGAAGATTACATCTAATGGTCAAATTCCCATGCCATAAATGTTTCTTTCACAAAAGACCAACACACTTGAAGTCTAGTGATCAGAAAATGCCATACCTCATCGAAGGTGATCCACGACGCTCGATTCCCTTAAAAGAGCTTCATCTGGTTGAGATGAAGCTGTGGTGAAAGAATTAGCTCCTGATGTTGAGTAGTTTTCTCTATGGACCAACTCTCCTTGCTCTTACTTGCGGCCTTGATCGAACTAGCTCTCCTCTTGCCTTTGGAGCTGTGAAGGCTTGGGTGCACTGACTTAGCCCCCACGATGGAATGTGCAAATGGGATTTGCACTGATTTTGAGTGAAGAGGAAAGTAGAATTATAATTTTCTTCCCTATTTTCACAATCCAAAAGTAGAAAATGGGAAAATGGTCAGTGCTCTAGGAGGCTTGGGACCACTCTCTAATGGCTCTTAACACTCTCCCTTACTCAATTGACAATGAGCATATGTAAATTGAAGTGAATTGAGTATATCTCCTCCTATGGCAATCGGATGGCCAAAATATCCTTACCATTTTGATCCAATTGCCAATATGGAAAGGTCTGTTTGAGCTATTAAGTTGGCACATGGTCGGTTTGAGCTAAGGAGTGGATTGGTATCCTCCCATGTGCTTCAAATTGAGTGGAGGGAGGTTTCACATAGGGCCAATTTGAGCTATGTGGTCAATTTTGCCTTGGTACCATTTGGGCTGACCCAGACCCATTGGGTTGGGTGCACCACCCTCCATGGGGTCTACTTGACCTATTAGGAAGGTATCAAGTACATATGAAGAGGGCTTGACCTAATTCATGGATTTAACCAAAATTTGTTCTATGGCCTAGGGTAAAAATAGTCATTTGGCTAATTTTTGAATTTAAATATGTTGTATGTTGAGAAAATAGGTTTGGCCAAGTTTCATTGGATTTAGAGTTCATTTGATATGGTTTGGCTCATGTTGACCCATTTAGGTCAAAATGGGTCAACATAGGTCAAGTTGACCAATTGGTCAAATTGGGTCAAACCAATGGTTTGGTCAAGTTCATATGACCATTTGAAATGTTTTGGAGGCTTTGGTTTGATGCAATTTTGTTTAGTGTTGAGTTTGGCTCATATGACTTCATTTAGGTTAAATGGGTCAAGTTAATTTGACCCATTTGACCAATTTGAGCTAGGTCATGGGTAGGTTTAGGTTTGGTTAGTCATATTAAGTGGATTGGTATCTTTGTTTCCAATCAATTTTGGTTGAGTTTAAATTTGGCTCGACATGACCCTTTTAGGTCAAGTTGGGTTCAATTGGTTAGGTTGGGTCTAGTTGGCCAATTAAGGCTATGGTCATGTTCAATAAGTGATTTGGAATGAAATTGACCCATTGGTTTGATCAATTTGGCTTAGATCAAGTTTTGACACATTTTGACTTTTAAGTCAAGTTGGGTCAACTTTGGTCAAATGGCCAATTATGGGTTAGGCTCAAATGTTGACTTGGTCAAGTTCAAACATAGGTCATGAATGAACTTAGATCAATGGTTTCAATCAATTTGGCCTATGATTTTGGCTATGTTAGGTTTCATTTTGGCTAAGTGTTGACTTGGTTTGACCCAATTTAATTTATTGATCATGCCATGATGATTGTTGATCATGATGAGAGGCATAGGTTAGTTTGATTCAATCTAATTTGGTTAGGATTAGAATTTGGCTCATAAGGATACTTTGGGTCAAGTGAGCCTAAGTGGGTCAAATGGCTTAGTCAAAGCTTGATTTGAGTTTAATTGAACTTGTATATGGACTTATGATTGAAATATAAATCTATTTATAAGTGGTATAGAGTCAAATGGGTTTTGATCCATTTGATAATTTCATATTCAAAAGAAGAACATGAATGGATTTGGGGTTTGATTTTTAATTGGATGTTGATTAAGTGATTGAAGTTTATATTTGGATTCATGATTGTAGGGTTGATTGAATCATGAAAAAAAATCAAGAATTTTGATTTGGCTAAGTTCAAGATTTTGACTTGAAAGGCTTAGGTTGGATTTTAAGTGGATTTGAGTTTGATTTTGAAATTGGTTTTGATTGTTTGAATTATATTTCATTTATATATGTGAATATAAATGAGAATATAAATGGGTCATGAGAAAATTTTAAGGATTTGAAGTGATTTGATCATGATGATCTAGGCTAAGTCCATTAAAAGGAATTTAAAGGACTTAGAAAATTTTAGTAGGGATTTAAAAAAAATTAATTTGGTTTGATTGATTTATATTTATATTTCATTTATATAAATGAATATGAGAATGTAAATGAGTTATGAGAAAATCCCATGAATTTGAATTGGTTTGATCATAATTTAGGAGGGAAATTAAGAACTTAAGAAGGATTTTAAATTTGGAATTGAATTTTTGGATTTGATTTGATTGATTTATATTTATATTTCATTTATATATGTGAATATAAATGAGAATATAAATAAGTTATGAGAAAATACAATGAGTTTGAATTGATTTAGATTTGATTTTGGCTAAATTCATGAGGAAAACTTAAAGGACTTAGGAAAATTTATGGATTGATTTTGAATTTTGTGTTTAGTTTGATTAGTTTGAATTTATATTTCATTTATATATATGAATATAAATGAGAATATAAATGAATTATGAGAAAATCTCAAGGACTTGATTTGGTTTGATCATGATTTTGGCTAAATCCTTAAGAGGGAAAATTAAAGACTTAAAAAGGATTTTAAATTTGGAACTTAATTTTTAGTTTTGATTTGTATTTATATTTAATTTATATATGAGAATATAAATGAGAATATAAATAAGTTATGAGAAAATCTCATGTGTTTGAATTGATTTAGATGTGATTTTGGCTAAGTCCATGAAGGAAAATTTAAAGGACTTAGGAAATTTTTATGAATTGATTTTGAATTTTGAGTTTAGTTTGATTGGTTTGAATTTATATTTCATTTATATATGTGAATATAATGAGAATATAAATGAATTATGAAAATCTCAAGGACTTGATTTGGTTTGATCATGATTTTGGCTAAGTCCTTAGAGAAGATTAAGGACTTAAGAAAGATTTTGACTTTGGAATTTCATTCATGGGTTTCAATCATGGATTTCAATCACATGGAGTTGATTGGGGTTTGGAGAAAATCAAATAAGATTGATTTGAGTTTGACCTGAAGGAAGGAAGGTGAGCAATGGTTCAAGCTAAGGCAAATTTTCCGAACACCCCTAAGGCATGACCTATTCCTATGGCTAACTCTTCTAAGTCTCTAGGTTGAGTGTCCCTAATCACTAGATATGTCTTAAGGAACACTTAAAGTATAAGAGAAGTCCTATGTCTAAGATGGAGGGTTGAGAGCTCATTCTAAAAATGAGGGAATAAAAGGATCCTGCTATAACTAAAGAATATCTCCCACTTTGTCATTGTTATTGTCAGTGACTTCTTTAGTATTTGGATGAGAGTTTTGTTGAAGGCTTCTAGCTATTTGCTCATAGTTGATGGTAGAACATCTCAATTTATGTTGTGTATCGAGCAAAGTTGTTGATCTTAGTGCTTGAATGTAGTACCATTATCGGATATAATTCATCGAGGCACTCCAACTATATACGATATGGTTCCTAAAAAATTAGAGAACATCAGGTGTTCCTCTCAGTGAAATCTTCACCCATTTGGAAAAGTAGTTATACTAAGATGAACCGATGACCTTTGGAAGAAGGAGGATCAATCGGACCACTGTCCCAACACTCAAATGGCCATGATGCCAGTGTAGGATGTAGAATGTTGGGTGGTTGGTGTAGGACCACACCGTGTATTTGACATTGGTGGCATCACCTAGCCTTATCCATGCAATTTTTGATCATCGGCGACAAGTATCCTAGTCTTTTGATCTTGGCTTTCATCTTTGGAGATTGGTTGGCTCCA
The DNA here is from genome assembly GCA_021442155.1 of Cymbidium sinense. Lineage (NCBI taxonomy): Eukaryota > Viridiplantae > Streptophyta > Magnoliopsida > Asparagales > Orchidaceae > Cymbidium > Cymbidium sinense. Next base: position 194,619,672 of record CM038214.1, read on the forward strand.
CATAATCAGTGTACCGGTCATGATCTTATGGACTTCATGCTTGTCTAAACAACTCACATACAAAAGCCCGGTACAAGACACCATCCATAAGAGCATAGAAATTGCTCTCTACTTCATCTAAAGGCTTGAGACTTCTCTTGAGGTAGTTTGCCTTTATTTGGGTAATCCATGAATGGTTGCCTCTAATATAACTCCTTGAGGATGAAACCTTTTTTCTATTTTGAGATCTTTGGACCTATGGACTAATCCTTATGCCAACACCTTCACAAGCTTGGCTAAAGCATACTAGCGTTCTCTCCTTGAGGAATCTTAGAAATGGTAACCTAGGATTTGGGCCAACAACTCCAGGGTGTACTTGTGGTAGTGATGGAACTTGGGCTTTATAACCTTAGAAGACCTAGTAATTTGGTTGATAACTAGTTAAGAATCCATAAAGATGTTGATGTGCTGGATTCTTAGAGTAATGGCTAACTCCACAGCAATCACCTCATTTAGCTTCATTATTGGTGAGGATTGGATAGATGATATGAGAATCTCATCACATCAGTGAAGAGAACTATTCTTACCCTTACATTTCTTGGAATAGTGGATTACGGTTCTTCTCCTCTTTGAGAGGAAGCTACACCATCAAAGTACATCTCACATTGGTGAATGCTAGTATCCCTTAAGTTCATGATTTGTTCATTGAAGAGATCATCACTAAGCAGAAAGTCAGGAGGAAGTGGGTGTGCTGCTAAGAAATCTGCTAGCGCTTGTCCTTTTATCTATGAAGGGGATGAAGGTAATGCCAAACTATGAGAGGGTCATGGATCATCCTGCCAACTGTTCGGATAGCGTCATCCATGTCATGAGATATTGTAGTAGATTGATTCTAGAGATTAAGTTCACCTTATGAGGAAGTATGTAGTGGTGTAGCTTTTGGGATGCAAAGATTAAATCTAAATAATGCTTCTCAATGGATGGATAATTAGCCTCGGTAGGGATTAGATGAGGTTGAGGTAGTAGAGTGTGTTTTCCTTCCTTCATCATTGGCTTAGGCCAAGAAAGCATCTAAATAAGCTGTAAAGTATGAGCAGCTTGCCCAAGATAGGGGCTGCTAGAACCGTCATCAGGTAATGCTTGATGTCTTCGAAGGCAAGCTCTCACTTATCATCCCACTTGAACTTGACATCTTCTTTAACAAGTCGAGAATGATTGACATCTTCCCGATAAATGGTAGATCTTAGATCGCCAACCGCTCTTGGAATGATCCGAGTTCGCTTAAACTTTTAGGGGTAGCATTTCTAATATCACCTTGATCTTTTTTGGATCTATTTTGATTCATTGGTGTCATAACAAACCCAAGGAATGTCCTTGAAGCTACTCCGAATGCACACTTCATGCAGTTCATTTTGAGGTTAAATTGTCTTAGCTATTCAAAAACTACTTTCAAGTCAAAGAGATGGTCTTCCTTTTCTATACTTTTGACCACAAGATCATTGATATAACACTCGAATTGATGATGAATGAGTTCATCGAAGACTCGAGTCATAGCCCACTGGTATGTAGCATCGACATTTTTAAGGCTGAAAGGCATGACTTTATAGTAATAGATTTTGATCGGGGTTTTAAAAGTAGTGCTTCTTTCATCTTCAAGAGCCATCTTTATTTGGTTATATCTAGATGATCCATCTATGAAATAGAAGCGCATGAGATGAGGCAACATCCATCATTTAGGTAGTGGAAATTCATCTTTTGTACATGCCTTATTTAAATCACTAAAACTGATACATATGTGAATTTGGCCATTCTTTTTCTTAACTAGGATGACGCTGGCTAACCAAGTAGGGATTTATTCTTCCCGGATGAAGCTATCATCGATCAGTTTCTTGACTTCAAAAAAGACCTATTATTCTATGTCTAATCGCATGCGTCTAGGAGCTTGCTTGATAGGGTTAGCAGTAGGCTCTATTGCTTGTTTATGGATCACTTCGAGCCAATCCAGGCACCTCTTCATAACTCCATATAAAGTAGTCCTTAAACTCAATCAATAGCCTAACTAAGTCATTGGTTTCAATTTCATTCAACAAAGTACTAATGTTCCTAAGTTGATTTCATTGAGCTCATCGATGGTTGACTTGATCTCTTCTTCAAACTCTAGAGGTGCATCTTTGACTTTAAATCATCGATCATCGAAGTTTTAAGCACGACTCCTCATATAAGTTAATATGATTTGAAAAGAACTATCGATTCCAAATGATTGGTGATGACTAGTAATCATCATCATTCTAGACCCACTGTACCAAATCCAAGTCTGGTCTTGATTGAGAGCTTTTGCATTTGTTCTTCCATATTCTTTTGAAGTAGTTTGGCCTATGCTTTGACCAAGTATGTGGGATTAACCTTTTCTTTGCTAAATTATAAACATGAGGCAAGTACCAATCAAAAGGTAATTCTATTAAATCTTTATATGAATTATCCTCAAGTTCTACATCAACTTCTTGACTTGAGGATGATGCTCCTAGAAAGAAGCTCTGAGTCATCACACCTGTGGATGACTTAAGGGCTTCCTTAACTACCAAACTATCAGCTTTTTGATAGGAAAGTCGAGTTAGAGATAAAGCTCCCAGCAGATGCTTAACTGTTTCACATATAGACTTGGATACACTTATGCTTTACTTTGGAGGTCGATCTTCATCACTATCTGGCTCAAGTGTCACCTCCAAGGGAATCTACTACTAAGAAGAGCTAGTTGGTGTGCAAACCATATAAGACTCATCCTATGAACTAGATTCTAAGTCTATATGGATAGCCGGTGTACTCCTGACTAGCTAGGATATATCTTCTATTGGGTGGCCAATAAGGATGTTTTCCACCCCTAGGACTACCTCTGACTCTTCCTGCAGTGGAGGTCGGTCATCCTATCCATATGTTTGAATGGAGTACTGGATGGAATCTAATGTCATGCTCCACTTCCTACTCCAAGTCTATTTTCGCTCCCTTTTATTTTCTTTTTCATTTTCTCTTTTCTTTTCTTTTCTTTTTTTTTTTTGCTTTCTTTTTTCTTTCTATTTTTTATTTTTATCTATGGCCAAGTTCACTAAAATAGACATGTTGATTTTGAGGGAGGTAGTAATATGCATCCTCATATATGCCTCATAAATATGGCTTGAGATCTCCTTTGGCAGATGATGATCCCAACTCTCACAAACTTTAGAGAGAGGATGGAACTATGTTGCTCTCATGCATCCATGGTCTCCCAAGCAAAGTATTGAAAGATGTATCAGTCTATAATATGAAACTTGGCTTGGTCTTCTAATCATCTATCTCCAAAGGCAACACTATGGAGCCTAAGGCTGGTTGACCTCACTTTTTTGTAAATTCAATCTTCCCATCTTAGACTTAGGTGTCTTCTAGACACAAGGACTTCCCTAGTCATAAGACACTTATGGTAAACACTTAACCTAAGCTTAAAGACTTTGAAGGGTTAACCATGGATTAGGTTATGCCTTGGGATTAGGATAATCCACCCCTACAAACCAAATCCAATCCATGTTCACCTTCTCAAACCAAAACTTAAGTTCAATTCAAACATCAAATTCAAATCCAAATCCAATCCCAAATTCTAGAACCAAAAGATTGAAGCCCATGATCAAATCCAATCTTGAAACCCTTCCTAAGCCATATGACCTATCCCATGGACTTAACCAAATCATAATCCAAATCAATCCAAAATCAATCTATTTTCTCATAATCAATTTATATGTTCATTCTTCTTCTAATATAATTCAAATCTATATTCAAATGATCAAAACTAAATCAAACTAAATTAAATTAAATCAAAACCCTTCTTAAGCCATATGACCTATACCATGGACTTAGCCAAATCTTATTCCAAATCAAGTCAAACTTAATTAATTTTGTCACAAATCAATCATATTTTCAATCATCTTCACAAATTTAAATGAAATATACATTTAAATCATCAAAACTAAATCAAACCAAATGAAAATCAAAATATAAAATGACATGAACTCCATGGAATTAGCCAAATTCCTTCATTCCAAAACTTCAATTGATTTTTCATGAATCAATCATACCTTCAATCATATTCACAAATATAAATGAAATCTACAATCATCAATCCAAACCAAAATTAACCCAAGTCAAACCAACTTAACCCTTTTGACTTGAAATGTTCAAATGAACCAAAACCCATTTGAACCCAAGGCAATTGCAATTGAATTTATATATAAATCCCAAATCCATATATAATCTCAACTAAATCAAACTCAACCCAAAAATAAGCAAACTAAACTAATTGGGCCACTTGCCCCAAAGTGGCCAATTTGACCTATTTTAGCCAAGTTCTAATCCTACCTAAATTGGATTGAACTAAGCCCATCAAAACCTCCCATCATGATTGTTGATCACCCTAGGTTGATCAATTGTCACAAATTGGGTCAAACCAAGTCAACTTGGTCATTTGACCAAGTCAACCCCATAACCCATATGAACCCAAACTAGCCAAATTGCATCCTAAGCCAAATCACTTGAAACCAATGATTCTTACCAAATAAAATCAATATTTGAATAAAACTTGACCTTCAATGAGTCAAACCAATCCAATTGGCCCTCTTGACCCAAGTTGACCCAATTTGACCTAAAAGACCAAATTGGTTCAAATCAAAATATAAACCAAATTGATTGCAAGCAATGGCTCAAGTTCATTTGATTGTTGAACTTGACCAAAGATGATTGGACCCAATTGAACCAATTGACCTACTTAGCCCAAATTGACCTAAAGGTTCAAGTTGGCCTAAATCAAAACCAAATCCAAAGTAATTGAAACCAAAGCCTATAATCATCTTCAATTGGTCAAACCAATACCCAACCCAAATAATGCCAATTGGTCAAATTATCCCATTTGACCCAAATGGATTCAAATGAGCCAAAATCAAATCTAAGCCAAACTAAACCAAACTAATTGAATCAAAACATCCCAAATGATCATATGAACTTGACTGACCCTTGGTTTGTTTGACCAATTGGTCTTGACCCAACAACTTAATTTGATTGATGAGTCAAATTGAGCCAAACCTAACCAAATCAATTCCAATTGACTTAAAATTTGGGATAACCCACTTTTTGCTCATTACAAATCTGGCCAAATCAAATCCAATGCCAAATGATCATTCAACCCTTAGGTCAAGGGCATCACATGAGACAAATCATGCATGTAAGTGGTCATTTTTATTCCTTGGCCACTTGGTACTCTCTCAATGGTCCACCTAAGCACCTAGGACACTGCCCAACCTGACCCAAGGAGTGGTTGGGTTGGCCATGACCCATGTGAGGTGAAATCACTTCACCCTCCCATTAAAGCATTTGAAACTTATAGGACACCCATGATTCCTCCTTGGTAGCCACCTCCAGACCTTCAACCAACCAAGTCGAGCCAACTCACCTCCTCCCTACCACCCATGACTCTCTGAGATGGCCAGATGGCCACTAGAAGCCATGATCCACCATCCAATCAAGATGAAGGGGTATACACCCCTCATTTCCACTAAAACACACACACAAAAATCATTCCTCAAAGCCCTAGCTACCTAAGACAACCCGCTAGAGCCATTCCCTAAGCTCCCAAGCTCGTTCCTTGATCAAAAAATGCCATTCCCGTCCATCCCTGTGGTGAAATTTTTAATTTCTAAAGAATAAATATACTTCCATCTTCACTCTATGCGGAATAAAATGAAGATCGAAATGTACTTCTTCTTTTATGCATTTTTGACACCATGTAGATCGTAGATGTTCTTATTAGGGTGATCATTTACTACATTGAGGAGAGGTGTACTATCTCTAAAGATAGAAGACACCGCCCTACAATGGACCTAATCACCTCAATAAGGACTCCTAAAGATAATGGTTCATGTGTGCCAAAGATTCTTCCCTTTGCATGGAAAAGTAAAGTAGGGTTTATTTTAAGGGTTTGTTAAGTTCCCTAGGACAAGCCCCATATTACATCCTAATGAATGAGATCCCTTAGGAATACTCTCGATTAGGTAAATGATCATTGTCTCCAAAGATTTCAATAGGTAGGACTATCAATCGATTAGTTTATTTTGGAAGATCAAATGGGGTAGATCAAAGAGAGAGAGTTATTATCAGCCAAAGGAAGATAAGGAGATGCTCATGATGCTAGGAAACTAGCGAGCATCATAAACTATCCTATGGCTTTATATTTTAGAAATTGAATTATTAGTTTGAGTTGACTTTTATTTGAAGTTTAGGGCTTATGATTCCATAACACAAGATTATGGAAATGCCTAAAGGTGAGGATTTATGCTTATGGCTCATAGAAGGGAGAAACAACCTAAATCTAGGGAGCTTTGGGAGGGTCATGACCTAAATCTAAGATGAATAATGGGTATTTAGTTTGCCTCCACAAGAGGACAAACCACCTAACTGTTTGGATGTACAACCACAGGTGGCCAACTAACACCTCCTACGATTTTAAATTCATGTAGGCAAGTCATATATTTTATGCAAGATAGCTAGGATGTTATTTATTTAGAGAGAGACTAAGTCCTTAAATTCACTCCTTAAAGAGATTAGATAATGTAAGGGAATGCTTCAAATGACTTAAATCTAATGCAAATCATATTACATTTTATTTTCATTTTTGGACAATCATTTGACTCAGGCTTATAAAATTCATATGCCTAATGCATGAGAAATAAGACTATTGGCCAAAATTAGTGAGAAGGGAGGAGGTGTGTTTTCACCATGGCTCTCAAAGGTCACAACTTTTGGCAAAGGTGGAAGCCCTCCAATCAAGAGTGAAAACAATATACATTTTGCATGATGTTATAAAAGAAATACTCATCCAGCTAAGGGGTGCTAATTCTTTTATCTTGATTTTAGCCTAAGCTTTAGGTGAGGTTATGAGTTCTTTATTTTAATTTTAAATTATTAAATTTAGTAGAAGATTTATTTTTCCTTAAGAGCCTAATTCACATCCAGGCCATACATCAAACAAGGAAGAAACTAGGAAAAGGATGCCATCTTAATGCACAAGTTAAACAAATCATCAATCAATTTATAAAGCTAACGCAAATAGAATAAGAGACCATTTATGGTTAGTTTGGCCATTAGGCTAGGTTTGGGCTAACCCAAACCCATTGTGTTCGGTGCACCACTCTCCCTAGTGTTCACTTGATCCACAGAGTGTCAGTCGATATGAAAGGATTTGACCAAATTCCAAGTGGAATTTACCTTATGGACTAGGGGTAAAGTCATTTGACCTTGATTTCAATTTGGGCATGTTTGTATGATGATAAAATAGGTTGCCAAGTTTCATTGGATTTGGATTTGGTTTGATGTGGTTTGGCTCATCTAATTGGTCAAATGGTCAAACCAAGTTGGTCAAGATCATATGACAATTTGAAATGTTTTGGTGGCTTTGGTTTGATTCAATTTGGTTTAGGTTTGAATTTGGTTCATATGATTTTATTTAGGTCAAATGGATCAAGTTGACCAATTTGACCCATTTAACTATTTGAGCTAGGTCATGGGTTCATGTTTGTTTGGTCATATGAGATGGATTGATATCTTTGTTTCCAATCAATTTTGGTTAAGTTTGAATTTGGCTCAATTTGACCCTTTAGGTCAGGTTGGGTTCAAGGTCAATTGGGCTAGGTTAGGTCTAGTTGACCAATTGAGGCTTTGGTCAAGCTCAACAATAATTTTGGAATGAACTTGACCCATTGGTTTCAATTAATTTGGCTTAGATCAAGTTTTGACACATTTTGACTTTTTAGTTCAAGTTGGGTCAACTTGGGTCAAGTGGCCAATTTGGCTAGGGGCTCAAATGTTGACTTGTTCAAGTTCAAACATTGGTCATGAATGAGTTTTGATCAATGGTTTCAAACAATTTGGCCTATGGTGGTTTTGGCTATGTTAGGTTTCATTTTGGCTAAGTGTTGACTTGGTTAACCCTTAGGTTTGACTTGGTTTGACCCAGTTTGAATGATTGATCATCTCATGATGATTGTTGATCATGATGAGAGGCTTAGGTGGGCTTAGTTCAATCTAATTTGGTTAGGATTAGAATTTGGCTCATAAGACTTTAGGTCACTTTAGGTCAAGTGAGCCTAATTGCATCAAATGGCTTGGTCAAAGCTTTATTTGAGTTCGATTGAACTTACATATGGACTTATGATTGAAGTATAAATACATTTGCAAGTGGCTTGAAGTCAAATGGGTGTTGATTCATTTAACAATTTCAAGTTCAAAGGGTGAACATGAAATGGATTTTGGCTTGATTTTTGAATTCAATTTTGGTTAAGTGATTGAAGTTTGTATTTCTATTTAGATTCATGATTGAAGGATTGATTGAATCATGAATAAAAATCAAGAGCTTGGCTTGATTTGAAGTTGATTGCTAAGCTCAAGAATTTGATTTGAAAGGTTTAGGTTGGATTTTGATTGAATTTAAGTTTGAGTTAGTTTTGGTTGAATTTATATTTAATTTATATATGTGAATATAAATGAGAATATAAATGGGTTATAAAATTTCAAGGATTTGAAGTGATTTGAACATAACTTAGGCTAAATCCTTAAGAGAGGATTAAAGGACTTAGGAAAGATTTGGAATTTTGGATTTGAATTTTGGATTTAGTTTGATTGTTTTGAATTTATATTTCATTTTATATATTGAGATATATAAATATTGTGAGAAAATTTCAATTTGAATTGATTTGAATATGATTTAGGCTAAGTCCATGAAGGAAATCAAAGGACTTAGGCAAGATTTGGAGTTTGGAATTTTGATCATGGATTTCAATCATGTAGAATTGATTTGAGTTTGGAGAAAATCAAATAAGATTGATTTGGTGTTTGAGAAAATCAATTAAGATTGATTTGAAGTTTGTGTTGAAAGAAGGAAGTGAGGAATGTGGTTCAAGCTATAGGGTAGGCAAATTTTCCTAACACCCATAAGGCATGACTATTCTATGGCTAACCCTTCTAAGTCTCTAAGGCTAGGTTGAGTGTCCACCTAACCACTAGATGTGTCTTAAGACTAAGGAACCCTTAGTGTCTAAGAGAAGTCCTATGTCTAAGAGGGAGGGGTTGAGAGCTCATCCTAAAATAGGTCAACAAAGGGCTAATAGGTGTGGTGTGGTGTGAGGAACACCGCATATTGTGAGAAATGATCAACAAGGATCAAGCGATAATAGAAACAATCTACCCCTAACCCAAGGTGTAGAAGCAATCCAGAGCTTAGTGCAATGTGGCTCTACTTATGTCCAAGACATAAGAGAGAGGGAGGAGTCCACTAAGGGATAGAGTAGGTGAACCTTCCACTAGGGAAGTAGGTTCAAGTCATCCACAAGGGGATGAGAGGTTTGATTTGATATGAGTCTCACTTGGAAGAGAAACTTGAATTGTTTAATTAAGTTCCACCTAGGCTAAACCCTAAAACTGTAAACTATAAACTCTAAACTAACCCTAAACCCTAAAACCGTAAACTCTAAACTCTAAACTAACCCAAAACCCTAAACACTAAACCCTTTTTCTTTTCTTTTCTTTTCTTTTCTTTTTTTCCTTTTCTTTTTAAACTTTGGCCAAGTTCATGATAATGACTTGTTATTTTGAGGAAGTAGTAAGCCGCATCCTCATATATGACCTTGTGAATTGTAAGTGGCTTGAGATCTTCTCTAACACGAGATGATCCCATCTCTCACAAACTTCATACACGATGTAGAGGATGAACTATATTGTTCTTATGTATCCATGGTCTCCCAAGCAAAGCATTGAAAGATGTATCCGAGTCTATAATGTGAAACTTGGCTTCAGTCTTCCAATCATCTATCTCCAAGGGCAACAATATAGAGCCTAAGGCCTGTTGACCTCATATTGGAGTGCGGATTCAATCTTCCCATCTTAGGCTTAGGAGTCTTCTAGATACTAAGAATTCTCGAATCATAAGACAATTCTAACAATTAGGTAAACACTTAACCTAAGCCTAAAGACTTAGAAGGGTTAACAATAGGATTAGGTTATGCTATAGGGATTAGATAATCCACCTACCCTACAACCCAAATCCAATCTGTGTTCACCTTCTAAAACCAAACCTCAAGTTCAATTCAAACATCAAATTAAAATCCAAATCCAAACCCAAATTCCAAAACTAAATGATTGAAGCCCATGATCAAATCCAAACTTGAAACTCTTCTTAAGCCATATGACCTATCCCATGGACTTAGCCAAATCTTAATCCAAATCAATCCAAAATCAATTGATTTTTTCATAATCAATTTATATCTTCAATCATCTTCCTAAATATAAATCAAATCTACATTCAAATGATCAAAACTAAATCAAACTAAATCAAATTAAATCAAAACCTTCTTAAGCCATATGACCTATCCCATGGACTTAGCTAAATCTTATTCCAAATCAAGTCAAACTTAATTAATTTTCTCACAAATCAATCATATTTTCAATCATCTTCACAAATTTAAATGAAATATACATTTAAATCATCAAAACTAAATCAAACCAAATGAAAATCAAAATATAAGCCACATGACCCAACTCCATGGAATTAGCCAAATTCCTTCATTCCAAAACCCAAATTCAATTTATTTTCTCATGAATCAATAATACCTTCAATCATATTCACAAATATAAATGAAATCTACAATCATCAAGCCAAACAAAAATCAACCCAAGTCAAACCCAATATAACCCTTTTGACTTGAAATGCTCAAATGAACCAAAACCCATTTGAACCAAGCCAATTGCAATTGAATTTATATATCAATCCCAAATCCATATATAAACTCAACTAAATCAAACTCAACCAAAATTAAGCTAACTAAACCTATTGGTCCACTTGACCCAAAGTGGCTATTTCGACGCCAAGTTCTAATCCTACCCAAATTGGATTGAATGAAATCAAAACCTCCCATTATGATTGTTGATCACCCTAGGATGATCAATTGTCCTAAATTGGGTCAAACCAAGTCAACATGGTCATTTGACCAAGTCAACCCTTAACCCATATGAACTCAAACTAGCCAAATTGTAACCTAAGCCAAATCCTGTGAAACCAATGATTCATACCAAATCAAAATTAATATTTGAATATGACTTGACCTTCAATTGAGTCAAACAAAACCCAATTGGCCCTCTTGACCCAAGTTGACCCAAATTGACCTGAAGACCAAATTAGGTCAAATCAAAATATAAATCAAATTGATTGCAACTAATGGCTCAAGTTCATTCCAAATTGATTGTTGAACTTGACCTGATTGGTAACTTAGCCCAAATTGACCTTCAAATTAATTAATCCTTAAACCCAAACCAACACCCAACCCAAGCTAAATTGGCTAATTTGGTCAAATTTTTAAACTTAACCCATTTGAAACAAATGAATTCAATTGAGCCAAAATCAAATCTAAGTCAAACCAAACCAAACCAATTGAACCAAAACATCTCAGATAATCATATGAGCTTGGCCCAACCCTTGGTTTGACCCAATTTGACCAATTGGTCAACTTGACCCAACCTAACCTAATTTGACCTAAATGAGTCAAATTGAGCCAAACCTAACCAAATCAGCTCCAATTGACTTGAAATTTGGGCTAACCCACTTTTGGCTCATTTCAAATCTATACAAATCAAATCCAATGCTAAATGATCATATTAACCTTAGCTCAAGGGCATCACATGAGATAAATCACCCATGTAAGTGGTCATTTACATTCCTTGGCCACTTGGTATTCGCCCAATGGTCCCCCTAGGCACCTAGAACCTTTGCTCAACGACCCATGTGGTGGTTGGGTCGCCATGATGCATGGGAGGTAAAATCACTTCACCCTCCCCATTGGAGCACTTGAAACCCAGACACCCATGATTCTTCCATGCCAGTGACCTCCACACCTTCAACTAACTAAGCCAACATAACTCACCTCCTCCCTGCCACCCACAACTTCCAAAGATGGCCGGACAACCACTAGAAGCCAAACCTGATCCCACCATCCGATCAAGATGAAGGGGGTATATACCCCCTCGTTTCCACTCAAACACACACAAAAATCATTCCTCAGAGCCCTAGCTACCCAAGACAAGTTGTTAGAGCCATTCCCCAAGCTCACAAGCTCACTCCTTGATCAGAAAATGCCATTCTCGCATGTCCCAAAATAAGACACTCTCATTTTTGACCTAACTTTCCCATTTCTCCATCAAACTCAAATTAACTTTGCGCACCTTTTCTAGGCCTTGTCAACAAGAAACAATCATCTCCCAAGCTTCGAGCATCAGGTTGGACTTGATCAAAGTTGAGCTCTAAATCATTGATTGTGGCCTTTCAAGTGAATGTCGGAATTGATCCAATTATTGCTCAATAGCTTCGTCTCCACTAGATGAAGCATCCTCAATCATTGAGCGGCCTTGTGCTCCGGCAAGGTATGCTTCCAAAGCGATCCTTAAGCAAAATTGGGTTGGAGCTTTTTTGAAAAAACTTGCATCGTGTGATCTTGACCATTTGGATCCCCTTTGATCAATGTCGTGAAGGTGGTGGAGCTCAAGTAAGCTTGGATCAATGTTGGGCGGACTCCATTCTCCCTCACTTGTGTGGCGTTAGATTCGCACCATCCATTACGTGTGATGAGAATGACCATGATTATATTAAGCTAGATCAATGCGATTTAATCCTATTAATGCGTGGGATTATTATAGTCGTCCGATCTT
>CM038214.1:194632512-194860050 GCA_021442155.1 Cymbidium sinense
ACCTCCATATCCATTAGCACCTCCAGATCCCCCACCACCAAAGCGATAACCACCACCTCTACCTTTTCCTCCAATGTTAGATTTAGCTTAAGCCTAGTTGGCATTGATGTTCCTGCAGTCAAGGTTATGCCCATTATTATGATTTAGGTTTAGGTTTTAGGAAACAGGTCTATTTTTTATTTATTTAGTTTCTTTAGGTTTAGGTTTAGCATTTAGGGTTTATGGTTTAGGGTTAGGGTTTAAGGACTAGGGTTTAGGGTTTAGGGTTAAGGGTTTAGGGTTTAGGGTTTAGGGTTTTGAGTTTAGGGTTTAGGGTTAGGGTTTAGGGATTAGGGATTAGGGTTTAGGGTTTAGTATTTAGGCTTTAAGGTTTAGGGTTTTTAAGGTTTAGGGTTAGCTTAGGGTTTAGGGTTAGTTTAGGCTTTAAGGTTCAGGGTTTAGTGTTTTAGCGTTTAGGGTTTAGGGTTTAGAGTTTAGGCTTTAGGGTTTAGGGTTTCGGGTTTGGGTTTCGGGTTTAGGGTTTAGGGTTTAAGGTTTAGGGCTTTGGGTTTAGGGTTTAGGATTTAGGGTTTAGGGTTTAAGGTTTATGGATTATGGTTTTTCTTATTTATTTATTTAAATTAAGTAAATCGGTAGGTTTAGGTTTATTTAGTTTATTTTATTTTTTATCTTTATTAAGGTTCAATTTTATTTTGATTTAGTTTATTTAATTTATTTTTGTTTTATTTATTTTAGTTTAGGTTTTTTATTTAATTTATTTGTTAGGTTTAGGTTTAGGTTTACTTTTTAGTTTAGTTTTATTTTTATATTATTTTCTAGGTTTAGGTTTTTTTTTTATTTTTTAGGTTTAGGTTTAGGTGTTTATTTTATTTTTTTAAGTTGAGGTTTTAGATTTTTATTTTTGGTTTATTTTTAGGTTTTATTTTTTACTTTAGGTTTAGGTTTAGGTCTAGTTTATTTTAGGTTTAGGTTTTATTTATTTTAGTTTAATTTATTTTAGTTTAGGTTTAGGTTTGCTTTATTTCTATTTTAGGTTTATATTATTTTTAGTTTAGGGTTTAGGTTTTATGTTTTATTAATTTTAGGTTTATTTTTTAGGTTTAGGTTTTTATTTAATTTTTATATTATTTTATTTTAGGTTTATTTTATTTTTGTTTTAGGTATAATTTTTATTTTATTTAAGTTTTTTCTCTTTTAGTGTAGTTTAGGTTTTTATTTATTTTATTTTAGTTTTTTTATTTTTTTATTTTATATTCCTTTTAGGTTTAGGTTTAGGTTTTAATTTAGGTTTAGATTTTATTTTATTTTATTTATTTTATTTTGGTTTAGTTTTTTTATTTATTAAAAATAATAGGTTTCATTTAGTTTAGGTTTAGGTTTTTAGCTTTTTATGGTTTAGCATTTAAGGTTTTACGGTTTAGGGTTTAGGGTTTACGGTTTAGGGTTTAAGGTTTAGGTTTTAGGTTTAAGGTTTAGGTTTTAGTTTAGGGTTTACGATTTTTGGTTTTTTTATTTTATTTTAACAAAGAACAAATTCATTTAGAGTCTGATAAGTTCTTTTCACACAACATGAACCTTTATGAGAATGTGTATTTAGAAATCTCAGATGATTGAGATGATCTCTAAATCGAGGATGCACCTCTAGAATTTGAAGAGGAGATCCATTCAACAATTGATAAGCTTAAAAAATCAACCTCAGGACAGAAGAAATCTACGCCCATCATACATCGGTTCATTATTGAATGAAGAAGAAACCAATGACTTAGTTAGGCTATTGATTGAGTTTAAGGACTACTTTGCATGGAGTTATGAAGAGATACCCAAATTATCTCCTAACATAGTAGTCCACAAGCTAGTATAGATCCTAACGCTAACCCTATCAAGTAAGATTCTAGGCAGTGCGATTAGAAATTGAACAATATAGGTCATTTCTGAAGTCAAAAAATTGATCGATGCTGGTTTCATCAGGGAAGAAAAATATCTTACCTAGTTAGCCAGTGTCGTACCAGTTAAGAAGAAGAATGGCCAAATTCATATATGCATCGATTTAAGGGACTTAAAAAGGCATGTCCTAAGGATGAGTTTCCTTTTTCTATACCAGAATTAATGATGGACATCGCCTCTTCTCATGTAGCCTTTTCTTTCATGGATGGGTCATCTGGATATAACCAAATCAAGATGTCTCCTGAAGATGAAAGAAGCATTGCTTTTCGAACCACAGAATCTTCTATTATAGAGTCATGCTTTTCGGCCTTAAAAATGTTGGTGCTACATACCAATGGGTCATGACTTAGATCTTCAATGAACTCAATCATCATCGGGTTGAGTGACATTGATGATCTAGTAGTCAAGAGTAGAGAAAAGGAAGATCATATCTTTGACTTGAGAGTAGTTTTCGAATGATTAAGATAATATAACCTCAAGATAAATCCCCTGAAGTATGCATTCTGAGCAGCTTCAGGAAAATTCCTTGGGTTTGTTGTCTGACACTAGGGAATAGAAATAGATCCTAAAAAGATCAAAGCTATCTTAGAAATGCCACCTCCTAAGAGTTTAACTCAACTCAGATCCTTGCAAGGATGGCTAGCATATCTACGACACTTTATCTCCAACCTATCAGGGAGATGCAAGCCATTCTTAGCAACTGTAAGAAAGGATGCCAAGATCAAGTGGGATGATAAGTGCCAGCATGCTTTTGAAGACATTAAGTAGTATTTAGTGAAACTGCCAGTTCTAGCAACCCCTATCCCGAGAAGGCCATTCATCCTCTACACTGCTGCATTAGATGACTCTCTCGGTGCTCTGCTGGTCCAAGCCAATGATGAAGGGAAGGAGAACACTCTTTACTACCTCGCCTATCATTTGATTCCTGTTGAAGCGAACTATCCACATATTGAGAAACATTACCTAGCTTTAATATTTGCTTCCCAAAAGCTACAACATTATATGCTTTCTCATAAGGAGAACTTGATCTCCAGAACCAATCCACTGTAGTATCTCATAACATGGCCAATGCTATCCAGATGTTTGGTACAATAGTCCATGATTCTCTCATAATTTGATATCACATTCGTACCCCTCCATACGATAAAAGGAAATGCATTAGAGGATTTCTTAACATCAGACTCACTTCTGCTAATTCTCTGCTTAGTGATGATCTCCCTGATGAACAAATCATGAACTTAAGGGAGGCCGGCATCCATCAATGGGAGATGTATTTTGATGGTGAAGCTTTTTTCACAAAGGAAAAGCACCATGATCTATTCTCCCAAGAAAGGCAGGAGTAGGAATAGTTCTTCTAACTCTAGACCGCGATGTGATGAGATTCTCATACTATCTTTCCAACCCCTTCACCAACAATGAAGCCGAGTATGAGGCTTTGATTATCGGTCTAGAGTTAGCCATCACTATCAGTGTCAAGAGCATCAACATCTTTGGGGATTCTTAGTTGGTCATCAACTAGATTGTTAGGTCCTACAAGGTTCTCAAACCCAAGCTTCATTATTATCACGAATATACCATGAAGTTGTTGGTCCAAATTCCTGAAATAAAATACTAAAAACCCTAAAATAAATTAATAAACTAATAATAACTAATAACTAAATAACTAAACTAAAATACTAAAAAACTAAAATTAATAACTTAAATAATAATAAAACTAATAAAGACCAACAAACTAACTAACTAACAATAAACCTAATAACTAATAATAAAAAACTAACTAATAACTAATAAACTAATAATAATAAAAATAAATTAAAAAACTAACTAATAATAATTAAATAACTAACTAACTAAAAAATAAATTAATAATGACTAACAATAAAACCTAATAAATTAAATAATAACTAAAACTAAGCCTAAGTAAAACTAATACCTAATAATAACTAACTAACTAATAACTAACTAAAATAACTAATAATAATAACTAAAACTAAACTATTAAACTAACTAAAAACTAATAAATAACTAAAAACTAAAAAAACTAAATTAACTAATAATAAACTAAAACTAAACTAAATAACTAAACAATAAATAAACTAATAACTAATAACTAACTAATAAATAATAATAATAAATAATAACAACATAATAATAACTAACTAATAAATTTAAAATAACTAACTAATAACTAAATAATAAAACTAAACTCAACTAATAATAATAATTAAATTCATAACTAATAAATAATAATTAAAACTAATAAGTAAACTAATAACTAATGATAATAATAATAATAATAATAATAATAATAAAACCTAATAATAATTAATAAAATAAAATAACTAATAATAATAACTAACAAATAAATAACTAAATAACTAATAAAAACTAATAATAATAAACTTAAAAAATAAAGGAACTAACTAAAATAAATAAACTAAATTAACTATAATAACTAATAAAAGTAACTAAAACCTAATAAACCAATAATAACTAATAACTTATAAAAATAACTAAAATAAACTAATAACTAAAAACTAAACTAATAAACTAACTAAATAAACTAATAAAACTAAATTAATAACTAATAATAACTAACTAATAATAATAAATAACTAATAATAATAATAATAATAATAACTAAATAAATAACTAATAACTAACTAAAATAATAACTAATAAAACTAATAATAACTAACTAATAAACTAATAAAACTAATAACTAATAACTAACTAAAATTAATAACTAAACTAATAACTAACTAATAATAAACCTAATAAACTAAACTAATAACTAAATAATAATAAATAATTAATAAACTAAACTAACTAAATAAACTAATTAATTAAAAAATAATAAAACTAAAAAACTAATAAGCTAATAACTAATAACTAATAACTAAAAACTAAATAACTAAACTAACTAAAAACTAATAATAACTAAACTAATAAACTAATAAACTAAATAATAATGACTAATAACTAATAATAAGTAAAAAAACTAATAACAAAAGTAATTAATAAACCTAAATTTCTAAACTATCTAATAACTTTAAAACTAACTAATAATAACTAAAAACTAATATACTAACTAAATAACTAAACTAATAAACTAATAAACTAAACTAATAATAATAAAAAACTAAAACTAATTAATAAACTAATAACTAATAAATAATAACTAATAACTAATAAAACTAATACACTAAAACTAACTAAACTAATGGTAATAAAAAACTATAATAAAATAACTAATAACTAACTAAAACTAATAATAATAATAACAAAAAAAATAACCTAAAACTAACTAACAGTAATAAAATAATAAATAATAATAAATAAATAACTAACTAATAACTAAACTAATAAACTAAATAAAATAACTAAAAAATATAACTAATAATAACTAATAAACTAATAATAACTAATAATAAACTTAATAATAACTAACTAATATTAATAAAAAATAAACTATTAACTAAATAATTAACTAATAATAACTAAAGAACTAACTAATAAAACTAACTAAACTAAAAACTAATAAAACTAATAAAATAAACTAATAGCTAATAAGTAAACCTAACTAATAATTAATAATAAATAAATAAATATTAATAAAACTAAACCTAATAACTAAAACTAATAAAATTAATAAAACTAAGTAATAAATAAAACCTAAAACTAATAATAATGCTAACTAATAAATAACTAACTAACTAATAAATAAAACTAAAAAACTAAATTAAATAACTAAACTAATAATAAAACTAACTAACCAATAAACTAATGACTAATAAATAAACTAACTAAATTAATAACTAATAACTAATAATAATAACTAACTAAACTAATAAGCTAACAAAACTAATAAATTAATAATGAAAATACCTAACTAATAATAATTAAAATTAAATAAATAACTAACTAAAAATTAATAATAAACTAAATAACTAATAATAACTAACTACTAACTAATAACGTAAACTAATAAAAACTAATAAACCTAATAACTAAATCTAACTAACTAATAAACTAATAAATAAAAAATAATAACTAATAACTAATAATTAAAATTATAACTAAAACTAACTAAAAACTAAATAAACTAATAACTAATAATAACTAATAAAACTAACTAAAAAACTAAACTAACTCATAACTAAACTAAAACCTAATAAAACTAATAATTAACTAACTAACTAATATTAATAACTACCAACTAATACAACTAAATAACTAAAAACTAATAATAACTAAATTAAAAAACTAATAATAAAAACTAAACTAATAACTAAACTAAATAGCTAAATAACTAAAAATTAAAACCTAATAACTAATAACTAATAAACTAAACAAACTAATAATTAATAAATATAACCATAATAACTAATAAAAAAAACAAAATAATAGTAACTAAGAACTAACTAAACTAAAATAACTAATAACAAATAATAAATAAAAAAAAACTAAATAAAAATTAAACTAACTACTAACTAGTAGATAACTAACTAACTAATAATATAAAATAACTAAACTAACTAAACTAAAAAATTAACTAAAATTAATAAAAGTAAAACTAATAAAATAAAACTAAATAATAAAATAAACTAAAACTGACTAACTAATAAATAAATAACTAATAACTCAACCTAATAAAACTAATTAATTAATAATAATAAAAATGACTAACTAATAAAAATAACTAATAAATAATGAAAAAAAATCACTAAACTAATAATAATAACTAATAATAAACTAATAAAAAAACTAATAAAATTAACTAACTAGCTAATAAAACTAATTAATAACTAATAATAATAATAATAAAACTAACTAAACTAAATAAAAATAATAATAACTAACTAATAACTAACTAATATAATAAATTAATAACTAAACTGAACTAATAACTAATAATTAATAAAACTAACTAATAATTAATAACTAATAAAACCTAATAACTAACTAAAACTAAACCTAAAACTAATAAAATTAATACCTAAATAACTAACTAATAATAACTAATAACTAAACTAATAATTAATAAATAGAAACCTAAGTAACTAATAAACTAAAACTAATAAACTAAATAATAACAAACTAAACATAATAACTAAAAACTAATAAAATAATAACTAAAACTAATAACTAACTAAACTAATAAAACTAACTAATAATGAAAACAAATAATAAAACTAATAACTAATAAAAACTAACTAAACTAATAACTAATAATAACTAAATAACTAACTAATAAAAAACTAATAAAACTAATAATAATAAACTAATTAACTAAAAACTAAATAGCCTAATAAAACTAACGAAATTAAACTTAAAAAACTAATAAAAATAAACTAAAAAATAAATAACTAAAATAATAACTAATAAATAATAAAACTAATAACTAAAGCTAACGATAACTAACTAATAACTAGTAATAATAACTAATCTAAAAAAATAATAATAACTAAACTAATAACTAATAATAACTAATAAAACTAACTAAACTAATAACTAATAACTAACTAATAATAATTAACTAAAACTAATAACTAATAATAAATTAAACTAATAACTAATAAAAATAACTAAACTAATAACTAACTAACTAATAACTAACTAATTAATAACTAAACTAATAACTAATAAAAATAACTAAACTAAATGAAAAACTAACAAACTAATAACTAATTAATAACTAACTAATTAATAACTAAACTAATAACTAATAAAAATAACTAAACTAAACTAATAAAAATAATAACTAATAATAATAATAAAACTAAAATAAATAGCAACTAATAAAATAATAATTAATAAGCTAATAAAATAAATGACTAACTAATAATAATAATAACTAAACTAAATAACTAATAATAAATAATAAAACTAACTAAATAATAAAAACAAATAAATTGATAATAACTAACTAAATAATAATAACTAAATATAACTAAAACTAATAACGATATCTTAATAATAATAACAAATAATTAATATAAACTAATAATAAAACTAATAAATAATAAAGAAATAACTAATAAATTAATAACTAATAACTAAAGTAATAGAACTAACTAACTAGCTAATAACTAACTAACAATAATAACTAAAAACTAAACTAATTAACTAATTAAACTAAATAACTAACTAACTAATAACTAACTAATAATTAAAACTAATAAACTAATAAATAAACTAAAAAAATAAAACTAACTAATAATAACTAACTAATAACAACTAAATTAACTAATAACTAACTAATAACTAAATTAATAAACTAATAAAATAACTAAACTAATAATAAAACTAAATTAAGTAAACAAATAATAATAATAATAATAATAATAATAATAATATAATAATAATAATAATAATAATAATAATAATAACTAAACTAAATAACTAATAGCTAAAACTAAACTAATAAAGTAATAAAACTAATAATCTAATGACTAATAAACTAACTAATAACTAAGTAAACTAATAAACTAATAACTAAACTAAAATATAACTAACTATTAATAACTAATAAAACTAATAATAACTAAACTAATAAACTAATTAATAACTAATACTTAACTAATAAAAATAACTAATAAACTAATAACTAATAACTAACTAAACTAATTAATAATAATAACTAATAATAACTAACTAATAATAAAACTAACTAATAAACTATTATTAACTAAATAACTAATAATAATAACTAACTAATAACTAACTAATAAATAATAACTAATAACTAATAACTAATACTAATGATAAAATATTGACCAATAATTAATAATAATAACTATAATAAAACTAATAATAAAAATGAATAATAATAAAACTTTTAAATAAATGAATAACTAACTAATAATAAAATTAAACTAAGAATTAACTAACTAATAAATAATTAATAATTATAAAACTAATAATAATTAAAACTAATAATAAGTAAACAAAAAACTAATGAACTAATAATAACTAAATAACGAATACAAATAACTAATAACTAATAAATAATAATAAAAAATAAACTAAAAAAATGACTACCTAAAACAAATAACTAATAATAACAACTAATAATAATAAACTAAAATTGATAAATAATAAAACTAACTAACTAATAACTAATTAAAAAACTAAAAAATCTAAATACTAAATAAACTAAAAAACTAGTAAACTAATAAATAACATAAAAATTAATAATCAAATAAAAAACCTAATAAACTAAACCTAAACTAACTAAAATAATAATTTTTAATAAATAAACCTAATAACTAATAAACTAATAACTAAACTAATAATAAAACTAAAAACCTAAATAACGAAACTAATATAACTAAACTAATAATTGTAATAAAATACTAAACTAATAACTAAAAAAAAACTAAATAATAAGTAATAAATTCTAAAAACTAATAACTAAACTAAAAAACTAAATATTAACAAATAAACTAATACACTAAAAGTTAATAATATAACTAATAATTAAAATAACTAAAGAAATAAACTAATAAATACTAAACTATAAATTAATAATGAATAATTAATAAACAATTAACTAATAATAACTAAACCCTATATACATAAAAACCTAAACCAAAACCAAATAAAACTTTAAAATAAAATAAATAAAAAAACTTAAACCTAAATAAAATAAAAACCTCAATGAAAACATAAAAATAAAAATCTAAACTAAAAGGTAAATTAAATAAACTGAATAAACCTAAGCCTACCGATTTACTTAATTTAAAAATAATAATGAAAATAAATAAATAAATAAATAACCCTAAAACTCTAAACCTTAATTCCTAAACCCTAAACCCTAAAACTCATATTAAACCCTAAACCCTGAAACCAACAACTATAATCCTTAAACCCTAAAAACCTAAAAACCTAAACCTAAACTAAATAAAACCAAAAATAAATAAATAAATAAATAAGCTAAAACTAAATAAAAATTAAAATGTAAACCAAAACCTAAACCTAAACTAGAAATAAAATAAAATATAAAATAAAAACTAAACTAAAATAAAATAAAGAAAAACCTAAACTAAATTAGAAAAGAAAAACATAAACTAAATTTAAAAATAAAATAAAAACTAAAAATAAAATAAAAATAAAATAAACCTAAAATAAACTTAAAATAAAAACTAAATAAAAACCTAAACTTAGAAAATAAACCTAAAAATAAAACCTAATAATTAATAAAAGAAAACCTAAACCCTAAACTAAAAAAAAACCCTAAGCCTAAAATAAAAATAAGATAAACTAAATAAAATAAACCTAAACCTAAACTAAAATAACCCTAAAGCCAAAACCATAAATCGTAAACTAATTATAAACCCTTAAAACCTAAACTCCTAAATCTAAACTAAATAAAACCTAAAAATAAAATAAATAAATAATCTTAAACCTAAATAAAATAGAATAATAACATAAAATAAAAACCTAAATAAACCTAAACCTAAACTTAAGCCTAAACCTAAACTTAAAAACAAAATAAAATAAAAAAATAAAAACTAAACTAAAAATAGAATAAACTTAAAAATAAAAAATCTTAAATAAAATAAAAACTAAACCTATAATAAAAATAAAATAAAGCTAAAATAAAAATTAAATAAAAATCTAAACCTATAAAATAAACCTAAAATAAATTAAAAAAACCTAAACCATAAACTCAAAAAAAAACTTAATCCTAAAATAAAAATAAACATAAACATAAACCTAAACTAAAAAATAAAATAAACCTAAAAATAGAAAACCTAAATAAAATAAAAACTAAACATAAAGAAAAATAAAATAAACCTAAAATAAAATAAAATAAAAACTAAATAAAAAGCTAAACCTAAAATCAACCTAAAAATAAAACTTAAAAATAAATAAAAAAGAAAACCTAAACGCTAAACTAAAAAAACTAAACCTAAAATAAAAAACAAAATAAAATAAATCTAAACCTAAACTAAAATAATTTTAAACCCTAAACCATAAAATGTAAACTAACCGTAAATCCTAAAAACCTAAAATCCTAAACCTAAACTAAATAAAATTTAAAAATAAAATAAATAAATAAACCTAAACTTAATTAAATAAAATAATAAGATAAAATAAAAACTAAACTAAAACCTAATCCTAAACCTAATAATAAAATAAATCTAAAAAATAAAAAATAAATTAAAATAAAATTATTAAAAACCTAAAATAAACTAAATAGAATAAAATAAACTTAAAAATAAGAAACCTAGATAAAGTAAAAAACTAAACCTAAAATAAAATAAAATAAAAACTAAATAAAAATCTAAACCTAAAAAATAAACCTAAAAATAAATAAAAAAATAAAACCTAAACTCTAAACTGAAAAATAACCTAAACCTAAAATAAATAAGACCTAAACTTAAAATAAACTAAACCTAAACCTGAACCTAAACTAAATAAAATAAAATAAACTAAAAATAAACCTAAATCTAATCTATAAAATAAAACATAAAAAGAAAATTAAAATAAAGTCCTAAAACCTAAACTTAAACCTAAAACTAAAAAATAAAAGCTAAACCTAAAAAATAAAATAAAAATAAAACTAAACTAAAAAAATAAACCTAAACTTAAACCTAAAAAATAAACTAAAATAAAAAACCCAAACTAAAATAAATAAACCTAAAATAAATAAACAAAACTAAATAAAAATTTAAATAAACCTAAATATCAATAAAAATAAACTAAATAACTAAATAAACTAACAAAACCAAAAACTAACTAATCTAACTAATTGAAAAACTAAATACTAAACAAATAACAAAAACTAACTAAAAACTAAATAACTAATAACTAAACTAAAATACAAAGCTAAATTGAACTAATAAACTAAATTACTAATAAACTAAACTAATAAAAAAACTATCTAACTAATAATAATAATAACTAACTAATACTAAACTAAATAATTATTATAACTAATAAAATAATAACTAAACTAACTAACTAATAATAAAAACTAAAACTAAAAATAAATAACTAAACTAAAACTAAATAATAACTAAACTAATAACTAATAATAAATAAAATATTAACTAAAAAACTAATAATAATAACTAAAAATTTAAAACTAATAAAACTAAATAAAATAACTAACTAACTAATAATAAATAATAAAAGTAAATAAACTAATAACTAATAATAATAACTAATAAAACTAACTAATAATTAATAAAAACTAAAAACTAACTAATAACTAATACTAACTAAACTAAATAATAACTAAACCAATAACTAACTAATAAAAACTAATAACTAATAATTAATAACTAAACTAATAAACTAATAATAAACTAATAACTAACTAATAATAACTAACTAACTAATAACTAATAAACTTAATAATAATAAACTAATAAATAAATAATAAAACTAATAAAAACTAACTAATAAATAATAATTAATAACTAAAACTAACTAGTAAACTAACTTAACTAATAACTAAACTATATAGCTAACTAAAAAATAAAACTAACTAAATAAACTTACTAAACTAAAACCTAACTAATAAATAAATAACTAAAACTAATTGAAAACTAAAAACCTAATAATAAAAACTAAATAACTAAACTAAATTAAAAAAACTAAACTAAACTAATAAACTAAATTAATAAACTAAAAACTAACTAACTAATAACTAAAAATAAATAACTAATAATAACTAAATTAAATAACTAACTAATAATTAATAATTAAAATAACATAATAAAAAAATAAAACTTAAAATAAATATAACTAAACTAAAACTAATTATAATAATACTAAACTAACTACTAAACTAATAACTAACTAACTAATACTATGCTTAAAACTAATAATAAAATAAACTAAACTAACTAACTAATAAACAACTAAATAATAATAAATAACTAATAAATTAATTAATAAACTAACCAACTAATAAAATAATAAAATTATTAATAATAATAATAATAATAATAATAAATAACTAAACTAATAAAACTTAATAACTAATAAACTAATAAACTAATAAAAATAAATTAATAAAATTAATAATAAACTAAATAAATAATAACTAATTAATAAAAATAATAACTAAAAATAACTAGCAATAATAAACTAATAATTAAAAAAACTAACTAAACAAACTAACTAATAACTAAATAACTAAACTAAAACTAACTAATAATAATAACTAAACTAATTAATTAACTAATAAAAATAACTAATAACTAATAATAAACTAAATAACTAATAATAAATAAACTAATAATAATAATCAACTATTAAATTATAAAATGGAAATAACTAATAAAACAAAACCTAATAATAATAAAAAACTAATAACTAACTAATAACTAACCTAATAAACTAAACCAATAATAATAATAATAATAATAATAATAACTAAAAACTAAAACTAACTAATAAAATAAATGGTTTGGGTTTAGGGTTAGTTTTAGGGTTTAGGATTTAGGGTTTTTTTTAAAATTAAGTAAACCAGTATGTTTATGTTTATTTAGTTTATTTTTTATTTCTTTTAGTTTATTTTTTATTTATTTTAGTTTATTTTATTTTTTTATTTTTATTTAGTTTAGCTTATTTATTTTAGGTTTATTTAATTTAATTTTGGTTATTTATTTTAGTTTATTTTTTTGGTTTAGGTTTAGGTTTATGTTTATCTTTTAATTTTGTTTTATTTTTAGTTTATTTTTTTAGGTTTAGGTTTTATTTTTTTATTTTAGGTTTAGGTTTTTATTTTATATTTTTAGGTTTAGGTTTCAGGTTTTTATTTGAGGTTTATTTTTAGGTTTTATTTTTTAGTTTAGGTTTAGGTTTATTTTTAGTTTATTTTGTTTTATTTAGTTTAGATTTTAGGTTTAGTTTATTTTAGGTTTATGTTTAGGTTTTATTTATTTTAGTTTAGTTTATTTTAGTTTAGGTTTAGGTATATTTTTTTTGTTTATTTTAGGTTTAGATTTTTTTTAGTTTAGGGTTTTAGTTTTAATTTTTTATTTATTTTTAGGTTTATTTTTTAGGTTTAGGTTTTTATTTTATTTTAGGTTTATTTTTTTTATTTTATGTTTAGTTTTTATTTTTTTTCATTTTTACTTTTTAGGTTTATTTTAGTTTAGTTTAATTTTTTATTTATTTTATTTGAGTTTAGTTTTTATTTTATTTTTTTATTTTTTATGTTTAGGTTTAGGTTTATGTTTTAGTTTAGGTTTTTATTTTATTTTATTTTTTTATTTTATGTAGGTTTAGGTTCTTTTATTTATTTTATTTTTAGGTTTTATTTAGTTTAAAATTTAGATTTTTATGTTTTTAGGGTTTTGGGTTTAAGGTTTAGGGTTTAGTGTTTAGGCTTAATGGTTTAGGGTTTTCAGGGTTTAGGGTTTGGGGTTTAGGTTTTAGGGTTTAGGGTTGTAGGTTTTGGTGTTTAGGTTTTAGGTTTAGGTTTTAGTTAATGGTTTAGGATTTTTGGTTTTTTTAAAATAGAGTACAAATTTATATTAAACATTTCTTCTTTTTGATTTCATCAACCAAGTAACAAACCAGGGAGGTAATCAAATGACCTCCTCAAGGCTAGCTAAAGCCTCATGTTCCTAAGATTCCACACCTTCATGGAATCGATCGGAGGGGATCCAATGGTCAAGATCACATGATGCAAGTTTTCTTCAAAATGCTCATACCCATTTTGCTTAAGGACTAGTTTTTAAAGCATACCTAGAGCTCAAGACCGGTGGCTCAAACGATTGAGGAAGCTTCATCTAGTGGAGATGAAGCATTATTGAGCAATAATTGGATCAATTCCTTGATGTTTGCTCAAAAGGCCACAAACTGATGATTTGGGGCTTGACTTTGATCAAAGTCCCACCTCTAGTACTCGGGAAGCTTGGAGATGATTCATTCTTGCTCAACGAGGCCTAAGGAAGGTGCGAGCAAAGTTAATTTGAGTTTGATGGAGAAATAGGTAAGTTAGGTCAGAAATGGGAGTGTCCTATTTTGTGATGGACCTGAATGGCATTTTTCGATCGAGGAACAAGCTTGGGAGCTTAGGAATGGCTCTAGCAGGTCATCTTGGGTAGCTAGGGCTATGCAGAATGATTTTTATGTGTGTTTGAGAGGAAATGATTGGGTGTATACCCCCTTTCATCTTGATCTGGTCGTGGGATCAGATTTGGCTTCTAGTGGCTGACCGACCATCTCGAGGGAGTCATAGGTGGTAGGGAGTAGGTGAGTTGGCTCAGCTTGGTTGGTTGAAGGTGTGGAGGTTGCTGCCAAAGAGGAATCTTGGGCGTTCTATGGGTTTCAAATGCTCTAATGGGGAGGGTGAGGTGATTTTCTCCTACCATGGGTCATGGCCAACCCAACCACCCCTTGGGTCAGGTTGGGTAGTGTCTAGGTGCCTAGGTGATCCATTGAGAGAGTAACCACTTACATGGTTGATTTGTCTCATGTGAAGCCCTTGACCCAAGGGATGATCATTTGGCATTGGATTTGATTTGGGCAGATTTGAAATGAGCAGAAAGTGGGTTAGCCCAAATTTCAAGTTAATTGTAGTTAATTTGGTTAGTTTGGCTCAATTTGACTCATTTATGTCAAACTGGGTTAGGTTGGGCCAAGTTGACCAATTGGTCAAATTGGGTAAAATCAAGGGATCGGTCAAGTTCATATGATCATTTTGGATGTTTTGGTTCAATTGGCTTGATGTATTTTGGCTTAGATTTGATTTTGGCTCATTTGAATTCATTTGTGTTAAATGGGTTAAGTTGACCAACTTGACCAAATTGGCCAAATTGGCTTGGGTTGGTTGTTGGTTTGGGTTTAGTTGACCAATTGAAGATGATTGTAGGCATTGATTTCAATTAATTTATATTTGGTTTTGATTTAGGCCAACTTGAACATTTAGGTCAATTTGGGCTAAGTAGGTCAATTGGGTCCAATCATGGTTTTGGTCAAGTTCAACAATTAATTTGGAATGAACTTGAGCCATTGGTTATAATCAATTTAGTTTATATTTTGATTTGACCCAATTTTATCTTTTAGGTCAATTTGGGTCAACTTGGGTCAAGAGACCAATTGGGTTTGGTTTGACTCAATTGAAGGTCAAGTCATATTAAAATATTGATTTTGATTTGGTAAGAATCATTGGTTTCAAGGGATTTGGCTTAGGTTATAATTTGGTTAGTTTGGGTTCATATGGGTTAAGGGGTTGACTATGTCAAATGACCAAGTTGACTTGGTTTGACCCAATTTGTCTTAATTGATCAACCTAGGGTGATCAACAATCATGATGGGAGGTTTTGATGGGCTTGGTTCAATCCAATTTGGGTAGGATTAGAACTTGGCTCAAATAGGTCAAATTGGCCACTTTAGGTAAAGTGGACCATTTGGGTTTAGTTTTGATTTTGGGTTAAGTTTCATTTAGTTGAGTTAATATACAAATTTGGGATTGATATATAAATTCAACTGCAATTATCTTGGGTTCAAATGGGTTTTAGCTCCCTTATGTTTCCCTTGGACATAGATGATTGGAAGACCAAAGCCAAGCTTCATATTATAGACTCGGATACATCTTTCAACACTTTGCTTGGGAGACTATGGATACATGAGAACAATATAGTTCCATCCTTCTACATCAGTGTGTGAAGTTTGTGAGAGGTGGGATAGTCTACAATGTCAAAGGAGATCTCAAGCCATTTAAAGTTTACGAGGTTGACATATACGAGGATTTGGCTTATTACCTCCCTCAAAATCCATAAGTCTATTCTCATGAACTTGGCCAAAGTTTAAAAATAAAAAAAAGAAAAAGAAAAAGAAAATGAAAGAGAAAAAGAAAAAGAAAAGAAAAGAGAAACTGAAAAAGAAAATAAAAGGGAGCAGAAATAGACTTGGAGGAGGAAGTGGAGCCTAACATTAGATTCCACCCATAGTTCATTACTCCATTCGAACATATAGGTAGGACGACCTGACCTCCACTAGGCAGAGCAAGAGGTCAGTTTAGAGGCAGTCTTAGGGGTGGAAAACCTCATTATTGGCCACCCAATAGAAGATATGCCCCAGCTACAAGGAGTACACCTGCTATCCATTTAAACTTAGAATCTAGTTCATAGGATGAGTCTTATATGGTTAGCATACCAGCCAGCTCTTCTCAGTAGTAGATTCCCTTAGAGGTGACACTTGAGCTAGATAACGATGAAGTCCAGGCTTCAAAGCAAAGCATAAGTGTATCCAAGTCTATATGTGAAACAGTTACGTATCAGTTGGGAACCTTAGCTCCAACCCCACATTCCTCTCAAAAAGCTGATGGTTAGGTAGTTAAGGAAGCCTTTAAGTCATCCACAGGTGTGAAGACTCAGTGGTTCTTTTAGGGAGCATCATCCTCAAGTCAAGAAGTTGATGTAGAACTTGAGGATCATTCATATAAAGATTTAATAGAATTACCTGTTGATTGGTACTTTACTTATGTTCATAATTTAGCAAAGGGTTAATTCTGCATACTTGGTCAAAGCACAAGTCAAACTACTTCGAAAGAGTATGAAAGAATAAATGAAAAAGCTCTCAATCAAGACCAGGACTAGGACTCAATATAGTGGGACCAGTCAATGATGTTGATTACTGCTTAGTCCTCACCAATCATTTTGAATCTAATAAGTTCTTTTCAAATTACATTAACTCATATGAGGAGCTATGCTTAGAAACTTCAGATGATCGAAATGAATTTGAAGGCAAAGATGCACCACCAAAGTTTAAAGAAGAGATTAAGTAAACCATCGACGAGCTCAAGGAAATCAACTTAAGAACTGAAGAAGATCCACGCCCGACATACATCAGTTCTTTGTTGAATGAAATTGAAACCAATGACTTAGTTAGGCTATTAACTAAGTTTAAGGATTGCATGGAGTTATGAAGAGATGCCTGGATTGGCTCCTGACATAGTTGTCCATAAACTAGCAATAGAGCTTACTGCTAACCTATCAAGCAAGCTCCTAGATGCATGCGATTAGACATAGAATAATAGGTTATTTGTAAAATCAAAAAACTTGATCGATGTTGGCTTCATCTGGGAAGAAAAATACCCTACTTGGTTAGTTAGCATCATCCCACTTAAGAAAAAGAATGGTCAAATTCTCATATGCGTTGATTTTAGGGATTTAAATAAGGC
Organism: Cymbidium sinense; assembly: GCA_021442155.1. Lineage (NCBI taxonomy): Eukaryota > Viridiplantae > Streptophyta > Magnoliopsida > Asparagales > Orchidaceae > Cymbidium > Cymbidium sinense. The sequence goes on from CM038214.1 coordinate 194,650,613, forward strand.
ATGTCCAAAAGAAAATTTCCACTACCAATCTCAGAGCTAATGGTGGACATTGCCTCAGCTCATGCAGTCTTCTATTTCATGGATGGCTTATATGAATATAAATAAATAAAGATGGCCACTAAAGATGAAAGAAGCACTGACATAACTCCGATCAAAATCTATTAATATAAGGTCATGCCTTTCAGCCTTAAAAATGCTGGTACTACATACTAGCGATCTATGACTCGTATCTTTTATGAACTCATTCATCATCAAGTTAAGTGCTATGTCAGTGATCTCATGGTCAAAAGTAGAGAAAAGGAAGACCATCTGTTTGACTTGAGAATAGTTTTTAAACAGTTAAGATAATTTAACTTCAAAATGAACCCCCTAAAGTGTGCATTCGGAGTAGCTTCAGCAAAATTCCTTGTGTTTCTTGTTCGACACAAGGGAATCAAAATCAATTTGGAGAATATCAAGGCAATATTAGAAATGCCACCCCTTAAAAGTTTAGCTCAACTTAAATCATTCAAAGGGCAGTTGACATATTTAAGATGCTTTATATCCAACCTATAAAGATGTCAGCCATTCTCAATACTTGTAAAAAAGGATGCCAAGTTCAAATAGGATGACAAGTGTGAGCATGCCTTTGAAGACATCAAGCATTACTTAATGATGCCGTTAATTCTAGCAGCCCTATCCTGGGCAAGCCACTCATACTTTACACTACTGCATTAGATACCTCCCTTGGTACTTTGTTGGCCCAAGCCAACGATGAAGGGAAGGAAAATGCACTCTACTACCTCAGCCATCATCTAATCTCTATTGAGGCTAATTATCCACCCATTGAGATGCATTACGTAGCTTTAATCTTTGTATCCCAAAAGCTATAATACTACATGCTTCCTTATAAGGTGAACATAATCTCTTAGATGAATCCACTACAGTATCTCATGACACAATCGACACTAATTGGATGGTTGGCATGACGGTCCATGATCCTCTCGTAATTTGACATTACCTTTGTACCCCTTAGTGCTGTGAAAGGACAAGCGCTAGCAGATTTCTTAGCAGTACACTCACTTCCTGCTGACTTTCCTCTTAGTGATGGTCTCCCCAATGAATAAATCATGAACTTAGGTGATATTAGCATTCACCGTATGGAGATGTACTTTGATGGTGCGGCTTCCCCTCAAAGAGGAGAAGAACCATAATCTACTATTCCAAGAAAGGAGGGGTAGGAATAGTTCTTTTAACTCTAGATCGCGATGTGCTGAGATTCTCATATCATCTATCCAATCCTTGTACCAACAATGAAGCTAAAATGAGGCTTTGATTGCCAGTTTAAAGTTAGCTATTACTCTGAGCTCTTAGAACATCAACATCTTCAAGGATTCTCAACTAGTTACCAACCAAATCGCAATGTCTTATAAGGTTATAAAGCCCAAGCTCCATTACTACCAAGTACACCATCGAGTTATTGGCCAAAATTGTAGAGATTACCATTTTTAAGATTCCTCGAGGAGAGAATGTCATAGTGGATGCTTTAGCCAAGCTTACCTAGGAGTTGGCAAATCTAGAGGATGAGTCCATATCAATAAAGGTCCAAAATAGATAAGTCGCATCCTTTATTGATATTGAACTCATCAAAAAGTACTCTCTTAAAGGGGGTTTTCCATTGCCAAGAAGGATGAGGAGTTAGATTGGAGGCAACCATTCATGGATTACTTAAATAAAGGAAAACTATCTCAAGAAAAGTCTTATGCCCATCAGATGAAGCAGAGAGCACTTTCCTATGCTCTTGTGGATGGTGTCTTATACTAGTGATCTTTCGATCATATGTGGTTACATTATTTAGACAAGCATGAAGCCTGTAAGATCGTGATCAAGGTACACTCAGGATTATGTGAGCCAACAAATCCGGTCTGAAGATGAAAGCCAAGATCAAGTGACTAGGATACTATTGGCTGTCAATGATTAAAGATTGCATTGATATGGATAGGCGATGCCACCAATGTCAAATACATGGTGTGGTCCTACACCAACCACCCAACATTCAGCATCCTACATTAGCCTCATGCCCATTCGAGTGTTGGGGTACTGACATAGTGGGTCTGATTGATCCTCTTTCTTCCAAGGGTTATCAGTTCATCTTAGCTACTACTGACTACTTTTCCAAATTGGAGAAGCTGATTCCATTCAGAGAGGTCACAGCTCAGTATGTGCTTCAGGTTTTTAGGAACCATATCATATATAGGTTCGGAGTGCCTCGATAAATTATATCTTATAATGGTACTGCATTCAATAGCACCAAGATCAACAACTTTGCCCGGAGACACATCATAGATTGGAGATATTCTACCATCAACTACTCGAGGGAATATGGCTTAGTAGAAGCCTTCAACAAAACTCTCATCCAAATACTAAAGAAGACTCTCGACAATAACAAGCGACAGTGGCATAAGCAATTAGTTGAAGCCTTGTGGGCCTACTGCACCACATATAGAACTCCAACTCAGTCTACTCCATTCTCCTTAGTGTATGGGTCTGAAGCCATTATGCCATTAAAAGTCCAACTCCAATCACAAAGGATAGTTGTGGGTAGCAAGATCACAACAAAGCAGAATGCCAAGTTGTGGTTAGAAGAGCTCGAAGGTTTGGAGGAACGACGCCTGCGGGCATCCCAAAACATCAAGTTGGTTTTATTTATTATATTTTAGTTTATTTTAGTTTAGGTTTAGGTTTATTATATTTTATTTATTTTAGGTTTAGGTTTTTTTGTTTAATGTTTAGGTTTTATTTTTTTATTTCTTTTTAGGTTTATATTTTAGGTTTAGGTTTTTATTTAGTTTTTATTTTATTTTATTTTTGATTTATTTTATTTTTATTTTTTATTTAGTTTTTATTTTATGTAGTTTTTTAAGTTTATTTTATTTTTTTAATTTAGTTTAGGTTTTTTTAGTTGATTTTAGTTTAGTTTTTATTTTTTATTTTATTTTATTTTTAGGTTTATGTTTAGGTTTAGGCTTATGTTTTAGTTTAGGTTATTATTTTATTTTATTTATTTATTTTATTTAAGTTTAGGTTTCTTTATTTATTTTATTTTTATGTTTTATTTAGTTTAGGTTTAGGTTTTTAAATTTTTAAGGTTTAAGGATTAGGGTTTAGGGTTTGGGGTTCACGGTTTAAGGTTTATGGTTATAGGTTTTAGGGTTTAAGGATAAGTGTTTAAAGTTTAGGGTTTTAAGGTTTATGCTATTAGGGTTTAGGGTTTAGTGTTTATAGTTTAGGGTTTAGGGTTTAGGGTTTTTTATGGTTTAGGGTTTATACTATTAAGGTTTAGGTTTAGGGTTTAGGGTTTTTTAGGGTTTAGGGTTTAAGATTTAGGGTTTAGGTTTTTGGGTTGAGGTTTAATATTATTGGTTTAGCCTTTAGGGTTTAGGGTTTTGGGTGTAGGATTTATGGTTTTATTCTTATTTTTTTAATTTAATTTAGTTTAGTTTATTTATTTTAGTTTAGGCTTTTTTTATTTTAGTTTATTTTTTAGGTTTAGGTTTATTTTTAGTTGAGTTTTATTTTTATTTTATTTTTGAGGTTTAGGTTTTTAGGTTTTTAGGGTTTAGGGTTTAGTGTTTTAGGGATTAGAGGTTTTAGGGTTTAGGGTTCTAAGTTTAAGGTTAATGGTTGTAGGGTTTGGGTTTAGAGTTTAGAGTTTAGGGTTAGTTTTAGTGGTTAGAGTTTTTTTATTTTTTTATTTTTTTATTTTTATTAAATTAAGTAAACTGGCAGGATCGTTTATTTAGTTTATTTTTATGTTTTAGTCTATTTTATTTTTTAATTTGATTTAAGTTTATTGTAATTTTTATTTAGTTTAGTTTATTTTTTTTAGGTTTATTTATTTTAATTTAGGTTTTCTATTTCAATTTATTTTTTATGGTTAGGTTTAGGTTTAGGTTTATTTTTTAGTTTATTTTATTTGTATTTTTTTTTATTTTTAGCTTTAGGTTTAGTTTTTTTTTATTTTATTAGGTTTAGGTTTTAGGTTTTTATTTTAGGTTTATTTTAGGTTTTATTTTTTAGTTTAGGTTTAGGTTTATTTTTAGTTTATTTTATTTTATTTAGTTTGGGTTTAGGTTTCAATTTTATTTATTTTATGTTTAGGTTTAGGTTTATTTATTTTAGTTTAAGTTCAAATTTAATTTATTTTGTTTATTTTATTTTTATTTTAGGTTCATGTTTTTTTAGTTTAGGGTTTAAGTTCTATTTTTTATTTTTTGTTTATATTTTAGGTTTAGTTTTTTATTTAGTTTTTATTTTATTTTATTTTTGGTTTATATTTGGTTTATTTTATTTTAGCTTACATTAAGCTTTTTTATTTAGATTTTTTATTCTTAGGTTTATTTTATTTTTTTAGTTTAGTTTAGGTTATTATTTATTTTATTTTAGTTTATTTTTATTAGTTTATTTTATTTAACTTTTATGTTTCAGTTTAGGTTTTAGTTTACATTTTACTTTATTTTATTTTTTAAAATTTATTTAGGTTTAGGTTTTTTATTTATTTTATTTTTAGATTTTATTTAGTTTATGTTTAGGATTTCAAGTTTTTTGGGTTTAGGGTTTTAGGTTTTATATTTTTAGGGTTTAGGGCATAAGGTTTAGGGTTTAGTGTTTAGGCTTTAAAGTTTAGGATTTTTAGGGTTTAGGGTTTAGGGTTTAGGGTTTATGGTTTGGGGTTTAGAGTTCAAAATTTTTTAAGGTTTATGGTTTAAAGTTTAGGGTTTTAAAAAAAAAGTTTAAGTAAACATGTAGTTTAGGTTTATTTATTTTATTTTATTTTTATTTTATTTAGGTTTATTTTTTATTTTTATTTAGTGTAGTTTTTTTTATTTTAGGATTATTTATTTTAATTTAGATTTTTTATTTTAGTTTAGATTTTTTATTTTAGTTTAAATTTTTTATTTTAGTTTATTTTTTATATTTAGGTTTAGGTTTATGTTTATTTTTTAGTTTAGTTTTTTTAATATTTTTGCTTAGGTTTAGGTTTTATTTTTTTTTTATTTTTAGGTTTAGGTTTAGGTTTTATTTTATTTTTTTTTAGGTTTTTTTTTGTTTTATGTTTTTATTTTAGGTTTATTTTTAGGTTTTATTCTTTTAGTTTAGGTTTAGGTTTATTTTTAGCTTATTTTATTTTATTTAGTTTTCAGTTTAGGTTTAGTTTATTTTAGTTTTAGTTTAGGTTTTATTTATTTTAGTTTAGTTTATTATATTTTAGGTTTAGGTTTATTTTATTTTGTTTATTTTATGTTTTTTTTTATAGTTTAGGGTTTATGTTTTATTTATTTATATTTAGGTTTTATTTTTAAGTTTATTTTTTTAGGTTTAGGTTTTTATTTAGTATTTATTTTATTTTATTTTAGTTTTATTTTACTTTTATTTTATGTTTAATTTTTATTTTATTTAGGTTTTTTATTTTAAGGTTTATTTTATTTTTTAGTTTAGTCTAGGTTTTTATTTATTTATTTTAGTTTTGTTTTTATTTTTTATTTTAGTTTAGTATTTATTTATTTTATTTTATTTTCTTTTAAGGTTTAAGTTGAGGTTTTTATTTATTTTATTTTATTTTAATTTATTTAGGTTTACCTTTTTATTTTATTTTATTTTCTTTATAAGTTTTATTTAGTTTAGGTTTAGGTTTTTAGGTTTTTAGGGTTTAGGGTTTAGTGTTTGGGGTTGAAGGTTTAGGGTTTAGGGTTTATGGTTTAGGGTTTGGGGTTTAGGGTTGTAGGTTTTAGGGTTTAGGGTTTAGGGTTTAGATTTGGGTTTTGGGGTTTCTGGTTTAGGGTTTAGAGTTAGTTTTAGGTTATAGGTTTTAGGGTTAGGATTTTATTTATTTATTTATCTATTTGAAATTAAGTAAACTAGTAGGTTCAGGTTTATTTGGTTTATTTTTTTAGGTTATTTTTTATTTTTGCTTAGGTTTATTTTTATTTTTATTTAGTTTAGTTTATTTATTTTAGGTTATTTATTTTAGTTTAGGTTTTTATTTTAGTTTACTTTTTAAGTTTAGGTTAAGGTTTAGGTTTATTTTTTTAGTTTAGTTTTATTTTTTTATTTTTAGATTTTAGTTTTATTTTTTTTTATTTCTATGTTTAGGTTTAGGATTCTATTTTAATTTTTTAGGTTTAGGTTTTATGTTTTTATTTTAGGGTTATTTTTACTTTATTTTACTTTATTTTGTTTAGTTTTAGGTTTTGTTTATTTTAAATTTAGGTTTAGGTTTTATTTATCTTAGTTTAGAATATTTTAGTTTAGGTTTAGGTTTATTTTATGTTGTTTATTATATATTTATTTTATGTTTAGGATTTTTTTTAGTTTAGGGTTTAGGTTCTTTTTTAGTTTATTTTTTAGGTTTATTTTTTAGGTTTATGTTTTTATTTAGTTTTTATTTTACTTTATTTTAGCTTTATTTTGGTTTATTTTATTTATATTTTACAGTTAGTTTTTTATTTCATTTATGTTTTTTTAGGTTTAGGTTTAGTTTCTTATTTTATTTTTTGGGTTTAAGTTTTAGGTATTTATTTTAGATTTATTTTTAGGTTTAGGTTTAATTTTAGTTTATTTTATTTTATTTAGTTTAGGTTTAGGTTTAGGTTTTATTTATTTTAGTTTAGGTTTAGGTTTATTTTATTTTTATTTTAAGTTTAGTTTTTTTTTTTAGTTTAGAGTTTTGGTTTTGTTTTTTATTTATTTTTAGGTTTTTAATTTTAATTTTATCTTTTAAGTTCATGTTTTTATTTAGTTTTTATTTATTTTATTTTAGGATTATTTTATTTTTATTTTACGTTAATTTTTATTTTATTTAGGTTTTTATTCTTAGGTTTATTTTATTTTTTTGTTTAGTTTAGGTTTTTATTTATTTTATTTTATTTTATTTTTATTATTTTATTTTTATTTTAGGTTTAGGTTTTAGCTTTAGTTTAGTTTCATTTATTTTATTTATTTTATTTTATAGGATTAGGTTTTTTATTTCTTTTATTTTTTAGTTTTATTTAGTTTAGGTTTAGGTTTTTAGTTTTTTTGGTTTAGGGTTTAGGGTTTAGGGTTTAGGATTTTAGGGTTTATGGTTTTAGAGTTTAGAGTTTAGTGTTAGAGTTTAGGATTTAGGGTTTAGGGATTAGTGTTTAGGCTTTAGGGTTTTAAGTTTTTAGGGTTTAGGGTTTGGGGTTTATGTTGTAGGATTTAGGCTTAGTTTAGGGTTTAAGGTTTAGTCTTTAAGGTTTAGGGTTTAGGTTTAGTTTGGAGTTTAGGGTTTAAGGTTTTAGGTATTAGGGTTTAGGTTTAGTTTAGTTTTTAGGTTTAGGGTTTAAGTTTAGGGTTTATGATTTAGAGTTTAAACTTTAGGGTTTAAGTTTTTAACAAGTTATTTAGTTTTTAGGGTTTAGTTTTTAGGGTTAATTTAAAGTTTATGGCTTAGCATTTAAGGTTTAGGGTTAGGGTTAGGGTTAGTGTTTAGGGTTTAGGGTTTATGGTTTAGGGTTTAGGGTTTAGGATTAAATTTTAGGTTTAGGGTTTACTTTTAGGATCTAGGGTTCAGGCTTTAGGGTTTAGGATTTAGGACTTAGGGCATAGGGTTTAGGGTTTATAATTTTTTTTAATTAAATAACTCGATAGATTTAGGTTTATTTTGTTTATTTTTTATTTAGATAATTTTTTTTATTTTATTTAGTTTATCTATTCTAGGTTTATTTATTTTACTTTAGGCTTTTTATTGTAGTTTATTTTTTAGGTTTAGGTTTAGAATTATGTTTATTTTTTAGTTTAGTTTTATTTTTGTTTTATTTTTTAGGTTTAGTTTTATTTTTTTATTTTTAGGTTTAAGTTTAGTTTTATTTTATTTTTTAGGTTTAGGTTTTAGGTTTTTATTTTAGGTTTATTATTAGGTTTTATTTTTTTAGTTTAGGTTTAAGTTTATTTTTAGTTTTTTTTATTTTATTTAGTTTAGGGTTTAGGTTTAGTTTTTTTTTTTTTGGTTTAGGTTTAGGTTTTATTTATTTTAGTTAGTTTATTTTAGTTTAGGTTTATGTTTATTTTATTTTATTTATTTTAGGTTTAGTTTTTTTATCTTAGGGTTTAGGTTTTATTTTATATTTACTTTTAGGTTTTATTTTTATGTTTATTTTTTAGGTTTAGGTTTTTCTTTTAATTAATTTTTGGTTTATTTTATTTTTATTTTACATTTGAGTTTTAATTTATTTAGGTTTTTTATTTTTAGGTTTATTTTATTTTTTAATTTATTTTAGGTTTTTATTAATTTTATTTTAGTTTTTTTTTTTTATTTTATTTTTATTTTTAGGGTTGGGTTTAGGTTTAGGTTTTAGTTTAGGTCTTTAATTTTTATTTTATTTTATTTTTTTGGTTTAGGCTTAGGTTTAGGTTTTAGTTTAGATTTTTATTTCATTTATTTTATTTTTAGGTTTTATTTAGGTTAGGTTTAGGTTTTAGGTTTAGGGTTTAGGGTTTAGGGTGTAGGGTTTGGGTTTGAGCTTTAGGGTTTAGGTTTTAGGATTGGTTTCTAAGGTTTAGGGTTTAGGGTTTAGGGTTTAGGGTATTGTGTTTGGGGTTTAAATAAATTAGTTTAGGGTTTAGGATTTAGGGTTAAGATTTTAAGGGTTTAGAGTTAGAGGTTTTTATTTGTTTTATTATTTTTATTTAGGGTTTAAGGTTAAGGTTTTTTAGGGTTTTTAGGTTTAGGGTTTAGGGTTGTAGGTTTATGGTTTAGGGTTTAGGGTAGGGTTTAGGGTTTAGGGTTTAGGGTTTTAGGATTTAGGGTTGTAGGTTTATTGTTTAGGGTTTAGTCTTTAGGGTTTATGATTTAGGGTTTAGGGTTTTTTTAAAATTAAGCAAACTGTTAGGTTTAGGTTTATTGTTTAAGGTTTATGGTTTAGGGGTAAGGTTTTATTTATTTATTTATTTAAGGTTTAGGGTTTAGGGTTTAGGTTTAGGGTTTATGTTAAGGGTTTAGGATTTAGGTATTAGTGTTTTTTTAAATTAAGTAAACCAATAGGTTTAGGTTTATTTTATATATTTAGTTTATTTTTTACTTATTTTAACTTACATTATTTTTATGATTATTTAGGTTAATTTTATATTTTTATTTAGTTTAGTTTATTTATTTTAGTTTTATTTATTTAAGTTTAAGTTTTTTATTTTTTTTATTTTTTAGGTTTTGGTTTTCTTTTCTATTGAGTTTATTTTATTTTATCTTTTAGGTTTAGGTTTTATTTTTTATTTTTAGTTTTAGGTTTAGGGTTTTATTTTATTTTTTTAGGTTTAAGTTTTAGGTTTTTATTTTAGGTTTATTTTTAAGTTTTATTTTTTTTAGATTAAGTTTTGGTTTATTCTTAGTTTATTTTATTTTATTTAGTTTAGGTTTAGGTTTAGGTTTAGTTTATTTTAAGTTTAAGTGTAGATTTTAATTATTTTTGTTTAATTTAGTTTAGTTTAGGTTTAGGTTTATTTTATTTTAGGTTAAAGTTTTTATTGGTTTAGGGTTTAGGTTTTATTTTTTATTTATTTTTAGGTTTATTTTTGAGGTTTAGGTTTTAATTTAGTTTTTATTTTATTTTATTTTTATTTTATGTTAAGTTTTTATTTTATTTAGGTTTTTTATTCTTAGGTTTAGGTTTAGGTTTTTTATTGTTTTTTTTTTATTTATAGGTTTGATTTTGTTTAGGTTTATGTTTTTTAGGTTGGTAGGGTTTAGGGTTTTAGGGTTAGGGTTTTAAGGTCTAGGGTTTAGGGTTAGGGTTTATGATCTAGGGTTTAGGGTTTAGTGTTTAGGCTTTAAGGTTTAGGGTTTTAGGGTTTTAGGGTTTAGGGTTTAGGGTTAGGGTTTAGGGTTTAAGGTTTAGGGTTTAGTGTTTAGGCTTTAAGGTTTAAGGTTTTTAGGGTTTAAGGTTTAGGGCTTTTTTTTCTATTTTTTAACTAAAAGGATTTAGGGTTGAGTTACTTTAGTTATCGTTATTTATTTTTAGTTCTATTATGTTTATTAGTTAGTTATTAGTTTATTTAAGGTTTAGGTTTATTAGTTTAGTTTATTTTATTTTATTTATTTTAGGTTTAGGTTTTTTTTTAGTTTAGAGTTTAGGTTTTATAATTTTTTTATTTTAAAGTTTTATTTTTATGTTTATTTTTTAGGTTTAGGTTTTTATTTAGTTTTCATTTTATGTTTAGGTTTGATTTTATTTATGTTTTTTATTTTTAGGTTTTTTTCATTTTTTAGTTTAGTTTAGGTTTTTATTTATTTTATTTTCATTTAGTTTTTATTTTTTATTTTATTTTATTTTTATCTTTAGGTTTAAGTTTTAGATAAGGTTTTTATTTTATTTTAATTTTTTATTTTATTTAGGTTTAGGTTACTTATTTATTTTATATTTATGTTTTATTTAATTTAGGTTTAGGTTTTTAGGTTTAGGGTTTAGAGTTTAGGGTTTATGGTTTATAGTTTAGGGTTTAGGGTTTAAGGTTTAAGGTTTGGGGTTGTAGGCTTTAGGGTTTAGAGTTTAGGGTTTAGGGTTTAACGTTTAGGGTTTAGGGTTTAGCATTTAGTGTTTATGGTTTTAGGGTTTAGGGTTTAGGGTTTAGGCTTTAGGATTTAGGAATTGAAGGTTTAAGGTTTAGGGTTATAGGTTATAGGTTTAGGGTTTAGGTTTAGGTTTAGTTTAGAGTTAGGGTTAGTTTTAGGGTTTAGGGTTAGGATTCTTTTTTATTTAATTTTTTATTTTTTTTAAATTAAGTAAACTCATAGGTTTATGTTTATTTAGTTTACTTTTTATTTATTTTAGTTTACTTTATTTTTATTTAGGTTTTATTTTTTATTTAGTTTAGTTTATTTATTTTAGGTATATTTATTTGAGTTTATAATTTTTTTTTTGTTTTTTAAAGGTATATGTTTAGCTTTAACTTTACTTTTTAATTTAATTTATTTTTATTTTATTTTTTAGGTTCAGGTTTAATTTTTTATTTTTATGTTTATGTTTAGTTTAGGTTTTTATTTCATTTTTTTATGTTTAGGTTTTAGGTTTTTATTTTAGGTTTATTTTTAGGTTTTATTTTTTAGTTTAGATTTAGGTTTAGGTCTTATTTATTTTAGTTTAGGTTTACGTTTATTTTATTATGTTTATTTTAAGTTTAGGTTATTTTTTTTAGTTTAATGTTTTTCTTTTATTTTTTTTATTTATTTTTAGGTTTTATTTTTAAGTTTATATTTTAGGTTTAGGTTTTTATTTAGCTTTTTTTTTTAGGTTTATTTTATTTTTATTTTTTGTTTAGTTTTTTTAGGTTTATTTTATTTTTTAGTTTAGTTTAGGTTTTTATTTATTTGATTTTAGTTTAGTTTTTATTTTATATTTTATTTTATTTTATGGTTTAGGTTTAAGTTTTAGTGTAGGTTTTTATTTTATTTTATTTTTATATTTTATTTAGGTTTAGGTTTTTTTATTTATTTTATTTTAGGTTTTATTAAGTTTGGGTTTAGGGTTTTAGGCTTTTAGGGTTTAGGGTTTGGTGGTTTAGGGTTTAGGGTTTAGGGTTTAGGGTTGTAGGTTTTAGGGTTTAGGGTTTAGGTTTAGGATTTTTTAGGTTTTAGGTTTAGTATTATAGGTTTAGGCTTTAGGCTTTAGGGTTAGTTTTAAGGTTTAGGGTTTAGGATTTATTAGGTTTTTTTTCAAATTTATTTTTTGAATTTTATTTAGTTTAACTTATTTATTTTAGATTAGATTTTTTATTTTAGTTTATTTTTTATGTTTAGGTTTATTTTTTAGTTGAGTTTTATTTTATTTGACATTTTAGGTTTAAGTTTTTAAGTTTTAGGTTTAGGGTTTAGGGTTTAGGGTTTTAGGGCTTAGGGTTTAGGGTTAGGGTTTAGGGTTTAGTGTTTAGGGTTCTGAATTTGGGGTATAGTTTTTTAAGGTTTAGGATTTTTTTTTATTTTTATTTTATTTTTATTTTTATTTTTTTTTATTTTTTTTATAAGGTTTAGGATTTAGGGTTTTAGGGTTTATGCTATTAGGGTTTAGGGTTTAGGTTAGTTTTATGGTTTAAGTTTAGTATTATTGGGTTGGCTTTACGTTTTAGGGTTAGCTTTGGGGTTCAGTGTTTACGATTTAGGGTTTAGTGTTTAGGTAAAGGATTTAGGGTTTTGGGTTTTTTTAGTTTTATTTTTTATTTAATTTAGTTTAGTTTATTTATTTTAAATTTATTTATTTTACTTTAGGTTCTTTATTTTAGTTTATTTTTTAGGTTTAGGTATATGTATAGGTTTATTTTTTAGTTGAGTTTTACTTTTTATTTTATTTTTTAGGTTTAGGTTTTTAGGTTTTTAGGGTTTAGGATTTAGGGCTTAGGGTCTTACAATTTAGGGTTTTAGGGTTTTAGGTTTTAGGGTTTAGGGTTTAGGGTTAGGGTTCAGGGTTTAGGGTTTAAGGTTTAGGGTTTAAGGTCTAGGGTTTAAGTTTTTTAGGGTTTAGGTTTTAGGGTTTAAGGTTTAGGGTTTAGGGTTTAGAGTTTAGGTTTTGGGTTTAGGGTATTAGGGTTTATGCCATTAGGGCTTAAGGTTTAAGGTTTATGTTTTAGGGTTTAGGTTTAGTATTATAAGTTTGGCATTATGTTTTAGGGTTAGTTTTGGGGTTTAGGGTTTAAGGCTTAGGGTTTAGTATTTAGGGTAAAGATTTAAAGTTTAGAATTTTTTTACTTTTATTTTTAATTTAATTTAGTTTAGTTTATTTATTTTAGGTTTATTTACTTTAGTTTAGGTTCTTTATTTTAGTTTATTTTTTAGGTTTAGGTATATAGGTATATATTTTATTTTTAGTTGAGTTTATTTTTATTTTATTTTTAGGTTTAAGTTTTAGTTTTAGGTTTTAGGATTTAGGATTTAGGGTTTAGGTCAGTTTAGTTTTAGTTTTAGGTTTAGGTTTAAGTTAGGGTTTAGGTTTAGGGTTTATAGTTTTAGTTTAGTGGTTTAATTGGGTATAGTTTAGTTTAGGTTTAGTTTAGGTTTAGGTTAGGTTTAGTTTATAGTTTAGGTTTAGGTTTTAGGTTTAGGGTTTAGGTTTATTTTAGTTTTAGGTTTAGTTTTAGTTTAGAGCTTTATGGTTTAGTTTAGGTTTAGTTTAGGTTAGATTAGTTTAGTTTAGGTTATTTTAGTAAATAAGGGTTTAGGTTTAGTTTAGTTTTAGGTTTTTTATAGGTTTAGGTTTAGGTTTTTAGGTTTAGTTTAGTATTTAGAATTTAGGTTTAGATTTTTATTTTAATTTAATTTAGTTAATTTATTTATTTTAGTTTAGGTTCTTATTTTTTTATTTTAGGTTTAGGTATTAGTATAGGTTTATTTTTTAGTTGAGTTTATTTTATTTTATTTTTTAGGTTTAGGTTAGGTTTTAGGGTTTTGGGTTTAGGGTTTAGGGTTTAGGCTTATAGGTTTTAAGGTTTACGGTTTAAGGTTTTAGGATTTAGGGTTTAGGGTTTAGGTTCATATTTTAGTGTTTAGGGTTTTAGGTTTAGTTTTAGTTTAGGATTTTGGGTTTTAGGTTTGGGTTTTTTTGGGTTTTAGGATTATTAGGGTTTTAGGTTTAGGTTTAGGTTTTATTTATAGTTTAGTTTAGGGTTTTAGTTTAGTTTAGGGCTTAGGATTTTTGGTTTAGGGAATAGGTTTTAGGGTTTTAGGGTTTAGGGTTTTAGGTTTAGGGTTTTAGGCTATAGGTATAGGGTTTGGAGTTTAGGGTTTCGGGTTAGTTTTAGTGTTTAGGGTTTAAGGTTAGAGTTTTTTTATTTTTTATAAATTAAGTAAGTGGGTAGGTTCAGGTTTATTTAGTTTATTTATTTAATTTATTTTATTTTATTTTCTATTCATATTTAGGTTTATTTTTATTTTTATTTAGTTTAGTTTATTTATTTTGATTTACACTCTTTATTTTAGTTTATTTTTTTCAGGTTAGGTTTAGGTTTAGGCTTATTTCTTATTTAGTTTTATTTTTATTTTATTTATTAGATTTCAATTTTATTTTTTATTTTTTGGTTTAGGTTTAGGTTATAATTTTATTTTTTTTTAGGTTTAGGTTTTAGGTTTTTATTTTAAGTTTATTTTTAAGTTTTATTTTTTAGTTTAGGTTTAGGTTTATTTCTTGTTTATTTTTATTTAGTTTAGGTTTAGGTTCAGGTTTTGTTTATTTTTTGTTTATGTTTAGGTTTTATTTATTTTAGTTTAGGTTTAGGCTTATTTTATTTTGTTTATTTTATTTTTATTTTAGGTTTAGTTTTTTTTAGTTTAGGGTTTAGGTTCTATTTTTTTATTTATTTTTAGGCATTACTTTTTGGTTTATTTTTTAGATTTAAGTTTTTATTTTATTTTATTTTAGGTTTATTTTAGGTTGAATTTATTTTTAGTTTTCGTTTAGTTTTTTTTATTTAGGTTTTCTATTCTTAGGTTTATTTTATTTTTTAGTTTAGATTAGGTTATTATTTATTTTAGTTTAATTTATTTTTATTAGTCTTTTATTTTACTTTTAAGTTAGGTTTTAGATTTTAGTTTAGGTTTTTATTTTGTTTTATTTTTTTAATTTATTTAGGTTTAGGTAATTTTATTTATTTTATTTTTAGGTTTTATTTAGTTTATATTTATGTTTTTTGGTTTTTAGGGTTTAGGGTTTAGTGTTTAGGGTTTTAGGGTTTAGATTTTTAGGTTTTAGAGTTTAGGGATTTGGGTTTGGGGTTTAGTGTTTAGGCATTATAATTTAGCATTTTTAGGGTTTAGGGTTTACGGTTTAGGATTTATGATTTAGGGTTTAGGATTTTTTATGGTTTATTTTTTTTAAATTTAGTAAACATGTAGGTTTAGTTTATTTAGTTTTTTTATTTATTTTTGTTTATTTTATTTAGTTTTATTTTTTATTTTTATTTAGTTTAATTTATTTATTTTAGGTTTACTTATTTTAGTTTAGATTTTTTATTTTAATTTTTCTTAGGTTTAGGTTTAGGTTTAGGTTTATATTTATTTTTAATTTAGTTTATTTTCTTAACTTTTAGGTTTAGATTTTATTTTTTTATTTATAGGTTTAGGTTTAGGTTTTTTATTTTATTTATTTAGGGTTTGGTTTTATGTTTTTATTTTAGGTTTATTTTTAGGTTTTATTTTGTTGGTTTAGGTTTTGGTTTATTAGCTTATTTTATTTTATTTAGTTTAGGGCTTAGGTTTTGTTTATTTTAGGTTTAGTTTTGGTTTATTTATTTTAGTTTAGGTTTATGTTTTTTTAGTTTAGGGTTTAGGTTTATTTTAGATTTATTTTTAGGTTTTATGTTTATGTTTACTTTTTTAAGTTCAGGTTTTTATTTTATTTTATTTTAGGCATATTTTATTTTTATTTTATGTTTAGTTTTTATTTTATTTAGGTTTTTTTATTTTTAGGTTTATTTTATTTTTTTAGTTTAGTTTAGGTTTTTATTTATTTTAATTTAGTTTAGTTTTTATTTTTAATTTTAATTTAGTTTAGTTTTTTTTATTTTATTCTTTGATTTAGGTTTAGGTTTTAATTTAGGTTTTTATTTTCATTAATTTATTTTATTTTATTTAGGTTTAGCTTTTTGTTTTATTTTATTTTCATTTTAGCTTTTATTTAGTTTAGGTTTAGGTTTTTAGGTTTTTAGGGTTTAGGGTTTAGGGTTTGGGGTTTAGGGTTTAGGGTTTAGGGTTTATGGTTTAGGGTTTGGGGTATTGGGTATAGGGTTTAGTGTTGTATTTTTATTTATGGTTTAAGGTTTAGGATCTACGGTTTAGGGTTTAGGGTTTTAAGGTTTAGGGTTTAGGATTTAGGGTTTAGGGTTTAGGGTTCAAGGTTTAGGGTTTAGGGTTTAGGATACATGGTTTGGGGATAAGGGTTTAGGTTTCTAGGTTTAGGGTTTAGAGTTTGTTTTAGGTTTAAGGGTTTAAAGTTAGGATTTTTATTTTTTTTGAAATTATGTAAACTAGTAGGTTTAGGTTTATTTAATTTTTTTTAGTTTATTCTATTCTTTATTTTGATTTAGGTTTAATTTCATTTTTATTTAGTTTAGTTTATTTATTTTAGGATTATTTATTTTAGTTTAGGTTTTTAATTTTAGTTTATTTTTTAGGTTTAAGTTTAGGTTTAGGTTTATTTTTTAGTTTAGTTTAGTTTTATTTTATTTTTAAGGTTTTGGTATTATTTATTATTTTTAGGTTTAGGTTTATGTTTTTATTTTAGATTTTTTTTAGTTTGTTTTATTTCATTTAGTTTAGGTCTTAGTTTAGGTTGTTTATTTTATGTTTAGGTTTAGGCCTTATTTATTTTAGTTTTGGTTTAAGTTTATTTTATGTTGTTTATTTTATTTTTATTTTGGGTTTAGGGTTTTTTTAGTTTAGGGATTTGGTTCAATTTTTTATTTAATTTTAAGTTATAGTTTAGGTTTAGTTTTTAGGTTTATGTTTTTATTTAGTTTTTATTTTACTTTATTTTTGGTTAATTTTATTTATATTTTACGTTTAGTTTTTATTTTATTTAGGCTTTTTATTCTTAGGTTTATTTTATCTTTTTAGTTTAGTTTAGGTTATTATTTATTTTATTTTATTTTATTTTTAGGATTAGGTTTAGGTTTTAGTTTAGGTTTTTATTTTATTTTATTTTATTTAGGTTTAGGTTTATTTATTTATTTTATTTTTATGTTTTATTTAGTTTAGGTTTAAGTTTTTAGGGTTTAGGTTTAGGGTTTAGGGTTTTAGGGTTTAGGGTTTTCGGGTTTAGGGTTTAGTGTTTATGCTTTAGGGTTTTGAGTCTTTATCTTTTTAGGGTTTAGGGTTAGCTTATGGTTTAGGGTTTAGGGATTTTTTTTTAAACTAAGTGCACTGGTAGGTTTAGGTTTATTTAATTTATTTTTCATTTAATTTAGTTATTTTTTATTTTTTTTATTTTTGCTTAGGTTTATTTTTTATCTTTATTTAGTTTAGTTTATTTATTTTACACATAGGTTTAGGTTTATGTTTATTTCTTAGTTTAGTTTTATTTTTATTTTTTTTTACATTTAGGTTTTATTTTTTATTTTTAGGTTTTGGTTTTAGGTTTTTCTTTTATTTTTTTTAGGTTTAGATTTTAGGTTTTTATTTTAGGTTTATTTTTAGGTTTTATTTTTTAGTTTAAGTTTAGGGGTATTTTTAGTTTATTATATTTTATTTTATTTAGGGTTTAAGTTTAAGTTTGTTTTAGGTTTAAGTTTAAGTTTTATTTATTTTAGTTTAGGTTTAGGTTTATATTATTTTTTTATTTTATTTTTATTTTTGGTTTAAGATTTTTTTCGTTTAGGGTTTAGGATTTATTTTTTATTTATTTTTAGGTATAGGTTTTTATTTAGTTTTTATTTTATTTTATTTTAGGTTTATTTTATTTTTATTTTATGTTTAGTTTTTATTTTATTTAGGTTTTCTATTCTTAGGTTCATTTTATTTTTTAGTTTAGTTTAGGTTTTTATTTATTTTATTTTAGTTTATTTTATTAGTTTATTTTATTTTATTTTTATGTTTTAGTTTAGGTTTTTATTTTATTTTTTTTATTTTTTTTATTTAGGATTAGGTTTATTTATTTATTTTATTTTTATGTTTTATTTAGTTTAGGTTTAGGATTTTAGGTTTTTAGGGTTTAAGCATCAGGGTTCAGGGTTATGCTTTAGGTTTTGAGTTCAGGGTTTAGTGTTTAGGCTTTATGATTTAGGGTTTTTAAGGTTTAGGGTTTAGGGTTTAGGGATTAGGGATTAGAGTTTAGGGTTTAGGGTTAGGGTTTGGGTTAAGGGTTTAGGGTTTAGGGTTCAAAGTTTATGGTTTAGGTTTTAGGGTTTAGGGTTTATGGTCTAGTGTTAGTTTAGGGTTTAATGTTTAGGGTTTTTTAGGGTTAAGATTTTAGGGTTTAGGGTTTAGGGTTTAGGGTTTAGGGTTTTAGGATTTAGGGTTTTAGGGTTTAGGGTTTAGGGTTATGGTTTATGGTTTATGGTTTAGGGTTTAGGGTTTAGTGTTTAAGGTTTAGGGTTTGCTTAGGGTTTAGGATTTTTTTTAAACTAAGTAAACTAGTAGGTTTAGTTTTATTTTGTATATTCTTTATTTATTTTAGTTTATTTTATTTATTTTATCTTTATTTAGGTTTATTTTTGATTTTTTTAGTTTAGTTTATTTGTTTAGGTTTATTTATTTTAGTTTAGGTTTTCTATTTTAGTTTATTTTTTAGGTTTAGGTTTAGGTTTATGTTTATTTTTTTAGTTTAGTTTTATTTTTATTTTATTTTTTATGTTTAGGTTTTATTTTTTTTATTTTAGGTTTAGGTTTCGGTTTTTTTTTAGGTTTAGGTTTTAGGTTTGTATTTTAGGTTTATTTTTGGGTTTATTTATAGTTTAGGTTGAGAGTTATATTTAGTTTATTTTATTTTATTTAGTTTGGGGTTTAAGTTTAGTTTATTTTAGGTTTAGTTTCAGGTTTTATTTATTTTAGTTTAGGTTTAGGTTAATTTTATTTTATTTTTATTTTAGGTTTAGGATTTGTCTTCTAGTTGAAGGT
Source organism: Cymbidium sinense (assembly GCA_021442155.1). Classification (NCBI taxonomy): domain Eukaryota; kingdom Viridiplantae; phylum Streptophyta; class Magnoliopsida; order Asparagales; family Orchidaceae; genus Cymbidium; species Cymbidium sinense. The sequence continues at coordinate 194,669,199 of CM038214.1, forward strand.
TTAGGTTTTATTTTTTTATTTATATTTAGTTTATTTTTCAGTTTTAAGTTTTTATTTAGTTTTATTTTATATTATTTTAGGTTTATTTTCATTTTATTTTATTTTTATTTTATGTTTAGTTTTTATTTTATATAGGTTTTTTATTCTTAGGTTTATTTTATTTTCTACTTTAGTTTAGGATTTTATTTATTTTATTTTAATTTACTTTTATTAGTTTATTTTATTTTATTTTTTATTTTAGTTTAGGTTTTATTTTATTTATTTATTTTATTTTATTTGGTATTAGGGTTTATTTATTTATTTCATTTTTAGGTTTTATATAGTTTAGATTTAGGTTTTTAGGTTTTTAGGGTTTAATCTTTAGGCTTTAGGCTTTTGGGTTCAGGGTTATGGTTTAGTGTTTAGGGTTTAAGGTTTAGTTTTTAAGCTTTAGGGTTTAGGATTTAGGGTTTTAGGGCTTAAGGTTTAGAGTTTAGGGATTAGGGTTACGGTTAGGTTTTAGGGTTTAGAGTTTAGGGTTTATGTTTAGGTTTATAGTTAGTTTAGGGCTTGGGTTTAGGGTTTAGTGTTTAGTTTTAGGTTTAGGTTTAGGTTTAGGGTTTAAGGTTAGAGTTAGGTTTAGGTTTAGGTTTAGTTTAGGGTTTTAGTTTAGGGTTTAGTTTAGGTATTTTATATTTTTTTTTTGTTTTTTTAGGGTTTAAGGTTTAGAGTTTAGGGTTTTAGGGTTTAGGGTTTAGGGTTTATGGTGGTAGGTTTAAGGTTTTGAGTTTCGGGTTTAGGGTTAGTTTTAGGGTTAAGGGTTTAAGGTTAAGGAATTTTTATTGATTTATATTTTTTTATTATTTTTAAATTAAGTCAACTCGTAGGTTTAGGTTTATTTAGTTTATTTTTTATTTATTTTAGTTTTTTATTTTTTTTATTTTAATTTAGGTTTATTTTTATTTTTTTTTAGTTTAGTTTCTTTATTTTTGATTTATTTATCTTTTTTTAGTTTAGGTTTTTATTTTAGTTTATTTTTTAGGTTTAGGTTAAGCTTTAGGTTTAGTTTAGTTTTTTATTTTTATTTTTTTTACGTGTAGGTTTTACTATTTTTTTTGGTTTAGGTTTAGGTTTAGGTTTTTATTTTATTTTTTTAGGTTTAGGTTTTAGGTTTTATTTTAGGTTTATTTTTATGTTTTATTTTTAATTTATGTTTAGTTTTATTTTTAATTTATTTATTTTATTTAGTTTAGGTTTAGGTTTAGCGTTAGCTTAGGGTTTAAGGTTAGCTTGGGGTTTAGGGTTTAGGATTTTTTAGGGTTTAAGGTTTAGGGTTTAGGGTTTAGGCTTAGCTTGGGGTTTAGGGTTTAGGGTTTAGAATTTTTTAGGGTTTAGGGTTTAGGGTTTTAGGTTTAGGGTTTAGAGTTTAGGGTTTAGGCTTTAGGGTTTAGGGTTTAGGGTTTTGGGTTAGGGTTTAGGGTTGTAGGATTAAGGTTTAGAGTTTAGTTTTAGGGTTTTTAGGGTTTAGGGTTAGGGGTTTTTTTATGGATTTTTATTTTTTTTATTTTTTATTATATATTTTTATGTTTATTTTTATATTTTTTTTTTTAGTTTATTTTGTTTTATTTATTTATTTTTTTTTATTTTTATTTAGGTTTATTTTATTTTTAGTTTAGTTATTTTTTATTTTTTAGGTTTAGGTTTAGGTTTTATTTTTTATTTTTTAGTTTAGGTTTTATTTATTTAGGGTTAGGTTTAGGTTTAGGTTTATTTAGTGTTTTGGGTTTAGGGTTTAGGGTTTTTTTAGGATTTATTTAGGGTTTAGGTTTAGGTTTAGGGTTTAGGGTTTTACTTTAGGGTTTAGGGTTTTAGGGTTTAGAGTTTAGGGTTTAGGGTTTCGAGTTAAGGTTAGGGTTTAGGGTTTAGGGTTTAGGATTAGTTTAAGGTTTAGGTTTAGGGTTAGTTTAAGGTTTAGGGTTTAGTGCTTTTTAGGGTTTATGGTTGTAGGTTTAGAGTTGTAGGTTTAGCATTTTTGGTTTAGGATTAGTTTTATGGTTTATGGTTTAGGGTTTTAAAAAAAATTTCAAGTAAACTAGTAGGTTTAGGTTTATCTAGTTTATTTAGTTTATTTTTTATTAATTTTAGTTTATCTTTTATTTAGGTTTATTTTTTATTTTTATTTAGTTTAGTTTATTTATTTTATTTATGTTTACTTTAGTTTAGGTTTTATTATTTTAGTTTATTTCTTAGGTTTAGGTTTATGTTTATGTTTATTTTTAGTTTAGTTTATTTTTATATTATTTTTAAGTTTAGGTTTATTTTTTTATTTTAGGTTTATGTTTGGGTTTTTATTTTATTTTTTTAGGTTTAGGTTTTAGATTTTTATTTTAGGTTTTATTTTAGTTTTTTTTATTTTATGTTTAGGTTTATTTTTAATTCATTTTATTTTATTTAATTTAGGGTTTAGGTTTAGTTTATTTTAGGTTTTGGTTTTTTTTAGTTTAGGGTTTAGGTTTTATTTTTTATTTATTTCTAGGTTTATTTTTTAGGTTTAGGTTTTTATTTAGTTTTTTTTTAGGGTTTTGTGCGACCATCCTTCAAGATCTTTGATGGTAGTGGGAACCCAAGCTAACACGTTACACACTTTAAAGTTGGTTGTTGCAACACCGGTGGAAGTAACGCTCTTCTTCCATCTTTTGGTTAGCAGCCTATCAGGTGTTGAATTTGATTGGTACGTCGAACTGCCCAATAGTTCGGTGAAGACTTTTATAGAGTTGGAGCACCTCTTCATCAAGAGGTTTCCTGGAGCTCAGCAAAGGGTGATTATAGATGACCTCATTGTAGAGAAACAGAAACTCAATGAGTCCCTTGTTGATTACATTCTCAGGTGGTGCAACCTGAGCATGAAATATGAACCACAGCTGTCCAAACAACATGCCATTGAGATTCTTCTCAAGAATATCCATGGCCCGATCACCTTTATGCTTAAGGGCTTTACCATCAAAACATTCTAGAAATTAATCAACATCGTGGTTGGCCTAAAAGAGGAAGCCAAACAGTTGCCCTTTCCTAACCTATTATCTTGGTCCAAGCCATAAGGTCTTTAAGAAGAAGCCAAGGATAGTTGTGTCAATGGACATAGGGAAGTAACCAGCCAGAGTTAAGTATGAGAGACTACGAGCTCATCAACCCCCTTTGTCACCTCCTCTTCCATGACCTCGGCCATCATATCGGCCACCGTAGCTGCCACAATGACCATTTTCACCACCTCAGCTACCCAGCAGCGGTATTCATATCCATCACCAGGTAGCTACTTTCCTCCTACTCTTATCGATAGATTGAATAAGTCACACTGATTCAAGAGGGAGATAGTTAGGAAAATTTTTAAGAATCTCTTAAAGAAACATGACTTTCAGTTACTAGAGCCTAAGGGGCCTGAAGAAGTGGGCAAGAATGATGATCCTAGCTATTGCCCCTACCACCGCATGTTAGGCCATGTCTTAGAGGATTGTATCACTTTTAAGGACTAGCTTGAGCACAACTACAAGTTGAGAGCCATAGTTATCCCTAAGGAATACTTATTAGAACAATCATCCAGTTCTGTTAGAGTAATCCTTGGGGATACTTGCGATCCTCTTAAGACCAAAGAAGATTAAGATATCTCCCTATCCCGAACCTCTAAGAAGATCATTTCTAAGATCAAGTAATTTTCCTTGCAGGTGCTTGAAGTAGCTCAAATCTCTAGCACCAAGGAAGGTTTTTTTGTTGTAAAGGATAACTGAGTGACTCACCACACTTGCGAGATAGTCTAGCATAGTCCAGTCAAGTAGTACTCCCTCCTTGCTACGCCACCTCTTCTACATTGTATTTGTGGATAAGGGCACTAAATCCACTCTTCTTACTTTACTTGATTTTATCATGTACCTCCACCCAAAAGAAATTAATGATGAAAGGCGATTCTATATATATTGTTTACTGATGCTTTTGATTTTATTATTATTGAAAGCTCTCCGAGTATAAATAAAATTAATAACTCTAGTAGTTCCAATCCTTTCATTTTTGATTCAGAGTTAGACTATCCTTCTCTGAATCAATTGGGTTCACCTCTTGAAATTGACTTGTAGTCAACTGACTCTGAGGATCCCATAGGAGAAGCTGTAGGTATGCCCGATGAGAAGGTAGAACTTTCCACAAGCTCATCATTCCAAGAAGTCACTGAATTCAATCTACGTAGTGGCAAAGTTCTACCTCTTAAGGTAGTATCTCAGAATAAGGGTAAGCAAGTCATAGGTACTAGTGAGTAGATAGCCCCTCCGGAGGATGCTCCATCCATGGATATGCTTGTGGAGAACCAAGCCTGAGTTGATTACAATGTCCTAGCTCACCTTAGAAAGTTTCCAACTATGTTAAGCATATACGATGCCCTTATCTTATCCAAAGAGATGAGGGAATCTCTAATCAAGGCCTTACTTGATCTAGAGATATGCTTAGCTTCGGTAATACTAAGGATGCAACTCAAAGGACATCTTAGAGTTACATTTAGCAAAAAAGACTTACTCCTAGGGATGACCGAGCACAATCACCTCTTTACATTACAGTGGATGTTGGCAGATATAGGCTATCTAGAGTTCTGATTGACCCAGGTGTATTACTCAACATTATGAGTCTAAGAACCCTTGCCTACTTGAGGATTGACATCTCCAAAATCCAAAATAAATGGAGGATGTTGAGAGGATTCAATGAGTAAGGCGATAGGGCCTTTTTGGTTATTTTGGATGTATATGGGAAAGGGGTGACACCATGCAGATCATAGGGGGGCGGGGACTTTTTGAGGTGACCAGGTACAACATTGAGGTGTGATGTACTATCTCAAAAGATAGAGGCATCACCCTACAATGGACTTAATTACATAATAAGGACTCCTAAGGCATGATGGGTCTTCAAATGTACCGGAGATTTTTCCCCTACTTTATATGGATAAAAAAAAGGGTTTATATTAAACCAGGTTCTTAAGTTCCCTATGGAGGCAAGCCTCTATAGTTAATTACATCTTAAGAAATAAAATTTCCTAAGAATACTTTCGATTTAAGTAGACAATTATCATCTCCAAAGATTTCAAGGTTAGACTATCAAAAGATTGGTGGTATTTGGAAAGTCAATTGGGAGAGTTCAAGGAGAAGACTTATTTTTGGAATCCAAATGAAATAAGTAGGAAATGCTCATGATACTAGGAAGCCTAGTGAGCATTTCAATCTATCCAATGGTTGGGCTTTATAATTTTGAAGTTGAGGAGATTTATATGTTTTGAGTTGAAATTTAATTAGATTACTAGGGCTTATAGTCCACCAACACAAGGTTGTGGGTATTCCTAAGAGGTGATGATTTATGCTCGTAGCTTGAAGGAAATAGCTACCTCAGATCCTAAATCTAGGGAGCTTTAGTACGAGCTAAAGCATGACCTAAATCTAAATGATAGGTATATGGGTTTACCTACACAAGAGAGAATAAATTGTCCAACTTCTAGACTTAAAACCGCCCGGAGTGGCCGTAAGCTAACTCCTCCTACAATTTTAAAACCATGTAGTTTAATCTTATGAATTGCAAGATAGCTAGGCTAATTATTTAATTAGAAAGAGACTAAAGTCCTAAACACACTCCTTAAGAGACTAGACCATGAGTGGTATGAGCATATGACTTAATCAAAATCTTTTCAAATTTTATTTCATTTTTGACAGATCATTTTGACAAAGGCTTTAGGATTTCTTATGCCTAAATGCATGATTAAATAGGTTATGGATCAAATCAGCTAGAAGAAGGTGTTCTCCACCACAATATATATGCCCTCACAGGTCAAGCATTTCTTTATCGTGCAAAGATGGAGATCCTTCATGTTCAAGAGAGAAATAATATGCATGCATGACGTGAAACATGCAACCATATAGCTAAGGGGTTGCTAAATCTTTTAATTATCTTGTTTATGTTTTAGGATTTATGATGAGGTTATGAGTTGTTTAAAATTTAGTTATGAGTGATTAGTTGAGTAGTAAAGTTATTTTTATCCTAAGAGCCTAATCATATCCAACCAACATATTGAAGCATCAATCATTTAAGAAACCATAAAAATCATGTCATCCTAATGCATAATGTAAACATAACATCAAACAATTATATAAACTATCATAAAAGAATAAAAGGCCAGTGCAATCTGCTCCCACCGTACAACCCAAAGAGAGAAAAGATGGATAGCCGAGCTCTACCCTTATACAATTTAGAATATGAAAAAATAATTATAATTGTATTAAATGTTATGGGAGTCTTCTATCTTCATATCTCCATTTCTGATTTGGTTCCTTCTTCGATTTGGATGGTACTTGCATCAAAGGCATCATAGGGCACCCCAAGATAAAGCTTTCTGGCCACTACTCATCCTAATCCCCCATAGCACTAATCCTAATTTGTATTGGAAAAATTATATTTATGTGCAAAAGTAAATCTTACCACACCTACAAAATAGAGATTAGATAAATATACATAAAATCCTAAGCAATTGTATTTATAATTTGGACTTAGCACCATAAACATGGGTAACTAAGCCCACTTATCCTAACTTAGATTACACTTAACGATTTAAGCAACCTACAAAAAGAGCATTCACATTTATTTTTAAGCATCCCTTAAACATAATCCCCTGCAGAAAACATGATTAGGCTAATATTGGCCCATCATCTAGTCTACAAAGCATACACCCTAACATCCAATCTAAAATAATACATCATAAAACTAAACATAGATCACATCATACATTGTCCTAACTGAGAGGTAAAAGTGGTGACTTAATTCTAATGTGTGTATTAAGGCTTATGTGGTAAGTCTTGTTAGGCTTTAGTGTTGTATTTTCTAAGTGTAGAAGGATTCAATTTAACATGAATGGTTGATTTCACATGAAGTAGTTTAATTAATTTGAGAATTTTAATTTGTGTTTTCTTTTGTTTCATTTGATTACACTTAGCAACTAAGTTTTATAAAGAGAGGAAAAGAAGATTACCCTTTTTCATCCGTACCTTAAGTCAATTTCTAAAGTATATTAATTTGATTTAGTTCTATTTAGTGAATGGCTTATTTAATGATATAATTAATCCTAAGTTTAGGTTCACTTTAAGTAATCCTATTCAAAATGAAAGGCATCTTAAGATTAATTTAATTGAATTACTACCACAAGACATAAATTAAATCATTCCTTTCCATCACATGTAACATGAATATGATTTAATCTTAAGTGTATATATACATGAAACATATTTTAGCACACTTAAATGATGAATGTATGTGTATGTTTTAAATTTATATTTTATTTGATTGAATTATTTAAACATATTACTTTAAAACTTTATCCAAATTCTTATACAAAAATTGACATAAGAATGAAATTAAATAGGCATGTGTTGTTGAACGAGGTAATCAAATGACCTCCTTGGAGCTAGCTAAAGCCCTTTCTCAAGATGTCCATATACCCATTTGCATTCAAACATATGTAAATTCATATACATGAACATAGGAAGTAAGCTCCAAATCATATGGCTAATTAATTCAACCACTTATTCAATTATGAATGCATGTAATTTTCATGTAAAATGGGATTTTCATTCACTAATCACATATACATATACATGTACAAAGATACAGGCAAGTACATGTCATTGTTAAACCAAGGAAGTGAGGTAATCAAATGACCTCCTTGGGGCTAACTAAAGCCTTATATTCTTATGGTGTCCAGACTATATACTTATTTTTCTTGGACACACATGGATGTATACATAAATGAGGGAAAGAAAACCATTCAAAGATTGTATATTTTTTATTGAATCATTTATATATATGAATTAAAGCTCTATCCAAATTCTAATGTTGAAATACATAAGAATGAAATCAAATGGGTACGTGTCATTGAGGTAATCAAATGACCTCCTTGGGGTTAGCTAAAGCCTAATGTTCTCGAGATGTTTAGACTATATACCCATTATCATTCAATCTTATATAAATCAACACATGAATAGAGGAAAGAGAACTCAACATTCATACACTTAAGCTATAAGCACATACATTTCTTATGCATTTATAACTAGCATCATAACACATATTATTATTCATTTATAAGCTTTTGAAAAGTATATTTGGATTTAATAGTGATAATAGCCATGCATATATTAAATTAAAATAACACATGCAAGCTTACATAAAGGAAATCCATTTTATTATACTTACTTTTGAAAAGATGGATGCATGAATTTAAATGACATACCAAATTTTACATGATTGGAAAGAGGACAATCAAATATAAGCATGTGATTCATTCAACCAAAGTAGTTCTTAAAGATAATCAAATCAAATAAGATTATTTAAAGCAAACCAAAGCTTTTTTATTAATTAAGTTTTTGATTTGATTTAATTTAAAGAGGAGAAGAGAAATCATTACTTGTTGTTTTAAACCTATTCCCACATTAGTGATTTGATTTAATTTAAAGAAATATAATTAAGTTGGTTTTATGGGTTAATTAAGTTGAACCCTTAATTAGATGAATTAATTACCCTTACCAATGTCACCTTAAAGTAATTAACTAAATAATTATGAGCCAACATGTAAGTCTGCTATGCTTTTTCCTTGAGTTGGCCATCATACACCTATAGGCTTTCTTTTCTAGAGCTCAGGATAACACTCCCAACAACACCTCCTTGTGGGCACTATATTTGGATCACATCCTTTGCGACCCCATTTAGACACTACCCAAGTTAATATCGGATTGGACAGTTCTCCTTTCCTAGTAACCACCCTTATGGTTGGAGAATCCATCATGTGGATGTGCAGATTCTCCCTTGGTCTAGTAAATCTGAGATAGGTTAAAGCTAACTTTGTCCTTTCTTAGTGTGGTCCCTCGCACACTAATAGGGTCCACACAAACATATAAACAAAATATATATTCACTTGTGGATTAGGAGGACACCCCTAGCGGTACTTTTTCCCCAACGACCTTCATTCAGTAGTCGCCCCTAAGTTAGGTTTGATTTGTTGTGCTACCAACAGGTCACCCTAGAAGTTGTTCCCTACTTTAGAAGATGTAAGTCTATTATGCCTTCTTCCTAGCATAGCCATTGCATATCGAAAGGCAACCCTTTATGTTGGCTAGCTCTACCCCACGACCAGTGGACTATCCCTTTTGATTTGTAAATCTGAGATAGGACAAGTCTGATATAGCCCTTTCTAAGTGGGTCCATTGCACACTGACATGGTCAATAAATTAAATCTATCAAATTTGACTGAGCTCACATCCCCAGTGGATATGCCCTCAATTTGAATTCAAACTAAACCAAATAAATCATATCAAATCACATGAACTAAGATAAAATTAATACTGACTGCTTTTGAGTTGGCATAAGTCCCAGATCATTATGTCTAGGTAGGTTTTGTTATTGTTGATTGCATTTTAAGAAGAGGTCAATTTAGCAATAAAATGATATCAAGTTCAAATAGGGATTTCCTACTTCAAAATTCAAAGTCACTATGCTCAGTAACTTAGGAAATACATTTTTGAGCTAAATCCAATTTACTTGGTTTGATGCAAAACCAAATCAAACATCCAACATAAATTAAATCAAGTTAATTAATGCAAATAAAATGAAAATTCAAAGTCAAACCTAAAGTCAACTCTAGTCAACCTAGAGTTGACTTAAGTGGGCCCACTTGGTCAAAAATGTCAACCCATTAAATTTGACTAAATTAAATCATCAAAAATATTTTAAATAATGAAATAAATATGTATGATCACAATAACAAAATAATTTGATTCCATGAATGCCTAGATTAGATAAATTAAATCCCTTAAATTAAAATAACCTAAATAAGCCACATTGAACTCAAATTCAAGAAAAATCAAAATAACTTTAAATTGATTATCCTAAACCATATGGGGATGGTGATGGGACATAACCTAACTCCTTATTAGGTGTAGTTGGGTCAAATGGGTCATTTGACCCATAAGAAATTATTTTTAATTTACTTAACCCAATTTGGGTAAAGTGAGTTAAGCAAGACAAAAGAAATAAAGGAAATATCAAACCACTTCCAACCAAATCACATGGGATGGGGGTAACACTTCCTTAAACCCTTATAATGAAGGTTTACATCCCAAATCAAGCTACTTAGACTTCTCCTGCATTATTTCATAAAATCCAAATGAGAAAAACTAATACAAGTAAAAGAATTGGAGAAGTCAAATTCCTTCTCCAATCTTCCCACCTCTTCACATAGGACAGCAGGGGATGGAGAAGGAGTGCACTAGCAAGCTTCCCAAGGTCCTTCATTAGCAAAAATTACCAAGGAATAGCTAGGAAAGAATACTATAGATTTTGACCATATAGGGAAACCCATAGAGAGACTTCCCCATGGAGATTTTAACACACACACACACCTACACACATCAAAACTGAACCAAAACATAATTTCCCTCTCCCCCCAAGTTCCCTTAATCACTACAAACCATCAAAATTGAAAAGAGCATTCAAGGGTTGGCCTAAGGAGCAATCCTTAAGGAATTAACCTAATTCTTTTGGCAATCAAGCTCGGTTCAATCATACAAAGCTCTAGGATCAATTGCAAGATCAATCATCCAATGAATCAAGGTATGTCATTATTGACCTCAAGCTTTTCCTACAAAACTTTGGTTGTAGTTGGTTTAATTGGAAACATGATCTTCAACAAGATTGAACCATGTAGAAATGTAGGATATTCATCCACAGTCATGTAGCACTTTAAATCATGCGATTTCATGGTTTATAATAAAAGTTATTAGCAAAAAACCTTCAATAGTCCTCGGCTCCTGCAGGAATCGAAGGAGATTGTCTCTGTGCCATTCGATCCGTGTATTTGGATCATACAGGCCAAATTTAGGCGGGCAGGATTTATTTCACCCTTTAGCAATTGCGGGATCAATCTGGACCGTCTGATCTTTCTCTGTAAGCGATCCCACATCTTGACCTATGCTGACGCGGTGCCAGGTGATGCCACGCAGACCAACCATCGCACACCATGACAGATGGGCCACTGGCGACATACAGTGTGTCATGGCATGGAGGAACCCCCACTTAAAAACTATTAGGATTAGTTATTTAACGTATTTAATTAATTAAAAGATACATAAAACTTCAAAAAATTATTTAAAATCAAAGAAAAATAAAAAAATTATAAATAAAAGCTTTATGGATTCATCTTGAAGAGTGGAATCCATAGAAATTAAAATACCCAAATTTTAATGGGTAATTTTTCCTTAATTTTAGTTTAATTAAAAAAAATTAAACTCTAATTACTCTCAAATTAATAATCCAATTAATTTGAAACTTTGGGGAAATGAAATTAAGCATAAAACATACCTTACGTAAATTTTTGGGGATTTAATTTTTTGAATTCAAAGGAAATTGTAATTTCATGAGCTTAACCTTTAAATTAATTAAATTAATTACCATTTAATGAAATAATTAGAAAACTTTAATCTAATAATCTTAAATCAACATAATGAACATTAATGAACATCAAAATACTAATTAAACCTTATCAAACCTATATGAACCTAATAGCTCACTAATTATCTTAATTAGTTAATTAAATAAATTAAATAATTCAATTAAATAATGTAAAATCAATTAAATTATGATGAATGAACCAGTTAACCAAAAATTATGAATAAACCCTCATTGGAAAGGTATTTCAGTGAATAATAATTGAAAAATTAAATTCTTTAATTACTCTTAATAAATTAGGCTTAATTTAGTTTTAAATAAAATAATTAAAATCTTAATTACACTCTAATTGCATATCTAATCAAGCTGAAACTTTAGGAATACAAAATTGGCATGTAACCCTACTTGCCAGAAAAATTTCAAGTCGAAATGATTTCTAGATTAGGAGTTTTCAAATTTATAAATCCCTAGGTCAATGTTAATCAAATATTAGGTTAAGGAAATTAATTAACCTATTAAATAAAGTGGTAATTCAAACTAATCTCCATCAAACATTAAAAAACTATTCAAAAACTTCTCTAAATATCCTAAGTCAATTAAAGAGATCAAATTCAATCTTAGGTTAATGAAATAAAACCTTAAGTTAATAAAAATATTAATTAACTTAAACCTTAACTTTTGAATCAATAAAATTTAATGAAACCACTCATCTCCAATAAATTTAAATAGTGAACATAAAACCTAGGTAATTAAATCAGATCAAATAACTAATCTGAGTTCTTTAGGTTAAGCATAATCCATGAGCAAACCTAAGGTACTAATTCATATTAATGAACTTAAACCTTAAGCTTACAAATTCATAATTTAATAACTTAAGTTAAATTGAATAAAATCAAACTCTTTAAATTAACACAAGCCAAATCAAATGAAACCGGCATAGTATAATTCAAAATGGAACAAATCAAAAAAATTAAATCAAATAATGCAATTCAAACAAATGAAATAACATTAAACTAATTCAAACATAAATAACATCAAAAGGATTAATTTAAATACTTAAGGATCTTAGTTAGACTTTTGGAAATTTCTTTAGGATTTAGAATGTGGAATAAAGTGTGTTTCACCTAAAAATTAAATTCATTATATTTCTCATTCTTGAAAACCTATACAACTTTAATAAAATAAATTAGAATAAAAAAATGAAAATTAAATCATTAAACCATTTGAATTAAGACCAACTAATGGTAAAAATTAAACAAATTAAAACTTCAAATTTAAACTTAAACTTAAAGTAGCCTAACAAAGCCTTGTCACATAAACCCCTCTTTTACACAGACTAGATTACTTAGATCACGGACTCTAGATCTAGGATTAGATCATTCTGTGATTTTCTTTTAAATATCCTGTGATATGTTGTGTTGTGCTTCACATATCTGTGTGGGTACTGCTTTAGACTGGACGTCTAGGCTTGTTTGTTCATTAGACTAGATGTTAGAACATTCTTTCTTGATTTAACACTATTTTTTGTAGGGAACTGTGTTAAAGGGATCACTGTGATAAATAAATCATAAAATTATTGTTTCTTGTCTGAAAATCCCAACATAGTCCATAGAAAGGTGGGCTTGGCAATCATGCTAAGCCATATGTTTGTGAAATATAAATCGCTTTGTGTGTTGTATGTATTTCCTAACATCGATTTTGCAGGTCTTAGGATTTCCTTTTTTAAATTTTAAATGTAAAATTGAGCTTAGAATTAAGTTAAGATCTATAGGGTCTACGATTAGTAGGAGTTGACCTAACTAGGAGATGGTGCGGTGGTCCCCTATGGAGCCCAATGGATGTCCCTAAAGAAGGAGACTTTCTTGGAAAGAAGACCCATAGATCTAAACTTGTAGTTTTAGGCCAAGTTGTATAAGGGCAGAACTCGGCTGCCCATTTTTCTTTCTTCTGAGGTGTACAGTAGTACCCAGCTGCATTAGCCTTTTTCTTATATAATTAAATTTTGCTAAATTTATTTTGAGTGCATAATAAAATAACTTGCTTTTCTTAGGTTTCTTTTCGTGCTATATTTATGTTGTGATGAATGCCTGGATGTAGGCTCATAGGATAAACTAAATTTTCTACCCAATTAAATCAATCGAAACATAAAAATAAAAATAACTCATAACCTTTATATAAAAGCCTAGGTATTAAAGCAAGATAAAATTTGTAGCAACCCCTTAGTTGGATGTTTTAGTATCATGCATAAATCATATTGTTTCACTCTTGATTAATGAAGGACTTCCATCCTTGTCAGTGAACCTGGGCTTGACCTTTGAGAGCCTATGATGGAAGTACACCTTCTTCTATTCTGATTTGGCTCATAATCTTTTTTTAATTACATGCATTAGGCATAAATTGTATTCTTATGACCTAAATAAATCTCGAGTAAAAATTTTTAAAATCTAAAAAAATATGCATTAGTTAGGTACTTCTTCATACCCTACATAATCTTAGGGATTAGGGAGTAAGTCTAGGTTCATAGATTTCTTTCTTAAAATTACAACAACCTAACCATCTTGCATTCATATGACTTAGCCTCATTATTTTAAAATGTGCTTAGGTGGTGTTAGCTGGTATCCTTCTCTAGACAGGTTGTAAGTCTAGAAGAGTCAAGGATAGGTTAGTTCCTTCGAGTGATGAGAATGGCCAATGATTCCCAAGGATAGAATTAGGTCAAGCATCTAACATGTGTCAGAAGCACATGTATACTAGGTTCTAAAGCATCCTTCTAGGAATAAGTCTTCAACCCTAGGCATTTCTACAGTCTTGTACTGCTAGAATCTAAGCCCTAGATTTTTAAGAAAATGATAACTTGAAATCCAAAATTAAATCTCAAATTTGAATCCCAATCATATGATAGATAAAATTTCTACTAGACATTTCCATTTAACTCTTAAAAATAACTATATCCAATTTGGACCTCTCCCAATTGAATTTTCAAAAATTATTCCTTTGAAAGCTATCTTAGTAGTCTTTAAGAATAACCACATGTTTCTTTAATCGAGAGTATTCTTAGGAAGAGACCCTTCTTAAGATATAATTAACTATAGGGGCTTGCCTTTATAGGAACATGATCCCGTGATAAAATAGACCATGTTCTTCCATGTAGTTCAAGGAAAATACTACACAAAGACCCATTAGCCTTAGGACTCTTTTATTGAAATGATCAAATCCATTATAGGAGAGCATGTTTATCTTTTGAGATAATATGTTTATTCCATAATGTTGTATTTGATCATCTAAATCAAATATTCCTAAACTCTATGTGGTGTCATTTCTTTTCTCTATTCTAGAGAAAACACCAACATATTTTCTAGCGACTCCACTAGGGATTGGTTCCTCTCTCCATCTTTAGAAATACTGGTTATTCATATATATCGGTAGTGTACTAGTGCAAATCACCTATCATGACTTCATTTCTTTCCATTGGATACATCTCTATTTCAACCTTGGTTGAATTTATCTAGCATCTAGAAATAAAATCACGAGAGAGAATAAGAGAGAGAGAGAGAGAGAGAATCTTGGCCATATTATTGGCTAAAATATCCTTATAGGTCAAAAACCTAATTTGACTATATTCTGGTTATTTTAAATTTTTGATAAAATTAATTTTGTTTCTAAAAATAGGAAAATGGTCAGCCAGTTGATCTTTGTAGCCACTTCTGGCATTAGCTTTTCTATTGATAGTAGCCGATTACCTGATGGCTCCATCATCAAATTTGGGGCTGGATTTGAAAACCTTAACATTACTACCAACAGAGTGACTCTTGCTCCTATTGTTGAGGCAACTCTAAAAATATGGCAACCTATTCTAGAATTTTCTAGGGTTTCTGATTTTGTTGGGTATAGGATGCTTACTAGCCAGACTATTGAAAGGGTCCAGCAGGGACCTATTCAAAAGAAATAAAAAATGTCCACTTCAGAGGCATTTCCTACTCTAGTTCCCTTTAGCATCTTTGAAGTAGGTTCCACCTCTAAAACATTTGAAATGACCAAAAGTCAGAAGAAAAATTGGCGGAGGAGACTCAAGACGATAGCTCTTAGGGAGAGGAGGCAGAGAGATATGCTAGACATGGAGCTAGCTATGAAAGGAGATGGATGTACTCTTCCTGACACTTCCCCACTCTTAGGTGGAAGTAGATTCTACCCTTGTCTCCCCTAGGAGGAGGATGTGATGAGGATTGTTCTCCATCCTTTCATCTATCTTGAAAAGTAAAGCTTTAAGCAGAATCCTATCAACTTCACTAAACCACAAGATTCCTAAATCTTCTTCCTACACTAAAGAAGATCTATTGAGAGTCATGAAGCATCAGGCTACTCAAAATTTAGCTAGAGAACTATCAAGAAGACCTCCCACTTTTTATCATCAAAAGGAAGGGAAGGAGATCATGTTTGACAAGAGGAATCTTTCTTAGCCTGTGCCTATAGCATCAGGGCGATATTATCATCTCATGCACTCACTTACATGGTATAGAGATCAATCTTCTAGGTCAAAAAATGATAGGATCTATCCTAAGAATAAAATAAAAGGGTTTATATTAAGAAAGTCCCTTCTATTTTTGAGCCTAGGATTCCTTCACCACCCTTACCTTCTTCACCTTTAGAGAGATCTTTTGTTAGACCCAGTTTAGATGAGCCTTTATTCTCATCAGTAGTGCCTCAGGCGAAGGTACATTTAGATGTTCCTAGTAAGGGAATGGATTCTTCTCATCCATCTCCTTATGTCAGGAAAATTACTAATAATAGTCACATAGGATTCGGAGCCTTCATTGAGAGTATCCCTACATCCCAGAGGAATATGAATGAATCATCTGAATTAAGGCCAATGGAAATTGGTGAACCAACATATGTCATCTTAGATAGTAATGGTGTTCAACTCTCTTTATCTAAAGAGGAGGTGGAAAGCATCATTAAAGAAGATGAAGAAAATGAAAAATTAAAAATAAGCTCTGAATATTTTGATCATGAGCAAGATGACCTGTTGGATGATGATTTAGGTTCTAGTAGAACATATCTATATAGCTAACACTAGATCATCTAAAAAAGAGCAGGAAGAGACACAAGAAGACCTTGCTTTAGCTTCAAACCAGCAGCTTATCCTTCAGCTTCAAAAAATGGATGAGTAGATTGATTTTATGAGTAAGAAGATGGAGGAGATGATTACTACCATGCAATCACTCCAAAGTATGATTCCATCTCCTTCTCAAGCCCATCAAATTGAGCCTTCAGGTCCATTGCGTCCTACTGATGATTTGAGGTTAAGTTTGGAAGAGTAATGGCAGGAATCAAAACCTACAATTATAGTACCATCCAATACTGAACTAAATGCATTGGTACAACAGTAGGTGAAGGAAGAATTTGCATAGACTCGGGGCACAACCCTGACTCTAAAGAGTAGACCATACCCTGGGAAGTTTGGTTCCATTCATTATCCAAAGGGTATTGTGTCCACATCTTTTAAAGTATTTGATGGGACTGGAAATCCCAAGCAGCATTTAGCTCACTTTCATGCAAGTAGCTATAATTTCAGAGGGAGTGATGCTTTTTTATTTAGATAGTTAATTAGTAGCTTGAGTGAAGTTACTTTCGACTGGTAGGCAGATTTTCCAAATGATTCAGTGCGCACTTTCACCAAATTGGAAGAGATGTTTGTGAAGAGATTCATAGGTGTTCAGCATCATATTATCGTAGGAGACCTAGTCATAGCACATCAGAAGACTGGAGAATCATTGGTAGATTATATCCTAAGATGGAGAATCCTCAGCTTAAAATGCGAGCCTAAGGTACAAGAGCAGCATGATGTAGAGATCCTCCTTAGGAACATACATGGCCCTATAGCCTTCTTGCTCAAAGGCTTTACTATTAAAACATTTGAGAAACTTTTAAATAAAGCCTCTAATTACAAGAGGAAGCTCCTAGGATGTCACTCTTAAAAGACCAATATGAGTCATCCAAGCCTAGGAAGCCTTTGAAAAAAAGAGTAGGTAATGTCTCTATAGTGGAGGGAAAGCCCTATACAAGTAGTAAAGCGAGACTTCATCTTATGAACCACCGTAGTAGTAGAAGTCAACATTTCTTAGGAATCTTCTAACTAGCTCTTTCTCAGAAAGGATGAACTAAACTTATTCCTTTAAGAAAGAGGCAATGAGAAAATTTTAAAAAAATCTAATAAAAAAGCTAGACTTTAAACTCCCTGACCCAAGAAACCTAGAGGAGGTGGGAAAGGTAAATGATACCAATTGTTACCCATATCATCAGATGTTGGGGCATACCATTGAGGATTGCTTTTATTTTAAATACTAGCTTGAAAGAAATTTTAAGAAGGGATTGGTGACTATTCAAAAGGAGTACCTTATGGACCCTAGATAGGGTGCATTAAGGTCCTAATAGGTAGTTCTTCTTCTAGTTCTTCATTTCAAAATGAATGGGATATAGCTTTATCATATTCTATAAAGAAACATATGATGAAAATATTAAAACTTGTCATGCAGGATCAGAGTTAGACTCGAGAGGTGATCACCCAGGTTGATCTACTGGAGTCTAAAGTACGAGTTCAACCTCAGCCCACTTCAACATTTTTGACTACATAGAAGATCAAAAAGTGTGGTGAGGGAGGGACATAAGTATCTAGTGATAGAACTTTGTATGATAAAAATGGAAATGCGATACCATATAAGCCTCTATCTTTATGTACTTATCTTGAAAGAATGAATAAAAAATCTATCTCTGATGATATTTCTTACATTCATGCTATTTTTGATGAAAATGTGAATGAAAATATAGAAAAATTAATTATCAAAAAGAAGAATCTCATGATGTTTTACATAACTTCGTCAAACTTACATGGAAGATTTTCATGGTGACCCACTTATCATAGATATAGAAGTATCAGATTATGATCATTCATCAGAAAAGGATGGTCAAAATGAGGAATAAGTTGATTCAAACCCTGGAGATGTTGTCGAAATAAATCTCAGTAGTGGAAGAGTCTTACCACCTTGTTTACCATGTACTCCTCAAGAAAAAAAGGGAAACAAATCATGGATGAAAGCACAAGTTCAAATTCTTTACTTGAAGAAATACCAGTAGAAATAAAAGTTCCCAAAGTAGATTATAATATTCTAGCCCATCTTAGGAAGCTCCCTACTAGATTAATCATTTATGACACTCTCATTCTTTCAAAAGAAATGAGAGAGTCACTAGTATAGGCATTACTTGATCCAGAGATATACCTTACTCAACTAGCAGCTACTTCCTTAGAAGAGGCTTGTCACTTTAAGGAGATCCCAGGGGTTACTTTCTCTGATGAGGATCTACTTTTGGAAATCAGTGACCATAACCGTCCTCTCTATATTGCTGTAAAAATTGAAAATATAAGATTGTCAAGAGTTCTAGTAGATCTTGGTGCCTCTGTTAACATCATGAACTCTAGAACACTGACATTCTTAAAAATCGATAATAGAAGACTTAGCTCTGATAAGATGTTGTTAAGCGACTTTAACAAAATAGGTGAAAAAGCTTTATGCTCAATCACTCTATTATTAGAAATAGAAGAATTGAAAATTGAGGCTAAATTTCATATTATAGATTTAAAACTTTCTTTAATACTCTCTTAGGGAAACCTTGGATCCATGAGTATAGAATAGTTCCATCTTCACTCCAACAGTGTATTAAGTACATTAGGGATGCAGTGGAATATGTTATAAAAAGAGATATACAATCATTCGTTATTCATGAGATTGAGCTTTATGAAGATGTTATATGTTACATGCCTAAGAAACCTAGAGTTGATTCTATGAAATCCATCATTATTGAAGCACAAAATACAATAATCAAGAAAGATGAAAAAAGAAAAGGAGGAAAACAAAAAGAAATAGAAAAAGAACCTCCAATAATTCATATTTATTTGGAATCTAGCTCACATGAAGAATCTC
Organism: Cymbidium sinense; assembly: GCA_021442155.1. NCBI lineage: Eukaryota > Viridiplantae > Streptophyta > Magnoliopsida > Asparagales > Orchidaceae > Cymbidium > Cymbidium sinense. Next base: position 194,688,662 of record CM038214.1, read on the forward strand.
ATCATAGAAAAGCTTCAATAAAGTTTGAGATTTCTTAGAATCAGACACTGATGAGGAAGAAATGAAAACATTAAAGGAAGAGTCTGAGCTATCCACATATGAAAAATTTTAAAAATACGTGGATACTTTGACTTTTCTAAATCAAAATAAAATATCTCAATTAGAGGTCAAAGTAGCCCCAACTTGTCGGGAAGTGGGAGGTCATTTTTTATTCTATACCCAATCCTCCAAGCTCAGAAGGAGATGTAAAGATTGACGAACCATCTTTCAATGAAATAATAGAACTACCTTTTGAATGGTATTTGACTAGTGTAAAGAATTCTATGAAACATGGTTTTGTCACAAATATTTGGCCCAAAGATAAAGCCCAACACATGGAGTGCTTATGGAATCAAAACATAGAAATTTCCACTCCAAAGTTGGCATTGGGTTTGGTACTGTTGGATCATTTGACGATATAGAGCATCATTTAATGATAAGTAACCATCAAATAGATCAACTCTTTGAAGCCTCTTCTACTCTTCTAGGAGACTCATTCATAAAAACTATGGAGGAATCCAAAGATGATTTACTTCAGAATGCACCTCTTGAATATGAGGAAGAGATAAATCTACTATAGATGAATTAAAGGAGGTTAATATAGGAACTCTTGAGAACCCAAAATTGACTTTATTAGCTCTTTGTTGGGTCTAAAAGATTCTAAAGAGTTAATCACTTTACTCTTTGAGTATAATGATTTCTTTACTTAAAGTTATGATGAAATGTCAGGTTTATCCCAAGATGTGGTTATACATAAACTAGGAATTAAACCTGATGTTATCCTAGTGCAGAAGGCTTCTAGGCGGATGCGCCTAGAAGTAGAACAATAAGTGATCATTGAAATAAAGAAACTAATTGAAGATGGCTTAATACGAGAAGAATAATACCCTGATTGTGTAGCTAGCATAGTTCTAGTAAAAAAGAAGAATGGTCAAATATGCAGTTGGATTGACTTTAGAGACTTAAAGAAAGCTTGCCCCAAAGATGAGTTCCCTCTTTACCGAACTCATGATCTACATAGATTCCTCACATGAGATCTTTTCATTTATGGATGGATCATCTAGTTATAATCAAATTAAGATGTCCCCAAAAGATGAAAAGCATGTGATGTTCAAACTCCAATAGGGATTTTCTATTACACGATCATGCTATTCGATCTCAAAAATGCTGGAGCTACTTATCAAAGAGATATGACTAGAATATTTGATGACTTGATTCATAATCAAGTTGAATGCTATATTGATGATCTAGTCATTAAAAGCAAAATAAAAAAGATCATTTTATGATTTTTATTTTTGACTATAACTTAAAGATGAATCCTCAAGTATGCCTTTGGGTGACTTCGGGAAATTCTTAGGGTTCGTAGTGTGTCATAGTGGGATAGAAATAGACCCAGAAAAAATAAAGTTATTTTAGAAATGCACCACCTAGAAATCTTACATAGTTAAGATCATTCTAGGGAAGGCTTGCATACCTAAGGAGATTCATATCAAATTTATCTAGAAGGTGAAAACCCTTTGTAGTATTATTGAAGAAAGATTCCAAATTTATTTGGGATGAAAAATGTCAGGGTGCCTTTGAAAACCAAAAGCAATATTTAATGAATCCTCCTATTTTGGCTTCCCCGATTCCAGGAAAGCCATTAATCCTCTATATTGCAGCTATGGATGAATCTCTTGGGGCTTTATTAGCACAAACAAATGAAGAAGGGATGGAAAATGCCCTTTATTATCTAAGTTAGGCTTATCCCAACAAAAATGAATTATCTTCCTATTGAGAAACATTATTTAACCTTAGTCTTTATCGCTCAAAAACTGAGGCATTATATGCTTTCTTATAAGGTCAACCTGATTTCAAGGGTGAATCCCTTGCAATATCTCATGACCCATCCAATGTTGTATGGGCATTTAGCACGATGGTCAACAATTTTATTACAATTTAAGATCACTTATATTCCTCTTCATGCTGTAAAAGGATAAATAGTGGCAGATTTCTTGGCAGCACACCTATGCTTTTAGGGTCTCCTTTAAATGATGATCTCCCATATGAACATATCATAACATTAGAAAGTGAACCTAATTTACACAGAATTATACTTTGGTGCATCATCATCAAGAAGACATAAAGAATCAAATTCATCTATCCCAAGGGAGGCATGAATTGGGTTAATCATTATAACCCCAGAAATAGAAATGATGAGATATTCATATCATTTGGCTGAGCCTTATACAAATAATGAAGCTGAATATGAAGCTCTTATTACTAGTTTAAAGTTGGCAATCCTTACAAAAATTTAAAATATAAATTTTTGGGGATTCCCAACTAGTTATAAACCAAGTAAGTAGAATCTATAAGGTTTTGCATCCATAGCTCTTCAATTATCATCAATATACAATGAAATTACTTGAAAAGATTTTATATGTAATGTTGTGTAGAATATCTCGCCAAGAGAATACAATAGCTGATGCTTTGGCTAAATTAGCTACAAAAATCATATGCCTTGAAAAAGAATCAATTTCTATAGAAGTTCAAAATCAATAGGTTTTATCTCCTATAGATTTAGACTACATTAATAGGAAAGAAGAAATGCAAAGGATAGCCACTCTTATTGAAGGTCAATTAGAATGCGATTGGAGGCAACTATTTATTGACTATTTAAGTAAAGGGAGGCTTCCTAAAATAAATCATTAGCAAATCAAATAAAGAAATGTGATTTATCTTATGCATTAATTAATAATACTTTATATCATAGGTCATTCGACCAAATGTGGCTCCGTTATTTAGATAAATCAAAAGCGTATAAGGTTGTGATTGAGATACACTCTGGATTGTGTGGAGCACAACAATCTGGCCCAAAATGAAATTAAAAATCAAGAGACTTGGGAATTATTGGCCATCGATACTAAATGACTGCATGGAGGTTGCGTTGTTGGGTTCCAACTTCATGGTGTGGCATTACATCAACCCCCCAATGTATTACATCCTACAGTTCCCTCCTGGCCATTTGAGAGTTGGGGAACTGACATCATAGGGCCTATTGATCCTCCTTCAAAAGGACATCATTTTATTTTAGCTACAATGGATTATTCTTCCAAATGGGCTGAAGTAGTACCACTAAAACAAGTTAAAGCATATCATGTGTTGATATTTTATTAGGGAAATGTCGTATATCAATTTGGCATTCCTCACCGAATCATATCCGACAATGGTTCATCCTTTAGGTCCACAAAAATAAATCACTTTCTGGATAGACAAAAAATTGATTGGAGATACTCGACCATCTATTACCTTAGGGAGAATGGATAGGCTGAGGCATTTAATAAAGCATTGGTAAGAATTCTGAAAAAGATACTAGATGAAAATAAGCGCTAATGGCATGAAAATTTTGTTGAAGCAGTATGGGCCTATCGGACCACATATAGGACACCAACTCAGTCTTCACCATATGCTTTAGTTTTTAGGATTGAAGTGGGTCTTCCATTAGAAGTGCAACTGCCTTCATTAAGAATAGATGTTAATAATAATGTTATGGCAGATCAAAATCATAAGATTCACTTGGAAGAACTAGATAATCTTGAAGGAAAATGATTGAAAGCTCAACAAGACCTTGCAATCATGTATGGTTTAGCCACATGATAGATTGGTTCATCCTAGAACTATCCAAGTAGGAGATTTGGTCTTGGTTCTTAGATGACCAATCATAGCTCATCCAAGAATCGCAACAAATTTGAGCCAACATGGGAAGGACCATTTGTAATGGAAAAAGCTTATGAAGGAGGTTCTTACCAACTTATTACTTGTGATGGTGAACATCCAATACCACCTATTAATGGATGTTAGCTAAAGAAATATCATGTGTAACCTGTAACTTGTTGCCCAATAAATATCAATAAAATAAAAACTTATTTCTCTTTATTACTTTTTCTTCAACTTGTATCATTTATCTGAAATGTTGGAAACTCATTTGTAAATGTACTTAGAAATGGAAGCAAACATTACATCATCCTTTCATCAAGTAAGACTAATCAAGTAAGGATTAAGTCCATGAGACTCTTTCTTATTAGTCAAAACTTTTGAGGATTAGGATTAAGTCACTTTGACCCTCTTTTCCTCATTCATATCACCTACAGGTTGGGAGCAAGCCCTTTGTGGCACCTTTCCTATACATGACTTGAGATGGGAGCAAACCCTATGTAGCACCTTTATCATATCCTTATGGGTTTGGATTAACCCTTCATGGCACCATTCCTACTTATGTGTACATGATTGGATCAAGCCATCAACGCCCATTTCATGTTACACAAGCAATTTAGATTGGATCAAGTCTTTATGACCCCTTTCTAATAGCCAGAATGATATAAGTCCCTCGGCATTCTTTTCTAATCAGAGTAAGTCCCCGTAGGCATCCTACTTTTGTGTACATGATTGGATCAAGCCATCAAGGCCCCTTTCATGTTACACAGGCAATTTTGATTAGATCAAGTCTTTATGACCCCTTTCTAGTAGCGAAAAAGATATAAGTCCCCTGTCGACAATTTTTCTAATCATCTAGGAGTAAGTCCTCAGTCAGCATCCTACTTTTGTATATGATTAGATCAAGTCATCAAGGCCCCTTTCATGTTACACAGGCAATTTAGATTGGATCAAGTCTTTATGACCCCTTTCTAATAGCCAAAAAGATATAAGTCCCCAGTCAACATTCTTTCTAATCATCTAGGAGTAAGTCCCCAGTCGGCATCCTACTTTTGTGTACATAATTGGATCAAGCCATCAAGGCCCATTTCATGTTACACAGGCATTTATATTGGATCAAGTCTTTATGACCCTTTCTAATAGCCAGAAAGTTATAAGTCCCTAGTCGGCATTCTTTCTAATCGTCTAGGAGTAAGTCCCCAGTCAGCATCCTACTTTTGTGTATATGATTGGATCAAGCCATTAAGGTCCCTTTCATGTTACACAAGTGAGTTAGATTGGATTAAGTCTTTTTGACCCCTTTCTAATAGCTAGAAAGATATAAGTCCCCTAGTCGACATTCTTTCTAATCATCTAGGAGTAAGTCCCCTTGTCGACATCCTACACAGGTGTAAGTCTCCTAGTTGGCTTCCTATTCAAATTTCTAAGAAATGGAATCAAGCCATTGAAGGTCTCATTTTTTTGGACTACTCAAATAGGATCAAGTTCATATGACACTTGTTTAGTAGTCAAAGTGTTGTGGATTATGATCAAGCATTTCAAGCCTCTTCTCCCCAGCATAGCTTTTGAGGATGGGATCATGTCTTTAAAGACCCCTCTTCTCTCTTTAGCTAACAAGGATGGATCATGCCCTTAACAACCCTATATTATTAGCTAATACATGGATCACCACTATTCTCAAGTAAGAGTAAGTCCCCTGAAGGCATCTTCCTTGAGCATAGTAAATGCATTAGGGTTAGACCATTCTTTGGGTTCACTCTTAATAGCATTCCTCTTCATCCTAGGACTTAATGAATTTAAGTTTATAAGAATGAATCACACCTTCAAAGCAAGGATATGCATACATATACCTATCTTTCACAATCAAAATCAAAGCAAAATTTTAAAACAAAAATAAAAAATCATGAATTGGAACCCTAAGTTTATACTTTCATGTTGATCAATCTGGTTAACACCAATATGTGCAATGTATTCTGACTAATCCACTACACATATTGGGGGTCCATTTTTTGACCTCATTTTTAGAAGAGGTCATTTTAGCAATAAAATGATATCAAGTTCAAATAGGAATTTTCTACTTCAAAATTCAAAGTCACTATGCTTAGTTACTTAGGAAATACATTTTTGAGCTAAATCTAATTTACTTTGTTCGATCCAAAACCAAATCAAGCATCCAACATAAATTAAATCAAGTGAATTAATGCAAATAAAATGAAAATTCAAAGTCAAACATAAAGTCAACTCTAGTCAACCTAGAGTTGACTTAAGTGGGCCCACTTGGTCAAAAAGTCAACCCACTAAATTTGACTAAATTAAATCATCAGACATATTTTAAATAATCAAATGAATATGTATGATCACAATAACAAAATAATTTGAGTCCATGAAGGCCTAGATTAGGTAAATCAAATCCTGTAAATCAAAATAACCTAAATAAGCCACATTGAACTCAAATTCAAGAAAAATCAAAATAACTTTAAATTGATTGTCCTAAACCATATGGGGATGGTAATGGGACATTACCTAACTCCCTATTGGGTCTAGTTTGGTCAAATGGGTCATTTGACCCATAAGAAATTATGTTTAATTCACTTAACCCAATTTGGATAAAGTGAGTTAAGCAAACATAAATAAAGAAATATCAAACCACTTCCAACCAAATCACATGGGATGGGGTAACACTTTTAAACCCTTCTAATGAAAATTTACATCCATAATCAAGCTACTTAGACTTCTTTTGCATTATTGCATAAAATCCAAATAGGAAAACTAATACAAAAGAATTGGAGTCAAATTCCTCCCTTCTTCCCACCTCTTCACATAGGGAGTTGTGGGATGGAGAAGGAGTGCACTAGCTAGCTTCCAAGGTCCTTCATTAGCAAAACTGACAAAGGAATAGCTAGGAAAGAGAAATATAGCTTTTGGCCATATAGGAAAACCCACAGAGAGACTTCCCCAAGGAGATTTGAACACACACACACCTTCACACATTAAAACCGAACCAAAATGATATTTCCCCCTCCCCCCAAGTGCCCTTAATCACTACAAACCATAAAAATTGAAAAGAGCATTCAAGGTTTGGCATAAGGAGAAATCCTTAAGGAATTGACCTAATTCATTTGGCAAGCAAGCTCGGTTTAAGAATACGAAGCTCTAAGATCAATTGCAAGGTCAATCATCCAAAGAATCAAGGTATGCCATTATTGACCTTAAGCTTTTTCTTCAAAAATTTGGTTGTGTTTGGTTTATAGGAAACATGATCTTCAATAAGATAGAACCATGTAGAAATGTAGGATAATCATCCATGATCGTGTAGCACTTTAAATCACACAATTTCATGGTTTATAATTAAATAAATTAATAATTCAATAATCTCTAGATAATTAGATAATTAAATAAATTAATAATTCAATTAAATAACTTGCACTCAATTAAATCATGACAAATCAACCAGCTAACCAAAAATTATAAATAAACCATCATTGGAAAGGTATTTCAATGAAGAATAAATAAAAAAAATAAAATCCTTAATGAATCTTGATAAATTAGGCTTAATTTAGATTTTAATGAAATAATTAAACCTTAATTACACCCTAATTACATCTCTAATAAAGCTGAAACTATAAGGATACAAAATTGGCATGTAACCCTACTTAGTAGAAATATTTTAAGTCCAAATAATCTCTAGATTAGGAGTTTTCAAATTTAGAAATCCCTAGGTCAATGTTAATCAAATATTGGGTTAAGGAAATTAATTAACCTATTAAATAAAGTGGTAATTCAAACTAATCTCCATCAAACATTAAAAAACTATTCAAAAACTTCTCTAAATATCCTAAGTTAATTAAAGTGATCAAATTCAATCTTAGTTTAATGAAATAAAACCTTAGGTTAATAAAACTATTAATTAACTTATACCTTTACCTTCGAATCAATAAAATTTAATGAAATCACACATCTCCAATAAATTTAAATAATGAACCTAAAACCTGGGTTAATTAAATCAGATCAAATAATTAACCTGAGTGCTTTAAGTTAAGCATAATCGATGAACAAACCTAAGGTACTAATTCATATTAATGAACTTAAACCTTAATCTTACAAATTCATAATTTAATAACTTAAGTTAAATTGAATAAAATCAAACTCTTTAAATTAACACAAGCCAAATCAAAAGAAACACACATAGTTTAATTCAAAATGAAAAAATTAAATAAATTAAATCAAATAAAGCAATTCAAACAAATGAAATAACATAAAACTAATCCAAACATAAATAACATCAAAAGGATTAATTAAAATACTTAAGGATTTTAGTTATACTTTTGGAGATTTTATTAGGATTTAGGATGTGGAATAAATTTAGTTATACCTAAAAATGAAGTTCATTATATTTCTAATTCTTGAAAACCTATACAACTTTAATAAAATAAAATTGAATAAAAAATGGAAATTAAATCACGAAATCATTTGAATTGAAACCAACCAGTGGTAAAAATTAAATAAATTCAAACTTCAAACTTAAACTTGAACTTAAAGGAGCTATAAAGCCTTACACAAACCCCTCTTTTACACACACTAATTACTTAGATTGACTCTAGATCTAGGATTAGGTCATTCTGATTTTCTTTTAAATATCTTGTGATATGTTATGTGTCTTCACATGTTTATGTGGTGTATTCTTTAGACTAGATAACTTGTTTGTTAATTAGGCATGTTAGGGCATTCTTTTGAAATTTAACACTATTTTTTTATACACTATGTTAAAGGGATTGATAAATAAATCATAAAATTATTGTTTGCTTGTATGAAAATCCTTTAACATAGTACATACATTCAAACAACTAATGCTAGCTCTTATGTTTGTAAAATATCTTTGCTTTAATGTGTATTTTAACATCTATCTTAGATTTCTTTTTTGAATTTTAGATGTAAATTGAGCTTAGAATTAGGTTAATATATGGGGTATAGGATTAGTATACCAACTAATGTGCGGTGGTCCTCTGTGGAGCTCGATGGATGTCTCTAAAGAAGGATACTTTCAAAAGATCTAAACTTGTAGTTTATCGAGTTGTATAAGGGTAGAACTTGGTTTGCCCATTTTCTTTCTTGGGTTACATAAGTTGCATTGGCCTTTTTCTTATATAATTTAATTTGGCTTAATTTATTTTGGGTGCACAATAGAAACAACATGCTTTTCTTAAGTTTCTTTTTGTGCTATGCTTATACTATGATGAACACCTGGACGTAGGCTCATAGGATAAACTAAAATTTTGTCCCAATTAAATCAATCAAAATATAAAAATAAATATAACTCATAATCTTCATATAAAAGCCTAGGTATTAAAGCAAGATAAAATTTATAGCAACCCCTTAGCTGGATGTTTTAATATCATGCATAAATCATATTATTTCACTATTGATTAATGAAGGACTTCCATCCTTTCGAGAGAACCTAAGCTTGACCTTTGAGAGCCTATGATGGAAGTACACCTTCTTCTATTCTGATTTGGTCCATAATCTTTTTCTAATTACATGCCTTAGGCATAAATTATATTCCTATGAACAAAATGAATCCTGAGTCAAAAATTTTAAAAATTTGAGAAATATGCATTAGTTAGGTACATCTTCATACCCTACATAATCTTACGAATTAGGGAGTAAGTCTAGGTTCATAGATTTCTTTCCTAAAATTGTAATAACACAACCATGTTGCATTCATATGACTTAGCCTCATTATTTTAAAATGCTCTTAGGTGGTGTTAGCTGATAGTCTTCTCCAGGCAGGTTGTAAGTCCAAAAGAGTCAGGGATAGGTTAGTTCCCTCAAGTGAGGAGAATGGCCAATGATTCCCAAGGATATAATTAGGTCGAGCATCTGACATGTGTTAGAAGCACCTGTAGACTAGGTTCTGAAGCATCCTTTTAGGAATAAGTCTTCAACCCAAGCATTTTTATAGTCTTGTGTTGCTAGAATCTAAGCCCTAGATTTCTAAGAAAATGATAACTTGAAATCTAAAGAAAAATCCAAAATTTGAAGCCCAATCATAGGATAGATGAAATGTCTGCTGGGCATCTCAGTATCAATAGACATTTCTTACTCTTTTCCATTTGACTCTTAAAAATAACTTTCTCCAATTTGGACCTCTCCCAATTGAATTTTCAAAAATTATTCCTTTGAAAGCTACTTTAGTAGTCTTTAGGAATAACCACGTGTTTCTTTAATTGAGAGTACCCTTAGGAAGAGACCCATCCTAAGATGTAATTAACTATAGGGGCTTGCCTTTATTGGTAACCATGATCCTAGAATAAAATAGACCTTGTTCTACTTTTCCAGTAGTTCAGGGGAAAATACTTTGATACACGAAAGACCCATTAGCCTTAGGAGTCTTTTATTGAAATGATCAAATCCATTACAGGAGAGCATGATTATCTTTCAAGATAATATATTTATTCCTTAATGCCATATTTGATCATCTAAATAAAATATTCCTAAACTCTATGTGGTGTCATTTCTTTTCTCTATTATAGAGAAAACACTAATAATTGTGCATCCAACAGGTCACCCTAGTTGTTTCTCAGTTTAAAAGATATAAATCTTCTATGCCTTCTTCCTAGCACTTGCACACTTAAAGGCAACCCCTTTGGTTTGTCAGCTCTACCCCACAGTCGAGAGACTATTCCTTTTGAATTGTAAACCTGAAGTAGGTCAAGATTGATATAACCCCTTTTTAATGGGTCAATTGCACATTAATAGGGTCCATACATTAACTCAAATTAAATTAAACTCAATATGATTTTTCGTAGTGGAGTTAAATCACACCCTTCTCCCCAATGGAGTGTAAAATCATATATATACAAGTCAAGCAAACAAATCAAAGAAAAAACCAACCTCCCTAGTGGAGAGAAATTAAACCGACTCCCTAGTAGAGTCTAAATCAAAGAAATCCAACCAAACTCTTATTCCCACTAGATACATCCGCAAATAAATCTTTGAAATCAAACTCAAATCCCAATCCCCAGTGGATAGCTTGCACCTGCTTCCATAGTGGAAGGTTCATATACTCAATCCCCAATGGGCTCGAGCCCATATCTCTAGTAGATATGCCTCCACATTAATTAAAATAAAACAAATTAAAGTTGGTTCAATCTTAATCCCTAGTGGATTATAGATTCTTATCCCCAATGGATCTTCTTTCCATAAATCATATAATCAAATCAAATTCAAACCTTATCCCCAGAAGACTTTCTTCTTCTATGCCCTTGACATAGACCCCTCACATGTCATGTCCAATGCATGTGTGATCCCTTAGCTGATCTCCCTCCATGTCCTTGACATGGAATTCTCATCAAATGTTATTTCTTCTCTTATGCAAACCCTTAGTACTTCCACCAAAAGCTAACAATGTATTCATTCAAATTACATCATCTTAACATTGTAATCAACATTTGATGATTTGTGATGGTGCAAGCTCAAATTAACTATATAATATCATTCTAAACATATTATAGTGTGAATTAACACACTATACTATATTATAATATGTGATGTTATATTATAATTTGCTATAATATAATATATTATCTAACATTACACCTCATTAGAGTCACTTAAAAGGAACATATAACAAAATTTTCTCAAAATATAAATAATGTTCATTTTGGATGTAAAATTGTTAATTTTCTATTAGAAATGGCACAAAATAGCATAATTTTCATGTTGCTTCTTGGTTTGTGCTATGAATTTGGCCAAATTATTCCATCTCAACCTTCAAATAAACATTTTTGTGAGTTTAGACCCAATGTATTATAACAAAAGTAAAATATACTAAAATGTAAAATAACATTTAGTTACACACCACCACATTCATATATATATGTGAACTTATTTTGTTATGTTCATTATATTTTAATATGCTTTCATATAATATATTATCTTACATTACACCTTAAAATGAATTAGTTTAAGCAAAAAATTTATAAAATTTTGTTGATAAATGTACATTTATTTAGGATGCAAAATTCCATTCTTTTGATTAAATGACACACCATAGCACACCCCAAATGATGTTCCCTAAAGCTTACTTTAAATTTGGCCAAATCCCATCATCTCGACCTATAAATCAATATTTTTATGAATTATACTAGTACAAATTCTACTACATCATACTATAACAAACTAAAATATGCTAAACAATAAGTAGTAATACACAATAGTATGTTATCGCATGATGCTACACTATGTTATGGCATCCTATATTATAATACACTATAACATATTATATTATATTATATTGCATATCACATCAGAAAGGATTGCTTAAGATAAAAAATCATAAAATTAGCCTAAACAATAAAAAACTATGTATTTTAGTTGTATCACTTACATATTTTAAATTTAAATAATATATTATGATGTCATGCTCTTCCTATTATGAATTTAGCCAAATTCCACCATTTTAAAGTCTAAATCAATATTTTTATAAATAATGCTAGTGTAGGCTCCACTACATGATTGTAAAATATTAAAAGAATTTAAAATGTGCAGAATAATATATTATGGTTTATGATGTTATACTAAGCTACAACATATGATATTTATTTTGAACATAAAATCTTACTTTTTAGACTACAAATGGCATAGCAGACCTTTGGTACTACAACCTAATTTCCACTTCAAATTTATCAAAATTCATTATCTAATTTATTAAATCAATATTTTTTTTATTTATATTAATATAGGCTATAGGGCACAATACCATAATGTACTAAAATATTTTAAAACATCTTATAACATACATAAACACATCACTACATGCTCAAATATATCTTCTTATAATATAATATATGGTAATATAATATTATTTAGGGTTAGGGTTTAGGGTATTCAAACCTATAATAGTCATTGAAAAGACTCTTGAAGACATTTTCTTTAGCTACCATAACTATATTAGGACTAGGAAATTCTTTAGATTTACTCTTAATGACATATTTCTTCAAGGTTTAAGTTAGGGTTAATTTCAGGTTTTTGGGTTAGTTTAGGGTTTAGAGATTAGGATTTAAGGGTTATGGTTTTATATTTTAGGGTTTAGGGTTTAAGGTTTAGGGTTTTAGGGTTTAGGGTTTTAGGATTTAGTGTTTAGGGTTTAGGATTTAAGGTTTATAGTTTAGGGTTTAGGGTTTAGGGTTTAGGGTTTAGTGTTAGGGTTTAGGGTTTTTAGGGTTTAGGGTTTATAGTTTTGGGTTTAGGGAGTAGGTTTTAGGGTTAGCTTAGGGCTTTTTAAAAAAATAATTATGTAAACCGATAGGTTTAAGTTTATTTAGTTTATTTTTTATTTTTATTTATGTTTATTTTTTATTTTTATTTAGTTTAGTTTATTTATTTTAGGTTTATTTATTTTAGTTTAGGTTTTTTATTTTAGTTTATTTTTTAGGTTTAAGTCTATTTTTAGTTGAGTTTTATTTTTATTTTATTTTTTAGGTTTATGCTTTATTTTTTATTTTTAGGTTTACATTTTTATTTTATTTTTTTGTTTTATGTTTTAGGTTTTTATTTTAAGTTTATTTTTAGGTTTTATTTTTTAGTTTAGGTTTAGGTTTATTTTTAGTTTATTTTATTTTATTTAATTTAGGTTTAGGTTTAGGATTAGTTTACTTTAGGTTTAGGTTTAGGTTTTATTTATTTTAGTTTAGGTTTAGGTTTAGTTTATTTTATTTTTTATTTTAGGTTTAGGTTTTTTTTTAGTTTAGGGTTTATGTTTTTTTTATTCATTTTTAGGTTTTATTTTTAGGTTTATTTTTTAGGTTTGGTTTTTATTTAGTTTTTTTTAAGGTTTGTGTTAGGCTTATTTTATTTTTATTTTATGTTTAGTTTTTATTTTATTTAGTTTTTTATTCTTAGGTTTATTTTATTATTTAGTTTAGTTTAGGTAATTATTTATTTTATTTTAGTTTATTTTCTATTATTTTATTTGATTTTATTTTTAGGTTTAAGTTTAGGTTTTAGTTTATGTTCATTTTATTTTATTTTTTTATTTTACTTAGGTTTAGGTTTATTTATTTATTTTATTTTTAGGTTTTAATTAGTTTAGGTTTTAGGTTTAGGGTTTACGGTTAGTTTAGGGTTTACAAATTTAGGATTTAGGGTTTTAGGGTTAGGGTTTAGGGTTTGGGTTTAGGGTTAGTTTAAGGTTTATGGTTTAAGATTTAGCGTTTAAGCTTTATGTTTTAGGGTTTTTAGGGTTTAGGGTTCACAGTTTAGGGTTAGTTTTGGGTTTAGGGTTTAGGGTTTTAGGGTTTAAGGTATAGGATTTAGGGTTAGGGGATAGGATTTTGGGTTTAGGGTTTATGGTTTTATGGTTTAGGTTTAGGATTTAAGCTTCAGGTTTTCATTTAGGGTTTAAGGTTTTTGGTTTTTTTTAACAGAGAATAAATTCATATTCAACATTTCTTTTTTTTCAATTTCAATAGAAATCCACGATAACCACCACCTTCGCTTACGCCTCCACCGCCGGATCTAGACTGAGCCTAGTTGACGATGATGTTCCTGCCATCAAGGTTCTTCCCATTCTTAGGGTTTAGGTTTAGGTTTATTAGGTTTTAGGGTTTAGGTTTATTTTTAATTTATTTAATTACTTTAGGTTTAGGTTTAAGGTTTGGAGTTTAGGGTTTAGGTTTATGTTTTAGTTTAGGATTTTATTTTATTCTATATTTTTATTTTATTTTGGTTTAAGTCTTTTATTTATTTTATTTTTAGGTTTTATTTGGCTTAGGTTTAGGTTTTTAGCTTTTTTAGGGTTTAGGGTTTAGCATTAGTTGAGGGTTTAGGGTTTAAGGATTTAGGGTTTGGGTTTTATGGTTTATGATTTAGGGTTTAGGGTTTTTGGATTTTTTTAATAGAGAATAAATTTAGATTCAACATTTCTTTTTTTAATTTCATTAACCAAGTAAAACACCAAGTTTTATAAGACACAAGTGATGACATAGATGAAATATGAGCACGCATAGAGCAAATCAAAAACACTAGATAACTAGAACCATCTATACTATAAAGACACAATTACATAAGCGGAGTCGATCGGTCATTCTTGGTTTCTCAGTTCCCATCAGAACCACTCTGGCCTCTTGAGTAGCGGGATTCACCATCATAATCCCAATCTCTCCCTCCGCCACCACCACGACTATAACCTCCGTCAGTTCTCCCACTTCCATAACCACCACTGCTCTGGCCACCACCTCCATATCCACCGTCACCTCTAAATCCCACACCACCACTGCAATAACTGCTGCCTCTGCCTTCGCTCCACTGCCAGATCTAGACTGACCCTAATTGATGGTGATGTTCTTGCCATCTAAGTTCTGCCAATTCTTAGGATTTATATTAGGTTTTAAGGTTTAAGTTTATTTTTTAATTTATTTACTTAATTTTGGTTTAGGTTTAGGGTTTGGGGTTTAGGGTTTTAGGGTTTAGGTTTAGGGTTTAGGATTTAGGGTTTAGGGTTTAGGGTGTAATGTTTAGGGTTTAGGGTTTAGGGTTTTAGGGTTTATGCCTTTAGGGTTTAGGGTTAAGGATTTGGGTTTAGGGATTTTTAGGGTTTATGGTTTAAGGTTAGTTTTAGGGTTTAGGTTTTAGGATTTAGGGTTCAGGTTGTTTTTTTTAAATTAAGTTAACATGAAGGTTTAGGTTTATTTATTTTATTTATTATTTTTATTTATGTTTATTTTTTATTTTTATTTAGTTTAGTTTATTTATTTTAGGTTTATTTATTTTATTTTTGATTTTTATTTTAGTTTATTTTTTAAGATTAAGTTTAGGTTTATGTTTATCTTTTAGTTGAGTTTTATTTTTATTTTATTTTTTAGGTTTAGGTTTTATTTTTTATTCTTAAGTTTAGGTTTATGTTTTTTTTTATGTTTAGGTTTTAGGTTTTTATTTTAGGTTTATTTTTAGGTTTTATTTTTTAGTTTAGGTTTAAGTTTATTTTTAGTTTATTTTATTTTATTTAGTTTAGGTTTAGGTCAATTTATTTTATTTATTTTAGTTTAGGTTTAAGTTTATTTTATTTTATTTATTTTATTTTTATTTTAGGTTTAGGTTTTTTTTATAGTTTAGGGTTTAGGTTTTATTTTTTATTTATTTTTTAGGTTTTATTTTATGTTTAGGCTTTTATTTAGTTTTTATATTATTTTATTTTAGGTTTATTTTATTTTTATTTTATGTTTTATTTTTATTTTATTTAGGTTTTTTATTCTTAGGATTATTTTAGTTTTTATTTTTGTCTAATTTAGGTTTCAATTTATTTTATTTTTATTAGTTTAATTTATTTTATTTTTAAGTTTAGGCTTTATTTTATTTTAGACTCGAATCTTTGAAGATCTCATTCATCATCAAGTCAAGTGCTATGTTGATGATCTCGTGGTCAAAAGTAGAGAAAAGAAGACCATTTCTTTGACTTGAGAGGAGTTTTCGAATAGTTAAGACAATTTAATCTCAAAATGAACCCTCAAAATTGTGCATTTAGAGTAGCTTAAGGGAAAGTCCATGGGTTTGTTGTCCGACACCAGGGAATTGAAATTGATCTAGAGAAGATCAAGGCGATATTAGAAATGCCACCTCCTAAAAGTTTAACTCAACTCAGATCATTCCATGGGCGGTTGGTGTATCTAAGATGCTTTATATCCAACCTATCCGGAAGATGTCAGCCATTCTCACCACTTGTCAAAAAGAATGCCAAGTTCAAGTGGGATGATATGTGTGAGCATGCCTTCGAAGACATCAAGCATTACCTAATGACACCACCGATTCTAGCAGCCCCTATCCCAGGAAAGCTGCTCATACTTTACACTACTGTGTTCGATGACTCCTTTGGTGCTTTATTGGCCCAAGCCAATGACTAAGGAAAGAAAAATGCACTCTACTTCCTTAGTTTTCATCTAATCCCTATTGAGGCTAATTATCCACCCATTGAGAAGCATTGTCTAGCTTTAATCTTTGCATCCCAAAAGCTACAACAATACATGCTTCCTTATAATGTGAACTTAATCTCTAGGATCAATAGATTATAATATCTCATGACACGGCCGACATTATCTAGATGGTTGCAATGATGGTCCATGATTTTCTTGCAGTTTGACATTACCTTCATACCCCTCCATGTGGTGAAAGGACAAGTGCTAGAAGATTTCTTAATAGCACACCCACTTCTTGCTGACTCTCCGCTTAGTGATGATCCCTTCGATGAACAAATCATGAACTTAGGGGATACTAGCATTCACCGCTAGGAGATGTATTTTGATGGTGCGGCTTCCTCACAAAGAGAAGAAGAACCATAATCTATTATTCTAATAAAGGCAGGGGTAGGAATAGTTCTCTTAACTGCGGACCACGATGTGATGAGATTCTAATATCATCTGTCCAATCCTTGCACTAGCAATGAAGCTGAATATGAGACTCTAATTACTAGCCTAGAGTTAATCATTACTTTATGCATCCAGAACATCAATATGTAAATCGCTAAGTCCTATAAGGTTATAAAGCCCAAGCTCCATCACTACCATAAGTACACCATGGAGTTGTTGGCCCAAATCCCAGAGGTTACCATTTATAAGATTCCTTGAGAAGAGAATGTCATAGCATATGCTTTACCTAAGCTTGCCAAGAAGTTGGCATGTCTGGAGGATGAGTCCATATCAATAAAGGTCCAAAATAGACAAGTCATATCCCTTATTGATATTAAACTCATTAAAAAGTACTCTATTGAAGGGGAAGTTTCCATTGCCAAGAAGGATGAGGAGTTAGATTGGAGGCAACCATTCATGGATTACCTAAATAAAAGCAAACTACCTCAAGTGAAGTCCCAAGCCCATCAGATGATGCAGAGAGAACTTTCCTATGATCTTGTGGATGGTGTCTTGTACTTGCAGCCTTTTGATCATATGTGTTTACCTTATCTAGACAAGCACGAAGCCCATAAGATCGTGACTGAGGTACACTCAAAATTATGTGGAGCCAACCACTCCAGTTCAAAGATCAAAGCCAAGGTAAAAAGACTAGGATACTACTGGTAGTTGATGATCAAAGATTGCATGGATATGGCTAAGTGATGCCACCAATGTCAAATACATGGTGTGGTTCTACACCAACCACCCAACATTCTACATCCTACATCAGCCTCATTGCCATTCGAGTGTCGGGGTATAGACATAGTGAGTCCGATTGATCTTCCTTCTTCCAAGGGTCATTAGTTCATCTTAGATGCTACTAACGAGTTTTCCAAATGGGCAAAGATGATTTCACTCGAGAGCAACTCAGCATTTGCTGCACTTTTTTAGGAACCATAATGTATATAGGTTTGGTGTGCCTCGATGAATTATATCTGATAATGGTATTGCATTGAAGAGCACCAAGATCAACAACTTTTCCCAGAGACACAACATCGATTAGAGATATTCTAGCATCAACTACCCTAGGGCAAATAGCTTTGGAGAAGCCTTCAACAAAACTCTCATCTAAATACTAAAGAAGGCACTCAAAACAACAAGCGACAGTGGTATGAATAGTTTGTTGAAGCCTTATGGGCCTACCACACCACATATAAAACTCCAACTCAATCTACTCCTTCCTTAGTGTATGGGTCTGAATCCGTTCTACCATTAGAAGTCCAACTCCCATCATTAAGGATAGCTATGGGTAGCAAGATCACAACAGAGTAGAATGCCAAGTTACAGTTAGAAGAGCTTGAAGGTTTGGAGAAGAGATGCCTATGGGCTACTTTAAGTTGAGATAACACCCCTAGCAGCACTCACTTAGTAGCTGCTCTATTTCGGGCTGACATGCTACCTGCTAGTGTGTCATCCTAATGGTCTTCTTGCTTTGGAGGTTGTAAGTCTACTATGCTTTCCTTTCTTAGTTGGCCACTGCACACCAATGAGCACCTTGTTAGTTTGGTAAGCCTTACTGCGTAGTCGGTAAGATACCTCATGTTGGCTTCATTTAATAGGATGTGAGTCTGGTATGCTTTCTTCTTAGATTAGCCTTCGTGCACTGACTGGGTTGAGTCTATTTGAGGTTTAGGATAAGTGCCCTAGCGGCTCGTTCTCTTATGACTGCTTCAAGTCTAGGTCTAGTCCTTCCTCGAGGCTCCCCGCTTAGTAGTCTCTCTTTAGGTTATATAGAATATGTCATGCTGATGACAGACTATCCTGATGATCGGTTCTGCTTGGAAAGTTGTAAGCCTGCACACTTTCTTTCTAGGTTAATCATTGCATACCGTTGGGCACCTTAGGTTGGTTCTCACTATGCTAACATATACACCACTCATGATGATGGATACACCTTTAGTTGGTTGGTTCTTGCACCTTAGGATACATCACTCATGGAAGATGTAAGTTTGTTATGCTTTCTCCTTGAGTTGGCCATTGTACACTTATAGGCTTTCTTTTCCAGGGCTGAAGATAATGCCCCTAGCAGCACCTCCCCTGTGGGCACTATATTTGGATTACATCCTTTGCTATCCCATTTAGACATTACCTGAGTTACTATCGAATTGGATAGTTCACCTTTTATAGTAACCACCCCTTGGTTGGAGAATCGATTATGTGGATGTGCAAATTCTCCCTTGGTCTAGTAAATCTAAAATAAGTCAAGGTCAACATAGCCCCTTCTCAGTGTAGTCCCTCACACACCAATAGGGTCCATGTGAATATATAAACAATATATATATTCACTTATGGATTAGAAGGACACCCCTAGTGGTACCTTTTCCCAAGAAGGTATCCTATCTTTAGGGTAGTGTCAGCAAAACTCCCTATAGGAATCACCTGACTACTCTTTAGTTGATATAAGTCCTCAACGACATTCACTTAGTAGTCACCCCTAAGATTGGTCCAACTTATTGTACTACCAATAGGTCACCTAGTGGTTATTCCCTGCTTTAGAAGATGTAAGTCTACTATACCTTCCTAGCACAGCCGTTGCACACCTAAAGGCAACCCCTTAGGTTGTCTAGCTCTACCCCATGGAGACTAGACTATCCCTTTGGATTTGTAAATTTGAGATAGGATAAGTCCAATATAGCCCCTTCTCAGTGGGTCCATCGCACACTGACATGGTCCATAAATAAAATTTATCTATTTTGACTGAGCTCACATCCCCAATGAATATGCCCTCAATTGAAAATCAAACTAAGCCAAACAAACCATATCAAATTACATGAAATTAAAATAAAATTAATCCTGACTACTTTTGAGTTGACATAAGTCCCTAGCGCCATTCAATTAGTAGTTTCCCTAGGTCAACTTCCATTTGTTGTGCATCCAACAGGTCACCCTAGTGGATGTTCCTCACTTTGGAAGATGTAAGTATGCTACACCTTCTTCCTAGCACATCCCTTGCACACCAAAAGGCAACCCCTTAGGTTGGCTAGCTCTACCCCATATCTTGTAGATTATCATTTAGATTTGTAAACCTAAGGTAGGTCAAGGCTAATATAGCCCCTTCCTAGTGAGTCCATTGCACACCGACAGGGTCCATACATTAACTTAGATTAAATTAAACCCAATTTGATTTTTCCCAGTGGAGTTAAATCACACCCTCCTCCCCAGTGGAGCCCCAAATCATATATAAATAAGTCAAGCAAATAAATCTAATTCAAAACCAACCTCCCTAGTGGAACCAAATTAAACTAACTCCACTAATAGAGTCTAATTCATAGAAATTTAACCAAACTCTTATCCCTAATAGATACATCCCAAACAAATCTAGGAAATCAAACTCAAATCCCAATCCCCAATGGATAGCCTGAACCTAGTGGAAGGTTCATATACTCAATCCCTAGTCGACTTGAGCCCATATCTCTAGCAGATATGCTACACATGAATTAAAATAAAACAAATTGAAGTCAATTCGGTCTTAATCCCTAGTGGATTATAGATTCTTATCCCCAACAGATCTTTTTTCCACATATCATATAATAAAATCAAATTCAAACCTTATCCCCAGTAGATTTTCTTCTTCTATGCCCTTGACATAAACCACTCACATATCATGTCTAATGAATGTGTGATCCCCTAGCCAATCTCCCTCCATGTCCTTGAGATGGAATTCTCATCAAATCTAATTTCTTCTCTTATGCACACCTTTAACACTTCAACCAAAAGCCTAATAATGTATTTGTTCAAATTAAATCATCTTAACATTGTAATCAACATTTTATGATTTGTGATGGTGCAAGCTCAAACTAACTATACAATATCATGCTAAACATATTATAGTGTGAATTAACAAACTATATTATATTATAATATATGATGTTATATTATATTTTGCTATAACATAATATATTGTCTAACATTACACTTCATAATATTCATTTTGGATGTAAAATTATTATTTTTTTGTTAGAAATGGTACAAAATTGCATAATTTTTGTATTGCTTCTTGGTGTGTGCCATGAATTTGGCCAAATTCTTCCATCTCAACCTTCAAATTAACATTTTTATGAGTTTTGACCCAATGAATTATAACAAAAATAAAACATGTACAATAACATCAAGTAACCCACCACCACATTATATATATATATATATATATATATATATATATATATATATATAAGTTATATATATGTGCATTATATTTTAATATGCTTTTATATAATATATTATCTTACATTACACCTTAAATGAATCACTTTAAAAAAAAATTTATAAAATTGGTTAAAAAATGAAAATTTATTTTGGATGCAAAATTCCATTCTTTTGATTAAATGACACACCATAGCACACCCCAATGATGTTCCCTAAAGCTTACCTTAAATTTGGCCAAATCCCATCATCTCATTTATAAATTAGTATTTTATGAATTATACTAGTAAACTCTACTACATCATACTATAACAAACTAAAATATGCTAAAAAATAAGTAGTAATACACAATAGTATGCTATAATGCATGATGCAACACTATGTTACGGCATCCTATATTATAATACACTATAACATATTATATTATATTATATTTCATATCACATCACAAGGGATTGCTTAAGATAAAAAATCATAAAATTAGTCTAAACAATAAAAAAACTATTTATTTTAGTTGTATCACTTACATATTGTAAATTGAAATAATATATTATGATGCCATGCTCTACCTAATATGAATTTGGCCAAATTCCACCATTTTCTAAATCAACATTTTTTATTAATAATGCTGTAGGCTCGACATGATTGTGAAATACTAAAAGAATTTAAAATGAGTAGATCAATATATTATGATATATGATGCTATTCTATGCTACAACATATAATATTTATTTTGAACATAAAATCTTACTTTTTAGACTACAAGTGGCATAACACACCTTTGGTACTACAACTTAATTCTGACTTCAAATTTAACCAATTTCATCATCTGATTTATTAAATCAATATTTTTATGATTTATATTAATATAGAAAATAGGTCGCAATACCATAATATACTAAAACATTCCCAAACATCTTTTAACATCCAAAAACACATCACTACATGCTCAAATATATGATGTTACATTATGCTATAATATATGGTATTATAACAACATATTAGGGTTTAATGTATTCAAATCTCTAATAAAGGGATAGTCTCTTGAAGACATATTTTATTACCATAAGTATGTTAGTATTAGGCCATTCTTTAGATCAACCCCTAATGAAATTATTATTCAAGGTTTATGGTTTTTGGGATTGGGTGGGTTGTTTAGGGTTTAGTTTTGTAGGGTGGTTTAGGTTGGGTTTAGGGTTTAGGTTTAGTGTTTAGTGGGGGTTTAGGTTTAGGTTGGTAAGGTTTAAGGTTGTGGTATGGATTTAGGTTTATGGTTTAAGTTTAGGTTAAGTGTGTGGTTAGGTGGGTTGGTTGGTTTAGGGTTTAGTCTAGTTTAGGGTTTGGGGTTTAGGGTTTAGTTTTAGTGTTTAGATTTATGGTTTTGTGGATTTAGGTTTTGGTTTATTTAGTTTGGGGTTTAAGGTTTAAGTTTTGGGTTTAAGGTTTCTTTTGATCTCATCAACCAAGTAGCACACCAACTTTTCTAAGACACAAGCAATGACATAGATAAAAAATGAGCACCCATAGATCAAATCAAAAACCCTTGATAATTAAAACTATCTCTATCATGACACGCCCATAAGTAGACGGATGGACATTCTTAAGTTTCTCCGGGTCCCAATAGAATCACCACCTCCTCTCGAGTGGCGAGATCCGCCATCATCATCCCCGATCTCTCCCTCTGCCAGCACCATGACTGTAACCTGCATCTCTCCTCCCTCCTCCATAACTACCACAGTTCTGAATACCACCTCCATATCCACCAGCACCTCCTAATTCCCCACCACCACTATGATAACCGCACCTGCTCCATTGCCAAATCTGGGACTGAGCCTATGATGTGTTCTGCCATGGCTTTGCCCATTCTTAGGGTTTAGGGTTTAGGGTTTAGGGTTTGGGGTTTATGGTTTAAGGTTGTATGTTTTAGGGTTTAGGGTTTAGGATTTAGAGTTTAGGGATTAGGGTTTTTTTTTTGGGAAACCCCATATAGGGGGAATTTTATTGCCAAAAAAATGGGTTACAAGGTCCTTAAAGGGGATAAACTCCAGAACTACTGCTCAAAGAGCTACAATCAGCCTAGGGAGTAAATCCCCTATTTATGTACATCCAAAAGCAAAAGAAAAGAGTTAAGCAAGCAAAAGATACAAATTGATTAACATATATAAGCAAATGAAGGATAAGGGTCAATGTTCTGCAGGATGTGAGAATGCATGACACAATGGAGTAACTTGCAAGAGAAAAAAGGAAAAGCACCTGCAAGATTGTAGATAGAAAGAAGTTAGAATAGTTAAGGTAATACAGAGAAAGTGGTAACTGAGAGCAGCAAATTATGAGAATGGTAATAATAAAGAGGTGTGATAGAGGTGGCAGCTCACCACACCAAGTTGGGGCAGATGCAAATATGAGCATCCAAACTTTAGCAGAAGGGTTACATCACAAGAGCTACTACCAAACCAAAAAGGAGTGAAATCATCACAGCCATCATAGCCAACAAACCTATATAGTAGCCATTTGATGAAGATCTATTGAGCCATAATACCTACAAACATAGGCAAAGCCATATACAGAGTAGAAGAAAGAGCAACGCAAAGAGCAAAGTGGGTGTGGGATCACATGCAAATTATATGTCATCATATTAGGCTCCATGGCATGATGATCCCAACTCAAATGAAAGAGAGCCATCAATGTCAGGTCATCCAAATTTTTAACCAGATTTAAAGGATTAATGAGACCAGTAAGAAGAGTCACCAGAGGGAAACAATAGAAATTTTATTGCAAACTAGCCAGGAAAAGACAAGAGCATGGAATTAAACCCATTCCAAGCCTAAAGGACAATAATAAATATACAATCTTGGTAAACAGTCCAGTAAGCAATTCAGGGTTATTTCCTAGAAAAGGATAACCAAAGAATGTAAGTAATGCAGCTCTTAACAACCTCCTTATTTCAGAATTAAGAAAGTAGCAATTATAAAGGGAAATAGCAAACCCCAATCCCAAATTACCACAGGAAATGGGAATACCTCAAGAGGTAAGAAGAGATAGGTAAAGGCAGCTCCCCACCACAAACAGCTCCAATAAGAGACAATCAAAGATAACACCATGATCGCTTGCTTATCATCATACTCAATAATCCAATACCAACAAGAAGAATGTAAGTAATGCTCTTAACAACCTCCTTGATTTAAATTAAAAGCAAAGAAATATAAAGCAAAGATATCCCAAGCCAAAATAACAACAGGAAATGGGAGTACAGCAGCAGGTATGAAGAATCAGGTAAGGGGATGATCCCCACCATAAATAACTTAAATATGTGGCAATCAGAGATAACACAACAGAAGCATCTTGCTTATCATTAAACTCAATAATCCAACAAATCATGATAGTAATATCTAGCTAGTTGGCCATAAATCCATCCATTGAGATTAAATAGTACAAAGATTAAAATCAAGAGATGCAAAAGCACAATCACAATGATCTGCATAAATCTAGCATAACCAAGAGGGAAAAAACAGCAGATGAAGTTAGCTGCAACCCTTATGTTAACATCAAAAACCCAAAAGCTAATAACCAGAATGTGCAAGAAATAGCCAACAAACCCAAAATTAAAGGACCAATGTAGGATAAGCAATAATACAATTATTACCCCATCATATAAAAACTGTTAAGGCGAAGCAAGATAAGAATGAAAATTGAAGGAAAAGATGATGATCAAAAATGTCCCTCCGTAAAGATAATGTCATGGCTAAACCCAGATCCTCAGTTAAAGCAAACTGCATTAAGGAAGTCCAATCCAGCAAAGGGATAGTAAAATAAATAACATCAAAATGACCCTGCTGGATAGGATGGACAACCCCAGAAGCAAGAAGCCGGACAAAAGATTGTGATCCATTAGCCAAGATATAAAATAGCGAAGTTGGCCAAAAAACCAACAATCAAAAGAAAATACAAAAGTTAATTTCCAGATAGATAGGGAAAAGGCTTGGCCAAGACAAGCGAGTGGAAAAATAGCGACAAGTGAAACCATTTATGGAAATAAAAAAGGAAAATCAAAGAGACAAAGACCAACAATCACAAAGATAACCTTTGGATAAAGGACCCAAAATCCAAAATAGTGGAGAAAATAGAAAAGTTAAAGCACCCATCATATAAAACTCAATAAAAACAAAGTAGAGATAGAGACAAAAGGGGTTCAGAAGATAACCAAGAAAAAAACCCTTTCAAAAGGGGTGATCAGGCATGAAGCTAAACACACAATCTCATGGAAAGCATACCAAAACCCAATAAGAAAGTCCAAACCTGCAATGAGATAACAAAAAGAAAAAAATATACCTCTGCTGGGGAAAAGAGGTTAGCCAAACCAATCAGCAAAACAACCCAAAAAGGACCCTGCAGAATAGGAAAGATGACCCAGTAGCAGATGGCAAAGGAATCAATGAGCTAGAGCCAACATCCAAGGGAATAAATAACAGCAAGTTGGCCAAAAAACTATGCATTGCAAATAGAAAAAATGAGGGTAGCCAAAGCAAACAGCAAAGCAACTCTAAAAGAAAATAGCAAAGCACCCTGCTGAACAAGTAAGACAACCCGTAATAGTTTGCTGAACAAGAGATTCAATGTTCCAGGTAATCCAACAACCAAGATAAAAAATAACAACAAGTTGGCCATAAAACCTCCCATTGCAAATAGACAATACAGAAGATAAGTCCCAAAAAGATAGGGAAATGATCAGGCCAAAGATAGCTGAAAAGTGGTGATTAGCAGCAGCCCAATTATTAACAAAAGAAACAAGCAACAAAGTAAAAGCTAGCATCCATTCAATAACCTCAAAAAAGTCTAGCTGAATAAGACAATCTAATACCCCAGAAGCATATGCTAAATTCCAATTAGACAGATGGATAATCACAGAGATGTGCCCAAATTTAATAGAGCCACAGGGGAAAGGATAGCAAATGAGTTGATCAGCTGCATCTTAGAAGCAAGCAACAAAGAAGTTCAGGAGAACAACAGGCAACAAACAACTAAAAACCATAAGGTTAACCTTCAAAGAGATCTTAATAATAATAATAGTAATGGTTCTTTCTGTAGAAAGAGGAGGTAAGCATACTGACAAACCAACCCAAAGAGCGATAATTAAAACATCGAGAGATATTGCATCCAACATAAGATACACCGAAGTAACATAGGTACATAGATTACTAAGTGGTTCAAAGCAAAGTCATCTTTGATATACAGCCAAACACAAAATATTATGCCAACAACTAATCCCATTAATAATATTAGAAGTCCAGAGATAATTTCAATCCTGCAGAGAAGGAGTTATAAAAGCAAGGCTAGTGCAAGAGCTCTCCTTACAGGATGTGGAGATAAGGATATGAAACATAGTAGAGGCAACAACCATAATAAGGAGATGAATATCGGTTAAAATAGCTATAAAGATATATAGGTATAACATTAAACATTGAGGATGCATAATATAATTCCATGAAAGGGATAGAAATCTCCCCTTGATCAAAGAGTACAACACAACAAATAAAGCATTAAATAATATATCTCCCTACAAGCGTGAACACTTTATCGGCATTGATAGAAAAACCCCAATCAAGGTTGGTAAGTAAATAACAGATGTCACAAAAATGGCCAACAAAGAGTAAAAGGATGATGCATCAGCAAATTCCAAAGGAACAACAACACCTTATCATTGAAAGTAGCAGAAATAGAAAGGCCCCAATTAGAATTAATGCAATTAAAACAACTGCACATGCCACAGAAATTAGCAAAAAAATACCAAGGGATATCCAGATGAAGCATCAACAAATACCAAGAAAACAACAACTCTAAATAGAAAGTGATCATGCGTTCAGAATTGACATCAAGCTAGAGGTTAGATTACTTTCTGAGATAAGGGAGCCCAGTATTGTCCAGATTAACCAAGCCATGCAAATGTTTAGGAAGAGTTAGTTGATCAAAGAAGTTTATACCATCCAATCTAGCACCCAGTTGGCAAGGTAATCAACCATGCATTACCCTCATGCCATGAGTGATTCAAAAATTAAGTTGGGTAAGGAGAGCTCTAGTTTGCTTGAGAAGGTTGTACAATTTAGTGTTGCTCATTTTGGTAGAAGTCAAAAGATCAATCAGCAGGAGGGCATCCACCTCAATCAAAATATTGAGCTAACCATTTTGAAAGCAAATTTAGAGATCTTTGTATACTGCCATAAGCTCAGCAAATGGAATAGAGCAAGAAGCAAGGGGGTAGGCAAAAGCACATAGGACTTTACCATTAAGATTTTTGAAAATACCACAACAGCCTGAACCTTTATGAGAGACAGAGCCATCAGTGTTAATTTTAATAGTATTATCAAGAGGTTTTACCCAATAGACAATCTTGTCATTTTTATAGTAGGGTTGATCCGGCAAGTTAAAACCCAATTTATTTGCCACAAATTTACAACCTTTGAATTGTTTGTAGTTAATGAGATTGGCATTGAACATGTCTCAAATTTTTATTTTTAATTCTAGCAATTATCCTCATGTGATTCATAGGGATCCCATGATGTTTTGCATCATTACGTCCATCCATATGAACCAAATAAGAGTGATATAGTTATGACTTTAATGTGACCTTTAATAGTATTGTCAAAATAAACTTCAAGAAGTTGATATAAAGTTAAGGAGCCATTGAAAATGACAATGTTAAAGAAGTCATCATACCAAATCCAAAGTTTAGAAGCAATGTCCCCATTAACAATAACATGGTTCACATTCTCAATGTGAAAGCAGCGTTGGAATTTTGAAGGTAAATGAAAGCCTTTACCCCACAATAAAGAATCAACAGGGATGAAGTTTTTCAAAATATGCCAAGTAAGAATAAAATAGGAAGTAGGGATAGTGTTATTCCATAGTTTGAGAAACACATTGGAAGAATCATGAGTTTCTTTAATGTGATTCCAAACATTTTTAAAGTTGAAATCACCATTATGTGAGAGCTTAAAAAGGATCTGGTTTTGATTGGTAGGAATGATAGGAATAGTAGTAAGCTTGTTTAAGAGAAAGGAAGGAATATAATCAATAAGCTTACTAATGTTCCACATATTATTCTGCCAGAAAGATTTCACTTTAATAGCGTGGAATGGGTGGAAAGTAAGTCATCAATGGACCCACATCAAGTCAGTTATCTTGCCAAAAGAAGGAGGAGCGAGTTAATCCCCAAAAAATTAAGGATTTTTGCATCCCATTTGATGGAAACAAAGTCTTTTCCAAATAGGAGAGTCTCATTTATAGGGATAAATGAGGGGTGCTTACCACTGCAATATTTAAGTGAAATTAGCCCAAAGACTATTATTACTCTAAAATTCCACGCTTATAGGAAAAAGTGATAGCTTCTTTGATTGGCTTACATCCAAGGCCACCTTAATAGGGTGCCACAACTTTTAAACCAAGAGGTCAGTGCATTCTTTTAGAGGAGTTATTAGAGCCCAAAAAAATTTGTTAATGAGAGGCTCAATTACATTAATGATAGAAATGAATGGCCAATGGTTTGGAGGAGATATAAAGGCATGGAGTTAAGAGTGCTCTTAATCAAAGTGAGCTACCAAAAGAGAGTAAATGGAATTCCCAAATAGAAATTTTATTAGAGATTTTTTGGATGAGATCATCAAAAGATGAGATCTTTTGACCTTTAAAAGCGGACCAAGATAATTAATTGGAAGTTGATGTTGTTGAAAATTAGTAATTCTCAAGATTTGATTGATCCTATTATAAGGGATTTTAGAGGTAGGAATGAAACAGCATTTTCCTTCATTATGAAAGTGACCACTTTCATTACCAAATTTATTTAGAAGGCTCTTAATAGTTTTAATGTGTCAAATAGAGGCATTGCAAAAGATTATAAAATCATCAGCAAAACTAAGATGAGAGACAGGAAGACCACCTTTAGTTTTAAAAAACATGGAAGGATTTTTGTAGAAAAGATCATTCAGGCTCCTCGAAAGATATTCAATAATAATAAAAGAGAGGGTGAAAGGGGGTCTCCTTGTCTCAAGCCATGCCTTGAAGTAAAGAAACCAAGGGACTCACCATTCATGATAACAGAGAACCAAATAATGGTAATACAAATTTTGATGAGGCGGATGAAATTATCAGAAAACCTAAACAAATGGAAAATTTGAAAGAGAAAATTCCAAGAGAGGTTATCAAAAGCTTTAGAGATGTCCAGTTTGAAGAGGATGTTGCCACCTCTAATAGGAACATCAAGGTCATGAACCAGCTCTTGGGCTAGAAGGATATTGTCGGATATAGCTCTACTTTTAACAAAGCCAATTTGGTTAGGAGAAATAATTTTAGGGAGCAGGACTTATCCTATTATTAATTAATTTAGCAATGAGTTTTTGAAAGAAGGTGCAAAGGCTGATAGGTCTAAAATCTCCCCAAGTATCAGGATTATTAGTTTTGGGAATGAGAATAATGGAAGTGCTAGAAAAGTATCTAGGTAAAGAGTTGCCATCAAAGAAATCAACAACAGCATCAACAAGGTCAGACTTAATAATAGGCCAACAATGCTAAAGAAATGAGTGGTATGTAGCCATCGGGGCTAGAGTCGGTGTTCATGCTATTGAGTACTACTAATCTTTCATAGGCAAAGTGAGTAAATGGTTTTCATCATTAGTAATCATAGAGGAAGTCGGGGTGAGTGTTGGGAGGGGTTTTCTAAGTTAGGGTTGTTGTTTAATAAATTTTGAAAATGTTGAATGACAAAATCTTTAATTTCATTATTATCGATGATCGATCCGTTAATATTTTGATTTTGAATAGAGTTTAAGTCTTTCCTTTTTTGAAAAGAGCATGGAAATACCTTGTATTTCTATCACCATCAGCAATATGTTTGCTAGCAGCCTTTTGCCTCTAGTAGGTTTCCTCCATATTCTGATAATTAATTAAGTTATCTTTCGGAGTGTTCAACTCATCAAGCTTACTAGGGTTAGTTAACACAACATCTTCGAGGGAGCAAACTAATTGTTCCATATTTTTTAGATTGGCAAAAATATTTTAAAATGGTGCTTATTCCTCTAATTTAGGTTTTATTTTAGTCTTTTAAGCTTAAGACAAAGCTGAATCATGCCTTTAATAGAATTGTCCAGGTGAATAGGGGCCATCCAATTAGTGGAAACAACATTAAAGAAATCACTATGTTGGGTCCACATATTTTGGAATCTAAAATGGTGGGGAGGATATAGTCTGGAAGGAGTTTTGATGGAGATCAATAGCGAGCATGGTCGGACAAAGTTCTCAAATGCTCAGAAGTGAGGACATTAATTGATCCAAAGGGAATTAAAGAGGGTCCTATCAAGCCACTGCCAGTGTCTAGAGTTATGCCACATATAGTATGAGCCAGAAAAACCAATATCAATCAGATTGTAGTCAAGAATCATATTAAAAAAATCTTCCATGGAGTGGATGTTAGGAGAGCAACCTCGCCTTCTTTCTGAGGAAGCGATAATAGTGTTGAAATCACCCCAACCAATCAGGGTTTATTGGCCGAGGAGGCAAAAGTTCTTAATTGATCCCAAAGGATGTTCCTACATGCTCTATTACAAGATGCATAGATAATGGAACCAAGAGCAAAAATTCACCCAATGAGATTTGAACATTAACCAATTGTTGGAGATCATCAAGGATAGAAATGTTGATTAAATTATTCCAAAAACACCAAATTTTATTACTAATATTATAAAAGAAAATTTGAAAGCCTAGTGTTCTAGCAACATGGGTAATCTTAGAAGAGTGAATGAATGGCTCAATAACAACAAGTAAGGCTATGTTATGAGTAGTACAAAGGCTTCTAATATGATTGCGGATAGTGAGAGTCCCAATACCCCGAACATTCCAAATAAGAAAATTGATCATAATAAGTTGAAAGAAAAGAGAAGAGATAGCTGAAAAAATGAAAATAAGAAGAAGAAAAACATGAAATAATTATTTATGGAAGTTAGAGAAGATCGAGTGGTTCTAGTAATGCTATTAGTGAACATTCAAGCTTTATTGGATTTTTTTAATAACAGTTTGAAAAGGCCTATCTATGTCCAAAGTATCTCCATCTAAAAGAGAGTGATTTGTGATATTCAGAACAGGACTAATATCTATCAAAGCATTCCTAATGGTGATTTACCCTTCTTCAGTATCAGAGTTAGGTTGAGAAATAGGGTTAGCATGTGTATCACTCTGTAGGGTAATAGAAGGAGAGGTAGTGGCACCATTAATAGAACAAAATTCATTTTCATTTCCATGAGTACTATTCAGATTTTGATTCACCACCAAATTATCAAAATTTTTCAGAACAATTCCAGAATTAGTTTTGAGATTTTGATCCAACTTGAGGTTCCCATTCAAATCACCATTATGATTCATATGAGTCAAGGGATTGTCTTGAGATGCCAAGTTAGTACAAGTAGAAGAAATGTTAGGTAAGTTATCATTAGTTTCCTCATAAACCTCAATATCATTATTTTAATCAAGCTCAGATTGTTCTCCAATAGGCAAATCTGTAGGTAATAAAGGAGAGGGGTAGGGGTGAGTTCCATTTTGAGTAACTTTAGGCACATAAAAACTTATTATTTTTTCATTTGTTAGAGGGATTAGGATCGGAAAAGTTTTCTTTTTTGATTAGGGTGTAACACAAAACATTGAGTGATCATTACCATGGATCTTACAATGTGTGCAAAAAATAAGGAAATTTTCAATTTCCACTTTTTGATTATACCCAAAAATTTTCAAACTAATCCAAACTTCTTTAGGGTACTTTTTGGTAATATCAATCTCAACCAAAATACAAGCAACTGATGGCCATGATCTCGCGATGGTGGCTTGATCTATTTGAAGGGGCCTACCAAAGAGAGCCCCAACCCCAAATAGGACTTGATGGGTAACGTAATGTATCCTCATGTTTGGAAAAGTTAGCCATAAAGGAACAATTGGAGATTCCTCTTTGACATCAAATAGAGGAGACCATTTCAAAAGCCTCATTTGACAATTGTACACAAAGTAAGAGCGATGAGCAAAGACTCTTGAGTAGTCTTAATCATTAGATAATTGATAAGGATATGTCTAGGATCAATCAATCTGATAGTAAATACACTCGAGAGCTTTAGGCTATGAAAGAAGGATCAGATGCTTTCAAAGTCAGATGACACAATGAAAATTTACCAACTAATGAAAATTCAAAGGGCTTCGCCAGCTTTTCCACATCAAGATCCGAGCACATTACAGCTGGCATTCCATGGAAAGAAGTTGAGATTAAATTGACCGAAGCATTAGAGCAAGTGTTCTTACCAGATAAAGTGTCCTTGAAGGACTTAACGGCAGCGATGGTAGAGTCGGTCGATATTACCTTGAAAATTGGAAGCCTTTAGATGCCTCAAGTTCAAGGGCTGTTACTTGAAAGTGTGCTGCCATTGTAAGATCAAGGAAAGCGACATAAGCAACCAACCAAAGTAGAAATCGGAATGATCGAGAATGGTCAAAACACCAAGCATGAAAAGGAAAGGGAACATCCTTGAGCCCATGAGAGAAACGAGGAGAGGTTGGTTTAGATTTGGTTTAGGGTTTGTTTAGGGATTAGGGTTTATCATTTAGGGTTAGGGTTTAGGGTTTTAAGGTTTAGGGTTTATGGTTTAGTGTTTAGGGTTTAGGGTTTAGGGTTTAAGGTTTAAGGTTTTAGGGTTTAGGGTTGTAGGTTTAGGATTGCAGGTTTAAGGTTTGGGGTTGAGGGTTAGTTTTAGGGTTTAGCGTGTAGGGTTTAGGATTTAAGGTTTAGGGTTTTGTTAAAATTAAGTAAACCTATAAGTTAAGGTTTATTTAGTTTATTTTTTGTTTATTTGGGTTTATTATATTTTTTATTTTTATTTAGGTTTATTTTTATTTTTATTTGGTTTAGTTTATTTATTTTATGTTTATTTATATTAGTTTAGGTTTTTTATTTTAGTTTATTTTTTAGGTTTAGGTTTATTTTTTAGTTGAGTTTTATTTTTTTTAGTTTTTAGGTTTAAGTTTTATTTTTTAGTTTAGGTCTAGGTTTAGGTTTATTTTTAGTTTATTTAATTTTATTTAGTTTAGGTTTAGGTTTAGGTTTACTTTATTTTATGTTTAGGTTTAGGTTTTATTTATTTTAGTTTAGTTTATTTTAGTTTAGGTTTATGTTTCTTTTATTTTTATTTTAGGTTTAGGTTTTTTTTGGTTTGGGGTTTAGGTTTTAATTTTTATTTATTTTTATGTTTTAATTTTAGGTTTCTTTTTTAGGTTTAGGTTTTTATTTAGTTTTTATTTTATTTTATTTTAGGTTTATTTTATTTTTTATTTTAGTTTTATTTTTTTATTTTAAGTTTAGTTTTTATTTTATCTAGGTTTTTTATTTCTTAGTTTAGTTTAGTTTCTATTTTTTATTTATTTTCTTTTTAGGTTTAGGTTTAGGTTTAGGTTTTAGTTTATGTTTTAAATTTATTTTATTTTGGTTTTTTATTTATTTTACTTTTAGTTTTTATTTAGTTCAGGTTTAGGCTTTTAGCTTTTTAGGGTTTAGGCTTAGTTTAGGGTTTAGGGTTTAGGGTTTGGGGTTTAGGGTTTAGGGTTTAGGGTTTCTATTTTAGGATTAGGGTTTAAGGTTTTTTTATAGAGAACAAATTCAGATTCAACATTTCTTCTTTTCAATTTCATCAATCAAGTAGCACTGCAAGTTTTCTATGACACAAGCGATGACATAGATAAAAAATGAGCACCCATAGAGCAAATTAAAAACCCTAGGTAAGTAGAACCATCTCTGTAAAGACATAGTTCTATAAGCAGCAGATCAGATCAACAATTCTTCAATTTCTCCAATTCTCATAAGAACCACCCGTGCCTCTCGAGTAGTGGGATCCGCCATCATATCCCCGATCTCTCGCTCCACCACCACCACAGTTTAGGGTTTAGGTTAGCTTAGGGTTTAGGTTTTTTTTTTAAAATTAAGTAAACCATTAGGTTTAAGTTTATTTAGTTTATTTAGTTTATCTTTTATTCATTTTGGTTCATTTTATTTTTTATTTTTATTTAGTTTAGTATATTTAGTTTAGTTTAAGTATTTTATTTTAGTTTATTTTTTAGGTTTAGGATTTTTACCTAAATTATTTTTATTTTATTTTTTTGGTTTAGGTTTTATTTTTTATTCTTAGGTTTAGGTTTTTATTTTATTTTATTTATATTTAGTTTTATTTTATTTAGGTTTTTTATTTTTTAGTTTATTTTATTTTTTAGTTTATTTTAGGTAATTTTTATTTTAGTTTAGTTTTCATTTTTTATTATATTTTATTTTTAGGTTTAGGTTTAGGTTTAGGTTTAGGTTTTAGTTTAGGTTATTATTTTATTTTATTTTATTTTATTTTATTTTATTTAGGTTTAGGTTTTTTTATTTATTTTGTTTTTAGTTTTATTTTAGTTTAGGTTTTAGGTTTTTAGCATTTATGGTTTAGGGTTTGGGGTTTAGGTTTAGGGTTTAGGTTTGAGCATTTGGGGTTTAAGGTTTAGATTTTAGGGATTTAGGTTTTAGGGTTTAGGGTTTTGGATTTAAGGTTTAGGGTTTAGGGTTTAGGGTTTACGGTCTTAGGGTTTAGGGTTTAAGGTTTAAGGATGTAGGTTTATGGTTCAGGCTTTAGGGTTTATGGTTTATTTTAGGGATTAGCATTCAGGGTTAGGGTTTTTTTTTGTATTTATGTTTTTTTAAATTAAGTATACTTATAGGTTTAAGTTTATTTATTTTTTATTTATTTATTTTAGTTGATTTTATTTTTAATTTTGATTTAGGTTCATTTTTATTTTTATTTAGTTTAGTTTATTTATTTTAGGTTTATTTATTGTTGATCAGATTTTTTATCTTAGTTTATTTTTTAGGTTTAGGTTTAGGTTTAGGTATATATTTTTAGTTTAGTTTTATTATATTTTTATTTTTTAAGTTTCAGTTTTATTTTTTATTTTTAGGTTTAGGTCTAGGCTTTTATTTTTTTTATTTTTAGTTTAGGTTTAGGTTTATTTTATTTATTTAGTTTAGGTTTAGGTTTAGGTTTAGGTTCAAGTTTAGTTTATTTTAGGTTTAGGCTTCGATTTTATTTATTTTAGTTTAGTTTATCTTAGTTTAGGTTTATTTTAATTTTATTTTAGGTTTAGTTATTTATTTCTATTTGGGGTTTAGGTTTTCATTTTTTATTTATGTTTATGTTTTAGTTTTAGGTTTATTTTTTAGGTTTAGGTTTTTAGTTTATTTTATTTTTATTTTAATTTTCATATTTATTTTATTTAAGTTTTTTATTTTTAATTTAGTTTAGGTTTTTATTTATTTTATTTTATTTTAGTTTTATTTTTTATTTTATTTTCTTTTTAGGTTTAGGTTTAGGTTTTGGTTTTAATTTATGATTTTATTTTATTTTGTTTTTTTATTTTATTTTGGTTTAGGTTTTTTCTTTATTTTACTTCTAGGTTTTATTTAGTTTAGGTTTAGGTTTTTAGTTTAGGGTTTAGGGTGTAGGGTTTAGGGTTTGAGGTTTAGGGTTTAGGGATTAGGGTTGTCAATTTTAGGGTTTAGGATTTACTATTTTAGGGTTTAGGGTTTAAGGTTTAGATTTTATTTATTATTTATTTTAGTTCATTTTATTTTTTATTTTTATTTAGGTTTTTTTATTTGGTTTAGTTAATTTATTTTAGGTTTATTTAGTCTAGTTTATTTTGGAGGTTTAGGTATAGGTTTAGGGTTAGTTTTTAGTTTAGTTTTATTTTTATTTTATTTTTTAAGTTTAGTTTTTATTTTTTATTTTTTTGGTTTAGGTTTAGGTTTTTATTTAATTTTTCTAGGATTATGTTTTATGTTTTTATATTAGCTTTATTTTTAGGTATTATTTTTTAGTTTAGGTTTAGGTTTATATTTTGTATATTTTTTATTTAGTTTATGATTTATGTTTAGTTTATTTTAGGTTTAGGTTTAGGTTTTATTTATTTTAGTTTAGTTTATTTTTGTTTAGGTTTAGATTTATTTTATTTTGTTTGTTTTAGGTTTAGGTTTATTTTTTAGTTTAGGGATTTGGTTTTTTTTTTAGGTTTATTTTTTAAGTTTAGGTTTTTATTTTAGGTTTATTTTATTTTTGTTTTGCATTTAGTTTTATTTTATTTAGGTTTTTTATTTTAAGGTTTATTTTATTTTTAGTTTAGTTTAGGTTTTATTTATTTTATTTTAGTTTAGTTTTTATTTTTAATCTTATTTTATCTTTAGGTTTAGGTTTAGGTTTTAGATTTGGTTTTTATCTTATTTTATTTATTTTATTTTATTAGGTTTAGGTTTTTATTTATTTATTTTATTTTTAGGTTTTATTTAGTTTAGGTTTAGATTTTTAGGTTTTAAGGGTTTAGGGTTTAGGATTTGTGGTTTAGGGTTTAGGTTTAGGGTTTAGGATTTAGGGTTTTAATGTTTAGGGTTTAGGGTTTATGGTTTAGGGTTTTAGGGTTTAGGGTTGGGTTTAGGGTTGTAGGTTTAGGGCTTAGAGTTTAAGGTTTAGGGTTAGTTTCAGGGTTTAGAATTTAGGGTTTGGGTTTTCATTTAATTAATTTTTTTATTTTTTTAAATTAAGTAAACTAGTAGGTTTAGGTTTATTTAGTTTATTTATTTTAGTTTTTTATATATTTAATTTTTTTAGGTTTATTTTTATTTTTATTTAGGTTAGTTTATTTATTTTAGGTTTATTTATTTTAGTTTTAGTTTTTTATTTTATTTATTTTTTTGGTTTAGGTTAAGGTTTAGGTTTCTTTTTTAATTTAGTTTTATTTTTAATTTATTTTTTAGGTTTTATTTTTATTTTTTATTTTTAGGTTTAGGTTTAGGTTTTTATTTTATTTTATTAGGTTTAGGTTTTAGGTTTTTATTTTAGGTTTTATTTTTTACTTTAGGTTTAGGTTTATTCTTAGTTTATTTTATTTTATTTAGTTTAGGTTTAGGTTTAGGTTTAGTTTATTTTATGTTTAGGATTAGGTATTATTTATTTTAGTTTAGTTTATTTTAGTTGAGGTTTTGGTTTATTTTATTTTTATTTTAGGTTTAGGATTATATTTAGTTTAGGGTTTACGTGTTATTTTTTATTTATTTTTAGGTTTTATTTTAAGTTGATTGTTTAGGTTTAGGTTTTCATTTAGTTTTTATTTTATTTTTTTTAGGTTTACTTTATTTTTATTTAAGGTTTAGTTTCTATTTTATTTTGGTTTTTCTAGCGTATTTTAGGTTTTTATTTATTTTATTTTAGTTTAGTTTTTATTTTTTATTTTTTTTCTTTAGGTTTAGGTTTCAGTTTATGTTTTTATTTTATTTTTTTATTTTATTTTATTTTGGTTTAGGTTTTTATATTTATTTTCTTTTTTGATGTTATTTAGTTTAGGTTTAGGTTTTTAGGTTTTATGGTTTAGGGTTTAGTGTTTAGGGTTATAGATTTTGGGGTTTTGTGTATAGAGTTTTGGGTTTTTTGGGTTTAGGGTAGTACGCTTAGGGTTTAGAATTTTTTTTTGATAGAGAACAAATTCATATTCAACATTTCTTATTTTCAATTTCATCAACCAAGTAGCACCCCAAGTTTTCTAAGACACAAATAATGACAGATAAAAAATGAGCACCCATAGAACAAATCAAAAACCCTACATAAGTAGAACCATCTGTACTATAAAGACAATTCCATAAGCCGCAGATCGGATTGGCCGTTCTTCAATTTATCTAGTTCCCATCAGAACCACCCCCACCTCTTGAGTAGCGGGATCCGCCATCATATCCCCGATCTCTCCCTTCGCCATCACCATGGTTTATGGTTTAGGGTTAGCTTAGGGTTGGGGTTTTTTTTTTTAAATTAAGTAAACTGTCAGGTTTAAGTTTATTTAGTTTATTTTATTTTTTATTTTTTATTTAGGTATATCTTTTATTTTAATTTAGTTTAGTTTATTTATTTTAGGTTTATTTATTTTAGTTTTGGTATTTTTTTTAGTTTATATTTTAGGTTTAGGATTATTTTTAGCTGAGTTTTATTTTTATTTTATTTTTTAGGTTTAGTTTTTTATTTTTAGGTTTAGGTTTAGGTTTTTTATTAGGTTTAGGTATTAGATTTTTATTTTAGGTTTACTTTTAGGTTTTATTTTTAGTTTATTTTAGGTTTTATTTATTTTATTTTTATGTTTTATTTAGTTTAAGTTTAGTTATTTAGGTTTTTACAGATTAGGGTTTAGGGTTTAGCATTTTAGGGGTTAGGGTTAGGGTTTAGGGTTTAGGTTTTAGTGTTTAGGGTTTAGGGTTTAGTGTTTAGGATTTTGGGTTAGCTTAGGATTTAGGGTTGTAGGTTTAGGGTTTTATGGTTTAGGGTTAGTTTTAGGGTTTAGGGTTTAGGGTTTTTTTAAAATAAATTAAGTAAACTATTAGGTTTAGGTTTATTTAATTTATTTTTTATTTATTTTAGTTTATTTTTTATCTTTAATTAGGTTTATTTTTAAATTTTATTTAGTTTAATTTAATTATTTTAGTTTAGGTTTTTTATTTTTAGGTTTAGGTTTAGGTATATGTTTATTTTATAGTTTAGTATTTTTAAGGCTTAGGCTTTATTTTTATTTTTAGGTTTAGTTTTAGTTTTTTATTTTATTTTTTTAGGTTTAAGTTTTTGGTTTTTATTTTAAGTTAATTTTTAGCTTTTTTTTTTTAGTTTAGGATTAGGTTTATTTTTAGTTTATTTTATTTTATTTAGTTTAGGGTTTAGGTTTAGTGTATTTTAGGTTTAGGTTTAGGTTTTATTTATTTTAGTTTAGTTTATTTTAGTTTAGGTTTAGGATTATTTTTTTTTAGGTTTAGGTATCTTTTTTTTATTTTATGGTTTAGTAATTTATTTATTTATTTTTAGGTTTTATTTTTATATTTATTTTTTAGGTTTAAGGTTTTATTTAGTTTTTATTATATTTTATTTTTATTTTACATTTAGTTTTTATTTTATTTAGGTTTTTTACTTTTTGGTTTATTTAATTTTTTACATTAGTGTAGGTTTTATTTTTTATATAGTTTAGTTTTTATTTTTTTATTTTATTTTATTTTATTTTTAGGTCTAGGTCTAGGTTTAGGTTTAGGTTTTTATTTTATTATATTTTATTTACTATATTTAGGTTTATGTTTTTTATTTATTTTATTTTTAGGTTTTATTTAGTTTAGGTTTAAGTTTTTAGGTTTTTAGGGTTTAGGGTTTAAGGTTTGGGCTTTAGGGTTTAGGGTTCAGGGTTGAGGCTTTGGGGTTTAGGCTTTAGGGTTTAGGGGTTTAGGTTTTAGGGTTCAGGGTTTAAGGTTTTTGGTTTAGGGTTTAAGGTTTAGGGTTTTAGGGCTTAGGGTTTAGGATTTAGGGTTTAGGGGGTTTAGAGTTTTTGGGTTTAGCATTTAGGGTTTAGGGTCATAGGTTCATCATTCAGGGTTTAGGGTTTAGGGTTAATTTTAGGGTTTAGGGGTTAGGGTTAGGGATTTTTGTTTATATTTATTAATATTTTTTAAATTAAGTAAACTTGTAGGTTTAAATTGATTTAATATATTTTTTATTTATTTTAAATTATTTTATTTTTAACTTTGATTTAGGATTATTTTTATTTTTATTTTGTTTAATTTATTTATTTTAGTTATGGTTTTTTTATTTTAGTTTATTTTTTAAGTTTAATTTTAGGTTTAGGTTTATTTTTTAGTATTATTTTATTTTTATTTTATTTTTTAGGATTAGATTTTATTTTTTATTTTTTTAAGTTTAGGTTTAGGGTTTTTTTTATTTATGTTTTAGGTTTTTATTTCAAGTTTTTTTAGGTTTTATTTTTTAGTTTAGCTTTATGTTTATTTTTAGTTTATTTTATTTTATTTAGTTTATATTTAGGTTATTTTAGGTTTAGGTTTAGGTTTTATTTATTATAGTTTAGTTTATCTTAGTTTATGTTTATTTTATTTTTTTTTTGAAGTTTATTTTTTTATTTTAAGGTTTATGTTTTATTTTTTTTTTTTACATTATCTTTTAGGTTTATTTTTTTTGGTTTAGGTTTTATTTAGTTTTTATTTTATTTTATTTTAGATTTATTTTATTTTTATTTTAAGTTTAGTTTTTATTTTTAGTTTAGTTTAGGATTTTATTTATTTTATTTTTTTTAGTTTTTGTTTATTTTTTTATTATCCTTTTAAGTTTAGGTTTAGGTATAGGTTTTAGTATATATATATATATATATATATATATATATATATATATATATATATTATTCAGTTTATTTATTTATTTTATTTTTTGGTTTTATTTAGAAAAGTATTAGGGTTTTAGGTTTTTAGTGTTTAGGGTTTCGGGTTTAGTGTTTAGGGTTTGGGGTTTAGGGTTTAGGGTTTTTGGTTGTAGATATAAGGGTCTAGGGTTTAGGGTTTAGTGTTTTAGAGTTTAGGGTTTAGGGTTGTTGGTTTAAGGTTAAAATTCTTTTTGTTTGCTTTTTTTAAATTAAGTAAACTAGTTGGTTTAAGTTTATTTAGTTTATTTATTATTTATTTTAGTTTATTTTTATTTTAATTTTGGTTTATTTCTTTTATTTAGTTTAGTTTGTTTATTTTAGGTTTATTTAGTTTAGTTTATTTTTTTAGGTTGAGGTTTAGGCTAAGGTTTATTTTTAAGTTTAGTTTTATTTTTATTTTATTTTGTAGTTTTAGGTTTTATTTTTTATTTTTAGGTTTAGGTTTAGGTTTTTATTTTAATTTTTTGGTTTACATTTTAGGTTTTTATTTTAGGTTTGTTTATAGGTATTATTTTTTAGTTTAGGTTTAGGATTATTTTTGGTTTATTTTGTTTAATTTAGTTTAAGGTTTCTATTTAGTTTAGTTTAGGTTTAGGTTTAGGTTTTATTTATTTTAGTTTAGTTTATTTTATGTTCAAGTTTATTTTAGGTTTAGGTATTTTTTTAGTTTAGGGTTTATGTTTTATTTTTTATTTATTTTTAGGTTTTACTTTTAGGTTTATGTTTTAGGCTTAAGTTTTTATTTAGTTTTTATTTTATTTTATTTTAGATCTATTTTATTTTATTTTACATTTAGTTTTTTTTTATTTAGGTTTTTTATTTTTAGGTTAATTTTATTTTTTAGTTTAGTTTAGGTTTATTTATTTTATTTTAGTTTTATTTTTATTTTTAATTTGATGTTATCTTTTGGTTTAGGTTAAGGTTTAAGTTTTGGTTTTAGTTTAGTTTTTTATTTTATTTCAATTTTTTATTTTATTTAGGTTTAAGTTTTTTTATTTATTTTATTTTTAGGTTTTATTTAGTTTAGGTTTAGGTTTTTAGGTTTTAAGGGTTTATTATTTAGGGTTTAGGGTTTAAGGTTGAGGGTT
This sequence comes from Cymbidium sinense, assembly GCA_021442155.1. Taxonomy (NCBI): domain Eukaryota; kingdom Viridiplantae; phylum Streptophyta; class Magnoliopsida; order Asparagales; family Orchidaceae; genus Cymbidium; species Cymbidium sinense. The sequence goes on from CM038214.1 coordinate 194,730,384, forward strand.
TAGGGTTTCGTGTTGTAGGTTTTAAGGTTTAGGGTTTAAGGGTTTAGGGTTTTGGGTTTTAGGTTTTGGGTTTAGGGTTTAGAGTTTAGGGTTTTATGGTTTAGGGTTTAAGGTTTAGGGTTGTAGGTTTATGGTTTAGAGTTTAGGGTTTAGGATTTAATTAGGGTTTCTTATTAATTTATTAATTTATATTTTTTAAATTAAGTAAACTTCTAGGTTAGATTTATTTATTTATTTTATTTATTTACTTTATTTTATTTTTAATTATGATTTAGGTTTATCTATTTTAGTTCAGGGATTTTTGTTTAGTTTATTTTTTAGGAGTAGGTTTATTTTTTAGTTTATTTTTATTTTTATATTATTTTTAGGTTTTGATTTTATTTTCTATTTTTAGGTTTAGATTTAGGTTTATGTTTTAATTTTTCAGGTTTTAATTTTTGGTTTATTTTTAAGTTTTATTTCTTAGTTTAGGTTTAAGTTTATTTTTAGTTTATTTTATTATCTTTATGATTTAGGTTTAGGTTTTGGTTTAGCTTATTTTAGGTTTAAGTTTACATTTTATTTATTTTAGTTTGTTTATGTTAGTGTATGTTTTGGTTTACTTTATTTTATTTTTATTTTAGGTTTAGTTTTCTTTTTAGTTTAGGGTTCAGGTTTTATTTTTTATTTTTTTTAGGTTTTTTTCTTAGGTTTTATTTTCATATTTAGGTTTTTATTTAGTTTTTATTTTATTTTATTTTAGATTTATTTTATTTTTATTTTACATTTAGTTTTTATTTTATTTAAATTTTTTTTAGATTTTATTATTTAGTTTAGGTTTATGTTTATAGATTTATAGAGTTTAGGGTTTAGGGTTTAGGGTTTAGCATTTAGGGTTTTAGGGGTTAGGCTTTGTGGTTAGGGTTTAGGGTTTAGGGTTTAGGGTTTTGTGTTTAGGCTTTAGGGTTTAATGTTTTGAGTGTTTTAGGTTTTGGGTTTACGGTTAGTTTAAGGTTTAGGGTTTGAGGTTTTAGGATATAGGGTTTAGCTTTTAGGGTTTAGGGTTAGGGTTAAGGTTTAGGGTTTAGGGTTTAGGTTTAAGGTTTTTTAGGGTTTAGAGTTTAGGGTGTAGGGTTTATGATTTAGGGTTTACGATTTTAGGGTCTATGTTTTAAGGTTTAGCATTTAGGGTTTAGGGTTTACGATTTAGAGTTTAGGGTTTTAAGGTTTAGGGTTTGAGGTTCAGGGTTGTAGGTTTAGGGTTCAGGGCTTAGGGATATGGTTTTTTTAATTATTTTTTTAAAGTTTTTTAAATTTTAAATTTTTTTAAATAAATAAAACTAGTAAGTTTTGGTTTATTTAGCTTATTTTTTATTTTAGTTTATTTTATTTTTTATTTTTATTTATGTTTTTTTTATTTAGTTTAGTTCATTTATTTTAGGTTTATTTAGTTTAGTTTAGGTTTTTTAGTTAAATTATTTTTTAGGTGTTGGTTTATTTTTTTAGTTTAGTTTTATTTTTATTTTTATTTTTAGGTTTAGGTTTTATTTTTTATTTGTAGGATTATGTTTAGGTTTTTATTTTATTTTTTTAAAGTTTAGGTTTTAGGTTTTTATTTTAGGTTTATTTTTAAGTTTTATTTTTTAGTTTAGGTTTAAGTTAATTTTAGTATATTTTACTTCTCTAGTTTAGGTTTAGGTTGGGTTTAGTTTATTTTAGGTTTAAGTTTAGGTTTTATTTATTTAAGTTTAGTTTATTTTAGTTTAGGTTTAGGTTTATTTTATTTTTATTTTAGGTTTAGTAGTATTTTTAGTTTAGAGTTTAATTTTTTTTTAAAGTTTTATTTTTACGTTTATTATTTAGGTTTTGGTTTTTATTTAGTTTTTATTTTTTTATTTTAGGTTTATTTTTTTATTTAAGGTATAGTTTTGGTTTTATTTTTGTTTTTTATTTTTTTAGTTTAGTTTAGGGATTTATTTATGTTATTTTATATTTTATTTTTTTTCTAGGTTTAGGTTTATGTTTCAATTTATGTTTATGTTTTATTTTATTTTTTATTTTATTTTGGTTTACGTTTTATTTATTTTGTTTTAGATTTTAAGGTTTAAGTTTTTAGGTTTTTAGTGGTTAGGGTTTAGGGTTTAGGGTTTGGGGTTTTGGGTTTAGGGTTTAGGATTTAGGGTCGTAGATTTTAGCATTTTGGTTTTTAGCTTTAGGGTTTAGGGTTTAAGGTTTAGTTTTATTTATTTGTTATTATTATTATTTAATTATTTTTATTTTTTTAAAATTAAGTAAATTTATCAATTTAGGTTTATTTTGTTTATTTTTTATTTATTTTAGTTTATTTTATTTATTATTTTAAATTTGATTTATTTTTATTTTTATTTATTCTAGTTTATTTATTTCAGGTTTATTTATTTTTATTTTATTTTTGAGGTATAGGTTTAGGTTTAAGTTTAAAATTTAGTTTTATTTTATTTTTTTTTTTTAGATTTAGGTTTTTTATTAAATTTTTAGGTTTAGGTTTTAAGTTTTTATTTTAGGTTTATTTTAAGTATTATTTTTTAGTTTAGGTTTAGGTTTATTTTTAGTTTATTTTGTATTATTTAGTTTAGGGTTTATGTTCCATTTATTTTAGGTTTAGGTTTATTTCTCTTTTATTTATTTTAGGTTTTATTTTTTATTTATTTTTAGGTTTAGGTTTTTATTTAGTTCTTAATTTAATTATTTTTAGGTTTATTTTATTTTTTTACTTTAAGTTAACTTTTATTTTATTTAGGTTTATTTTAATTTTTAGTTTAGTTTAGGTTTATATTTCTTTTATTTTAGTTTAGTTTTCATTTTTTATTTTATTTTATTTTTATGTTTAAGTTTAAGTTTAGGTTTTAGTTTATGTTTTTATTTTATTTAGGTTTAGGTTTTCTTATTTATTTTATTTTTAGGTTTTATTTAGTTTAGGTTTAGGTGTTTTGGTTTTTAGGGTTTAGGATTTTGGTTTGGGGTTTAGGGTTTAGGGTTTAAGGTTGAGGGTTTGGGATTTAGGGTTTAGGGTTTAGGGTTTATGGTTCATGGTTTTAGGGTTTTGGGTTTTGGGTTTTGGGTTTTGGGTTTAGAGTTTAGGGTTTAGGGTTTTTTAATTTTTAATTTTTACTTTTTTTTAAATTAAGTAAACTCGTTAGTTTAGGTTTATTTGGTTTATTATTTATTTTAATTAAGGTTTTTTATTTTAGTTTTTTAAGGTTTAGGTTTCTTTTTTAGTTAAGTTTTATTTTTTTTTATTTTTTAGTTTCAGTTTTACTTTATAATTTTTAGGTTTAGGTTTAGTTTTTTATTTTATTTTTTTGGTGTAGGTTTTAGGTTTTATTTTAGGTTTATTTTTAGGTTTTCTTTTTTAGTTTAGGTTTATTATTTTATTTTATTTAGTCTAAGTTTAGATTTAGGTTTAGTTTATTTTATTTTTAAGTTTTGATTTTATTTATTTTAGTTTAGTTTATTTTACTTTAAGATTAAGTTTAATTTAGATTTATTTTAGTTTTAGGTTTTTCCTTTTAATTTATAGTTTAGGTTTTATTTATTATTTATTTTTAGTTTTATTATTTAGGTTTACATTTTGTTTAGTTTTTATTTTATTTTATTTTATTGTTATATTCTTTTTATTTTTGGTTTAATTTTTATTTTATTTAGGCTTTTATTTTTTTATTTCATTTAGGGTTTTATTTTTTTATTTTAGTTTAGTTTTTATTTTTTTATTTTATTTTTCTTTTTAGGTTTAGGTTTAGGTTTAGATATAGGTTTAGGTTTTAGTGTAGGTTTTTATTTTATTTTATTTTAGTTTAGGTTTTTTATTTATTTTATTTTTAGGTTTTATATTTTATGTTTATTTTAGGTTTGGGATTTTTGGTTTAGGGTTGTAGATTTTAGGGTTTAAGCTTTAGAGTTTAGGGTTCAGGGTTTGGGGTTTTAAAGTTTATGGTTTAGGGTTTAGGATTTTAGGGTTTAGCATTTAGGGTTTAGGATTTAGAGTTTAGATTTAGGTTTATTTAGTTCATTTAGTTTATTTTTTATTTATTTTAGTTTAATTTATTTTTTTATTTTATTTATGTTTACTTTTATTTTTATTTAGTTTAGTTTATTTATTTTATGTTTACTAATTTTAGTTCATTTTTTTCAATTTAGGTTCAGGTTTAAGTTTATTTTTTAGTTTAATTTTAATTTATTTTATTTTTTAGGTTTAGGTTTTATTTTTTATTTTTAGGTTTAGGTTTATGTTTTTATTTTATTTTTTTAGGTTTAGGTTTTAGGTTTTTATTTTATGTTTATTTTTAGGTTTTATTTTTTAGTTTAGGTTTAGGTTTATTTTTAGTTTATTTTATTTAGTTTAAGTTTAAGTTTTTATTTATTTTTATTTTATTTTATTTTATTTTTAATTTATCTTTATTTTAGGTTTTATTTTAATTTTAATTATTTTTTTATTTTTTTGTTTAGTTTAGGTTTGTATTTATTTTATCTTAGTTTAGTTTTCATATTTTATTTATTTTCTTTTTAGGTTTAGGTTTTAGTTTATGTTTTTGTTTTACTTTTTCATTTTATTTTGGTTTAGGTTTTTTATTTATTTTATTTTTTAGGTTTTATTTAGTTTATGTTTAGATTTTTAGCTTTTTATGGTTTAGGGTTTTAGAGTTTAGGTTTTAGGGTTTACGCTTTAAGGTTTAGCATTTAGGGTTGTAGGTTTATGGTTTTAGGTTTCTTTATTATTTTTTTAAGTTAAGTAAATAAAATGGTTTCAATTTATTTTGTTTATTTTTTATTTATTTTAGTGTCTTTTATTTATTATTTTTATTTAGATTTTTTTATTTTGTTTAGCTTATTTATTTGAGTTTATTTTTTAGGATTAGGTTTAAGCTTAGGTTTATTTTTTAGTTTAATTTTATTTTTATTTTATTTTTTAGGTAAGGTTTTATTTTTAATTTTTTGGTTTAGGTTTAGGTTTTTATTTTATTTTTTAAATTTATGTTTTAAGTTTTTATTTTATGTTTATTTTTAGGTTATATTTTTTTGTTTAGGTTTAGGTTTATTTTTAGTTTATTTCTATTACTTAGTTTAAGTTTAGGTTTAGTTTATTTTATGTTTAAGTGTAGGTTTTATTTATTTTAATTTAGTCTAAAATAGTTTAGGTTTATTTTTTTTATTTTAGGTTTAGGTGTTTTTAATTTAGTGTTTAGGTTTTATTTATTATTTATTTTTAGGTTTATTTTTTAGGTTTAAGTTTTTATTTTATTTTATTTTAGGTTTACTTTATTTTTATTTTATGTTTAGTTTTTATTTTTTCTTAGGTTTTTATTTATTTTATTTTAGTCTAGATTTTATTTTTTATTTTATTTTATTTTTAAGGTTTAGGTTTAGATTTAGGATTTATTGTATGTTTTTTTTATTATTTTATTTTTGTTTAGGTTTATTTATTTATTTTGTTTTTAGGTTTTATTTAATTTAGGTTTAAGTTTAAGTTTTTAGCTTTTTTAGGTTTAGGCTTTAAGATTTAGGTTCTAAGTTCTTATTTCAGGTTTATTATTTCAGTCTAGGTTTCATTTAGTTTTAGTTTATTTTATTTTATTTAGTTTAGGGTTTAGGTTTAGTTTATTTTAGGTTCAATTTTAGGTTTTATTTATTTTAGTTTAGTTTATTTTAGTTTAAGTTTAGGTTTATTTTATTTTATTTTTATTTTTATTTTAGGTTTAGTTTTTATTTTTAGTTTAGTTTTTGGGTTTTATTTTTTATTTATTTTTAGGTTTTATATCTTATCTTTTGGTTTTATTTAGTTTTATTTAATTAATTTAATTTTAGGTTTTATTATTTTACATTAAGTTTTTCTTTTATTTATGTTTTTTATTCTTAGGTTTATTTTATTTCTGAATTTAGTTTTGGTTTTTCTTTATTATATATCAGTATAATTTTATTTATTTTATTTTATTTTATTTTTAGGTTCAAGTTTAGGTTTTAGTTTAGATTTTTTATTTTTTTTTTTTTGTTTTATTTACTTTTGGTTTAGATTTTTAAGTTTTTAGTGTTTAGGGTTTAGGGTTTAGGGTCTTAGGGTTTAGGGTTTAGGGTTGTAAGTTTAGGGTTGTAGGTTTCGGGTTCAGGGTTAGGGTTAGTTTTAGGGTTTAGGGTTTAGGTTTAGGGTTTAGGATTTAGGGTTTAGGGTCTTTTTAAAAAAAAATTAAGTAAACTAGTAGATTTAGGTTTATTTAGTTTACTTTTATTATTATTTTTTTGGGGTTTTTATGATTTAGGGTTTAGGTTAGGGTTAGTTTAGGGTTTAGGGTTTTAAGGTTTATTGTTTAGGTTTTATGATTTTAGGGTTTAGGGTTTACGGTGTAGGGTTTGTGTTAGGGTTTAGGGTTAGTTTAGAGTTTAGGGTTTAGAGTTGTAGGTTTAGAGTTTAGGGTTTAGTGTTTATTTAATGGCTTAGGGTTTAGTGTTTAGGGTTTAGGATTTAGGGTTTAGGGTTTAGGGCTTAGGGTTTTAATTAAGTAAACGAGTAGGTTTAGGTTTATTTAGTTTTATTTAGTTTTTATATATTTATTTTAGTTTATTCTATTTTTTATTTTTATTTAGTTTAGTTTATTTATTTTAGGATTATTATTTTAGTTTTGGTTTTTATATTTTAGTTTATTTTTTTGGTTTATTTTTTGGTTTAATTTTATTTTTTAGTTTCGTATTATTTTTATTTTAGTTTCTCAGATTTAAGTTTTATTATTTATTTTTAGGTTTAGGTTTTTATTTTATTTTTTTTAGGTTTAAGTTTTAGGTTTTTTTTAGTTTATGTTTATGTTTATTTTTAATTTAGTTTTTATTTTTATTTTTATTTTTATTTTTTGATTTTTTTTTATTTTTAGGTTTAGTTTTAATTTTTCATTTTATTTTTTTTAGGTTTAGTTTTTAGGTTTTTATTTTAGGTTTATTTTTAGGTTTCATTTTTTAGTTTATGTTTAGGTTTATTTTTAATTTATTTTATTTTATTTAGTTTAGGTTTAGGTTTAGGTTTTATTTATTTTAGTTTAGTTTATTTTAGTTCAGGTTTAGGTTTATTTTATTTTAGATTTTAGGTTTAGTTTTATTTTTATTTTATTTTTTTTAGTTTAGGTTTTTGGTTTTATTATTTATTTATTTTTAAGTTTTATTTTTAGGTTTATTGTTTACATTTAGGTTTTTATTTAGTTTTTATTTTATTTTCTTTTAAATTTATTTTATTTTTATTTAAAGTTCGGTTTTTATTTTTTAGGTTTTTAAATTTTTTAGTTAGTTTAGGTTTTTATTTATTTTATTTTAGCTTAGTTTTTATTTTTAAATTTATTTTCTTTTTAGGTTTTGGTTTAGGTTTTAGTTAATGTTTTTATTTTATTTTATTATTTTAATTTGGTTTAGGTTTTTTATTTATTTAGTTTTTAGATTTTATTTAGTTTAGGTTTAGGTTATTAGGTTTTGGGGTTTTGGATTTAGGGTTTAGAGATGTAGATTTTAGGGTTTTTGGTTTAGGGTTTATGGTTTAGGGTTTAGAGTTTTAGGATTAGGGTTAAGGTTTAGAGTTTAGGGTTTTTTTAATTTATTTTTTTAAAAAAATTAAGTAAACTGATTGGTTTAGGTTTATTTAGTTTATTTAGTTTTTTATTTTTTTATTTTAGTTTTTTTATTTTTTTAATTTTAATTTAGGTTTATTTTTATTTTTATTTAGTTTAGTTTATTTATTTTATTGTATTTTTTAGGTTTAGGATTAGGTTTAGGTTTATTTTTTTTGTTTAATTTTAATTTTATTTTATTTTTTAGATTTAGGTTTTATTTTTTATTTTTAGGTTTAGGTTTTGGTTTTATTTAATTTTTTTATGTTTAGAATTTAGCTTTTAATTTTAGGTTTATTTTTAGGTATTCCCTTTAGGTTTAGGTTTAGGTTTATTTTTAGTTTATTTTGTTTTACTTAATTTAGGTTTAGGTTTAGGTTTAATTTATTTTCCCTTTAGGTTTAGGTTTTATTTATTTTAGTTTAGTTTGTCTTAGTTAAGGTTTATTTTATTTTTATTTTAGGTTTAGGTTTTCTTAGTTTAGGGTTTATGTTTTATTTTTTATGTTTACAATTTATTTTAAGGTTTATTTTTTAGGTTTAGGTTTTCATTTAGATTTTATTATATTTTATTTTAGGTTTATTTTATTTTTATTTAAGGTTGAGTTTTTATTTTAATAGAGTTTTTTCTTTTTTTAGTTTAATTTAAGTTTTTATGTATTTTATTTTTATTCCATTTTTTTATTTTAATTTCTTTTTAGGTTTAGGTTTAGGTTTAGGTTTTAGTTTATATTTTTATTATGTATTTTTTCCATTTTATTTTAATTTAAATTGTTTTATTTATTTTATTTGTACATTTAATTTAGTTTAGGTTTCAGTTTAAAGCTTTTTAGGGTTTCAGTTTATTTTTAGGTATTATTTTTTAGTTTAGTCTTAGGTTTATTTTATTTTTAATTTAGTTTATTTTAGTTTAGGTTTAGGTTTATTTTATTTTGTTTATTTAGGTTTAGTTTTTTCTTTTAGTTTAGGGTTTAGGTTTTATTTTTTTTATTTTTAGGTTTAGGTTTTTATTTAGTTTTAATTTTATTTTATTTTAGGTTTATTTTATTTTAATTTCATGTTTAGTTTTTATTTTATTCAGGTGTATTTTAGTTTTAGTTTAATTTAGGTTTTCTTTATTTTATTTTAGTTTAGATTTTATTTTATTTTACTTTTAGGTTTAGGTTTAGGTTTAGGTTTTAGTTTATGTTTTATTTTATTTTATTTATTTTATTTTTTTTTTTTAGGTTTAAGTTTTTTTTTATTTTATTTTTAGCTTTTATTTAGTTTAGGTTTAAGTCTTTTGGTTTTTAGGGTTTAGGGTTTAGGGTATGGGGTTTACGATTTAGGGTTTAGGGTTGAGGGTTTGGGGTCGAGGGTTTAGGGTTTAGGGTTATAAGTTTTGGGTTTTGGGTTTAGGGTTTAGGGTATAAGGTTTAGGGTTTTAGGGTTTAGGGTTTAGGGATTAGGGTTTAGAGCTTAGGGTTTAGGGTTTAGGGTTGTAAGTTTAGGGTTTATAGTTTAGGGTTTGGGGTTAGTTTTAAGGTTTAGGGCCTAGGGTTAGGGTTTTTTTATTTATTTTAATTAAATTAAGTAAACTGGTTAGTTTAAGTTTATTAAGTTTATTTTTTATTTATTTTAGTTAACTTTATTTTTATTTTGATTTAGGCTTATTTTTATTTTTTATTTAGTTTAGTTTATTTATTTTAGGCTTATTTATTTTAGTTTAGGTTTTTTATTTTAGTTGAGGTTTTTTATTTTAGTTTATTTTTTAGGTTTAGGTTTAAGTTTAGGTATCTTTTTTAGTTTAGTTTTATTTTTATTTTATTTGTTAGGTTTCAATTTTATTATTTATTTTAGGTTTAGGTTTAGGTTTTTATTTTATTTTTTTATTTAAGTTTTAGATTTTTATTTTAGGTTTATTTTAGGTTTTATTCTTTAGTTTAGGTTTAAGTTTAGGTTGTGTTTATTTTAGGTTTAGGTTTAGGCTTTATTTATTTTAGTTTAGTTTATTTTAGTTTAGGTTTAGGTTTATTTCATTTTTATTTTATGTTTAGGCTTTTTTTAAGTTTAGGGTTTTTTCTTTATTTTTCATTTATTTTTAGGTTTATTGTTTAGGTTTACATATTTATTTAGTTTTTGTTTTATTTTATTTTAGGTTTATTTTATTTTTATTTTAGGTTTAGTTTTTATTTTATTTAGGTTTTTTATTTCTAAATTAGTTTAGGGTTTTATTTATTTTATTTTTGTTTTCTTTTTATTTTTTTATTTTATTTTCTTTTTAGGTTTAGGTTTAGGTTTAGGTTTTAGTTTAGGTTTTATTTTCTTTTATTTTTTTTAATTTGGTTTAGGTTTTCTTATTTATTATATTTTTATATTTTATTTAGTTTATGTTTAGGTTTTTAGGTTTTTAGGGTTTAAAGGTTAAGGTTTAGGGTTTAAGGTTTATGGTTTAGGCTTTAGGGTTTGGGGTTTAGGGTTTATGATTTAGGGTTTGAGGTTTAGGGTTTTGGGTTTAGGGTTTAGGGTTTAGGGTTTAGAGTTTAGAGTTTTACAATTTAGTGTTAAGGGTTTAGGGTTTAGGGTATAGGGTTTATGATTTTAGGGTTTAGCATTTAGGGTTTAGGGTTTATGGTTTAGGGTTGTAGGTTAAGTGTTTAGGGATTTTTTTAAAAATTCTTTTAATTAAGTAAATGGGTAGGTTTAGGTTTCTTTAGTTTCTTTAATTTATTTTTTATTTATTTTAATTTATTTAATTTTGGTTTATTTTTATTTTTATTTAGTTTAGTTTATTTATTTTAGTTTATTTTTTAGGTTTAGGTTTAGGTTTAGGTTTTATTTTTTATTTTAGGTCTAGGTATAGGTTTTTATTTTATCTTTTTAGGTTTAGGTTTTAGGTTTTTATTTTAGGATTATTTTTAGGTTTAATTTTTTAGTTTAGGTTTAAGTTTATTTTTAGTTTATTTTATTTTAGTTAGTTTAGGTTTAGGTTTAGTTTATTTTTGGTTTAGGTTTAGGTTTTATTTATTTTAGTTTAGTTTATCGTAGTTTAGGTTTATCTTATTTTTATTTTAGGTTAAGGTTTTCTTTAGTTTAGGGTTTAAGTTTTATTTATTATTTATTTTTAGGTTTAGGTTTTTATTTAGTTTTTATTTTATTTTTTTTATTTTTATTTTATGTTTAGTTTTTATTTTATTTAGGTTTTTTACTTTTTAGTTTAGTTTACATTTTATTTATTTTATTTTAGTATAGTTTTTATTTTTTTATTTTATTTTCTTTTTAGGTTTAGGTTTGGGATTAGGTTTTAGTTTATTTTATTTTATTTTATTTTATTTTTTCATTTTATTTTTCTTTAAGTTTTTTTCTTTATTTTATTTTTAGGTTTTATTTAGTTTAGGTTTTGGTTTTTAGCTTTTTAGGGTTAAGGGTCTAGAGTTTAGGTTTTAGGTTTTTTTTGTTTATTTTTTAGTTTAATTTTTTAGTATAGGTTTAGGTTTATTTCTAGTTTATTTTATTTTATTTAGTTTTGGGTTTTGGTTTAGTTTATTTTAGGCTTAGGTTTATGTTTTATTTATTTTAGTTTAGTTTATTTTAGTTTATGTTTAAGTTTATTTTATTTTTTTATTTTATTTATATTTTAGTTTTAGGTTTTATTTTTAGTTTATGGTTTAGGTTTTATTTTTTATTTATTTTTATGTTTATTTTTTAGGTTTAGATTTTTTATTTAGTTATTATTTTCTTTTATTTTAGGTCTATTTTATTTTTATTTTATTTAGGTTTTCTATTCTTAGGTATACATTATTTTTCAATTTACTTTAGGTTTTTATTTATTTTATTTTACTTAATTTTTATTTATTTTTCTTTTTTTTTTTAGGTTTAGGTTTAGGTTTTAACTTTAGGTTTTTATTTAGTTTATTTTTAGGTTTTATTTAATTTAGGTTTAGGTTTTTAGGATTTAGGGTTTAGGGTTTAGGGTTTAGGTTTTAGGGTCTAGTGTTGTAGATTTTAGGGTTTTGGGTTTACGATTTAGAGCTTAAGGTTTAGGTTTAAGGTTTTAGGCTTTAGGGTTTAGGGATAGGGTTTAGGGTTTAGGGTTTAGGGTTGTAGGTTTGGGTTCAAGGTTTAGGGTTTAGGGTTTAGGGTTTAGGATTTAGGGTTTAGGTTTTAGGGTTTAGGGTTTAGGGTTTATTAGGGTTTTAAATTAAGTAAATGAGTAGATTTAGGTTTATTTAATATATTTTTAATTTATTTTAGTTTATTTTATTTTTTTATTTTTTTAGGTTTTTTTAGTTTAGTTTATTTATTTTAGTATAGGTTTTTTATTTTAGTTTTTTTTGTTTATGTTTATTTTTTTCTTTAGTTTTATTTTTATTTTATTTTTTAGGTTAAGGTTTTATTTTTATATTATCTTTTTAGGTTTTAGTTTTAGGTTTTTATTTTATGTTTATTTTTAGGTTTTATTTGTTTTAGTTTAGTTTTATTTTAAATTTATTTTATTTTATTTAGTTTAGGGTTTAGGTTTAGTTTATTTTAGGTTTAGGTTTAGGTTTTATTTATTTTAGTTTAGTTTTAGACTTATTTTATTTTGTTTATTTTATTTTTATTTTAGGTTTTGTTTTTTATTTAGTTTAGGGATTGGATTTTATTTTTTATTTATTTTTAGGTTTTAGGTTTATTTTTTAGGTTCAGGTTTTTATTTAGCTTTTATTTAATTTAATTTTAAGCATATTTTATTTTAATTTTACATTAAGTTTTATTTTATTTAGGTTTTTTATTCTTTGGTTTATTTTATTTATTATTTAGTTTAGGTTTTTCTTTATTTTATTTTAGTTTTTTCTATTTTCATATTTTATTTTATTTTTAGGTTTAGGTTTAGCTTTTAGTTTATGTTTATTTATTTATTTTAGTTTTAGGTTTTATTTACTTTAGGTTTTGGTTTTTAGGTTTTTGGGGTTTAGGGTTTATGGTTTAGGGTTTTAGGGTTTAGGGTTGTACGTTTAGGGTTGTACATTTAGGGTTTAGGGTTTAGAGTAGTTTTAGTTTTTAGGGCTTAGGGTTTAGGATTTAGGGTTTAGGTTTTAGGGTTTATGTTTATTTTTTTAAAAAAAAGTAAATAGTATGTTTAGATTTATTTAGTTTATTTAGTTTATTTTTTATTTATTTTATTTTATTTTATTTTAATATTTTATTTAGGTTTATTTTTTATTTTTATTTAGTTAGTTTATTTATTTTCAGTTTGTTTTTTTAGTTTAGGTTATTTTATTTTAGTTTATTATTTTAGTTTAGGTTTAGGTTTATGTTTATTTTTATTTTAGTTTTATTTTTATTTTATTTTTTAAGTTAAGGTTTCATTTTATATTTTTAGGTTTATGTTTAGGTTTTTATTTTATTTTATTTTATTAGGTTTTTAGGCTTATGTTTATTTTTAGTTTATTATATTTTATTTTATGTTTAGTTTTTTTAGATTAGGGTTTAGGTTTTATTATTTTTTATTTTTTATTTTATTTTTAGGTTTATTTTAGTTAGTTTTAGGGTTTATGGTTTATGACTTAGAATTTAGGGTTTAAAATTAAGGATTTAGGGTTTAGTGTTTAGACTTTAGGGTTTAGGGTGTTTAGGGTTTAGGGCTTAGGATTTAGGGTTTAGGGTTTATGGTTAGCTTAGGGTTAAGGGTTAATTTAGGGTTTAGGATTAGTTTATAGTTTAGGGTTAATTTAGGGTTTAGGGTTAATTTAAGGTTTAGGGTTATAGGTTTAGGGTTTTGGTTTTATTTTATGGTTTAGTGATTAGGATTTATGGTTTTTTTAAGTAAGTAAATTGGTAGGTCTAGGTTTATTTAGTTTATTTAGTGTATTTTTTATTTTAGTTTATTTTATTTTTTAATAATATTTAGGTTTAATTTTTATTATTATTTAATTTAGTTTATTTATTTTAGGTTTATTTCTTTTAGCTTAGGTTTTATTCATTTTAGTTTATTTTTTTGGTATAGGTTTAGGTTTATGTTTATTTTTAAATTTTAGTTTTATTTTTATTTTATTTTTTAGGTTTAGGTTTTATTTTTTATTTTTAAGTTTAGGCTTAGGTTTTTATTTTATTTTTTTAGGTGTAGGTTTTAGGTTTTTTTTTTCTAGTTTAGGTTTAGGTTTTTTTAGTTTATTTTTAAATTTAGTTTATGGTTTAGGTTTAGTTTATTTTAGGTTTAGATTTTGGTTTTATTTATTTTAGTTTAGGTTTATGTTTATTTTATTTTCTTTATTTTAGGCATAGTTTTTTTTAGTTTAGGGTTTAGGTTTTATTTTTTATTTATTTTTAGGTTTTATTTTTAAGTTTATTTTTTAGGTTTATTAGGGTTAGTTTTAGGGTTTAGGGTTTAGGGTTTAAGGTTTAGGATTTAGGGTTTAGGGTCTCATTTTTAATAAAAAAATTATGTAAATCAGTAAGTTTAGGTTTATTTAGTTTACTAAGGGTTTATTTATTATTTATTTTAGTTTAGGGTTTATGGTTTAGTCTTTAGGATTTAGGGATTAGGGTTTAGGGTTTTTAGGGTTTATGATCAGCTTAGGGTTTAGGGTAATTTTAGGGTTTAGGGTTTTTAGGTTTTAGGGTTTAGGGTTTAGTGTTTAGTGTTAGTGTTAGTGCTTATGGTTTAGGTTAAGTGTTTGAAGTTTAGGGTTTAGTTGTTAGGGTTAGGTTTTGGAGTTTATAGTTTAGAGTTTAGGGTTTAAGGTTTAAGGTTTAGGGTTTTAGGGTTTATTCTTTGAGGGTTTAAGGTTTTTTAGGGTATTCAGTTTGGTGTTTAGGTTTAGGGTTGTAGGTTTAAGGTTGTAGCATTAGGGTTTAGGGTTTAGGGTTTAGGATTTATGGTTTAAAGTTCAAGGTTTGTGCTTTAGGGTTTTGGTTTAGGTTTAGGGTTTAGGGTTTAGGGTAAGTTTTAGGATTTAGGATTTTGGGTTTAGGGTTAACGATTTAGGGTTTAGGCTTTAGGTTTTACGGTTTAAGGTTTTGTTTTTAAAATTAGGTAAACCATTAGGTTTAGGTTTATTTAGTTTATTTTTTATTTATTTTAATTTATTTTATTTTTTTATTCTTAATTATGTTTATTTTTAATTTTTATTTAGTTTAGTTTATTTATTTTAGGTTTATGTATTTTAGTTTAGGTTTTTTATTTTAGTTTACTTTTTAGGTTTAGATTTAGGTTTATGTTTATTTTTTTAGTTTAGTTATTTATTTATTTTATTTTTTAGGTTTAGGTTTAATTTTTTATTTTTAGGTTTAGGTTTTTGTTTTATTTTTTCACGTTTAGGGTTTAGGTTTTTATTTTAGATTTATTTTTAGGTTTTATTTTTTAGTTTAGGTTTAGTTTTATTTTTAGTTTATTTTATTTTATTTAGTTTAGGTTTATGTTTAGGTTTTATTTATTTTATTTTAGTTTATTTTAGTTTAGGTTTCGATTTATTTTATTTTATTTTAGCTTTAGGTTTTATATCTTATTTATTTTTAGGTTTTATTTTTAATTTTATTTTTTGGGTTTAGGTTTTCATTTAGTAATTATTTTAATTTATTTTAAGTTTATTTATTTTTATTTTATTTATTTTTATTTTATTTTTTAGTTCAGTTTAAGTTTTAATTTATTTTATTTTATTTTATTTTTATTTTTTATGGTATTTTTAGGTTTAGGTTTAGGTTTTAGTTTAAGTTTTTATTTAATTTATTTTTATTTATTTTATTTAGGTTAAAGTCTTTTTATTTAATTTATTTTTAGGTTTTACTTTGTTTAGGTTTTTAGGTTTTTAGGGTTTATGGTTTAGGGTTTAGGGTTCAGGGTTTTATGGTTTAGGGCTTTAAGGTTTAGGGTTTAGGGTTAGGGTTTAGGGTTTTAGGGTTTAGGGTTTAGGGTTTAGTGTTTTGGCTTTACGAGTTAGGGTTTTCAGGGTTTAGGGTTTTGGGTTTTGGGTTTAAGGTTAGTTTAGGGTTTAGGGTTTAGGATTTTATTATATTTTTTAAGGTTTAGTTTTTAAGTTTTTTAAGGTATATTTCTAGGTTTTATTTTTTAATTTATGTTTAACTTTATTTTTAGTTTATTTTATTTTATTTAATTTAGGTTTAGGTTAAGTTTATTTTAGGGTTATGTTTAGGTTTTATTTATTTTAGTTTAGTTTAGTTTAATTTTGGTTTAGGTTTATTTTATTTTATTTATTTTATTTTTATTTAAGGTTTAGATTTTTTTTTAGTTTAAGGTTTAGGTTTTATTTTTTATTTATTTTTAAGTTTTTTTTTAGGTTTTGTTTTTTATTTAGTTTTATTTTCTTTTATTTTAAGTTTATTTTTTATGTTTAGTTTGTATTTTATTTAGGTTTTTATTCTTATGTTTATTTAATTTTTTTAGTTTAGTTTACATTTTTATTTATTTTATTTTAGTTTTTTTTATCTTTTTTTTAGGTTTAGGTTTATGTTTTAGTTTAGGTTTTTATTTTATTTTATTTTTTATTTTATTTTGATTTAAGTTTATTTATTTATTTTATTATTAGGTTTTATTTAGTTTAGGTTTCTATTTTAGGTTTTTTAGGGTTTAGGGTTTTTAGGGTTTACGATTTAGGGTTTAGGGTTTAGGGTTAGTTTAGGGTTTAGGTTAGTTTAGGGTTTAAAGTTTTTAAGGTTTAGGGTTTAGGGTTAGTTTAAAGTTTAGGGTTTAGGGTTTTAGGGTTTATAGTTTAGGGTTTTTTATTTTTGGTTAGGGTTAGGATTTAGATTTTAGGGGGTTTATGGTTTAGGGTTTAGGATTTAGGGTTTAGGGTTTAGGGTTTAGGTTTAGGGTTTATGATTCAGGGTTGTAGGTTTAGGATTGTAAGTTTAGGGCTGAAGGTTTAGGGTTTAGTGTTTAGGGTTTATGGTTTACGGTTTATTATTTAGGATTTAGGGTTTAGGGTTTAGGATTTAGAGTTTATAGTTTTTTTTAATTGCATAAACTTGTTAGTTTAGGTTTATTTAGTTTATTTAGTTTATTTTTTATTTAATTTTGTTTATTTTATTTTTTATTTTTATTTAGTTTAGTTTATTTATTTTAGGTTTATTTATTTTGGTTTAGGTTTTTTATTTTAGGTTTAGGTTTAGGTTTATGTTTCTTTTTTAGATTAGTTTTATTTTTATTTTATTTTTTAAGTTTTATTTTTTATTTTTAGGTTTAGGTTTATGTTTTTATTTTATTTATTTAGGTTTAGTTTTTAGGTTTTTATTTTAGGTTTATTTTTAGTTTTTATTTTTTAGTTTAATTTTAGTTTTATTTTCAATTTAATTAATTTTAATTAGTTTAGGGTTCTGGTTTAGTTTATTTTAAGTTTAGGTTTTATTTATTCCAGTTTAGTTTATTTTAGTTTAGGTTTAGGTTTATTTTATTTTTTTTATTTTAGGTTTAGGTTTTTTTTAGTTTAGGTTTTAATTTTTATTTATTTTATTTTGGTTTATTTTATTTTTATTTAGGTTTAAGTTTAGGTATAGGTTTAGGTTTAGGTTTAGGTTTTAGTTTAAATTTTATTTTATTTTATTTATTTTATTTTATCTAGGTTTAGGGTTTTTCATTTATTTTTTTTTATGTTATATTTAGTTTAGGTTTAGGATTTTAGGTTTTTAGGGTTTAGGTTCTAAGGTTTAGGGTTTTCTATTTTGGATTTAGTGTTTAGGGTTGTAGGTTATAGGGTTTAGGGTTTTTGGGTTTAAGGTTTAGGGTTTAGGGTTTAGGTTTCAAGGTTTTAGGGTTTAGGGTTTAGGGTTGTACGTTTAGGGTTGAGGGTTTAAGGTTTAGGGTTTAGGTTTTGTTTTGTTTTTAGTTTTTTAATTTATTTAGTTCAGGGTTTAGGTTTAATTTATTTTAGTTTAGTCTATTTTAGTTTAGGTTTAGGTTTATCTAATTTTTTTTATTTAAGTTTAGATTTTATTTTTAGTCTTGGGTTTAGGTTTAATTTTTTATTTATTCTTAAGTTTTACTTTTAAGTTTATTTTTTAGGCTTAGGTTTTTATTTAGTTTTATTTTATTTATTTTTATTTTACGTTTAGTTTTTATTTTTTTAGATTTTTTATTTTTAGGTTTATTTTTTTAGTTTAGCTTAGGTTTTTAATTATTTTATTTTAGTTTAGTTTTTATTTTTTTATTTTATTTTATTTTTTGGTGTAGGTTTATGTTTAGGTTTTTATTTTATTTTATTTTTTTATTTAATTTAGGTTTTTGATCTTTATTTATTTTATTTTTAGGTTTTAATTAGTTTAGGTTTAGGTTTTTAGGATTTTAGGGTTTAGGGTTTAGAATTTATGGTTCAGAGTTTAGGGTTTGGGGTTTAGGGTTTAGGGTTTAGGGTTGTAGATTTTAGGGTTTAGGGTTTAGGGTTTACAATTTTATGGTTAAGGGTTTTAGGGTTTAGGGTTTAGGGTTTAGGGTTTGGGGTTTTTAAGGTGTAGGGTTTAAGGTTTAGGGTTTAGGGTTATTTAGGGTTGTAGGTTTAGGGGTTATGATTTAGGGTTTAGGGTTTAGGGTTTTGGATTTAAGATTTAAGGTCTTTTTAAAAAAAATATTAAATAAACAATAGGTTTAGGTTTATTTAGTATATTCAGTTTATTTATTATTTATTTTTGTTTAGTTTATTTTAGTTTTGGGTTTAGGCTTATTTTATTTTATTTATTTTAAGTTTATGTTTTTTTTAGTTTAAGGCTTAGGTTTTATTTTTATTTATTTTTAGTTTTTATATTTTAGGTTTTTTTAGGTTTAGGTTTTTATTTAGTTTTTATTTTATTTTTTTGAGGTTTTACAATTTTGGGTTTAGGGTTTAGGGTTTAGGATTTAGGGTTTAGGATTTAGGGTTCAAGGTTTTTACCATTTAAGGTTTAGGGTTTAGAGTTAGTTTAGGGTTTAAGGTTAGTTTAGGGTTTAGGGATTAAGGTTTTTAAGGTTTAGGGTTTAGGGTTAGTTTAAAGTTTAGGGTTTTTTATTTATTTAGGTTTAGATTTTTTATTTATTTTATTTTTAGGTTTTATTTAGTTTAGGTTTAGGTTTATGGTTTGGGGTTTGGTGTTTAGGGTTTAGGGTTTAGGGTTAGGGTTTAGGGTATAAGGCTTAGGGTTTAGTGTTTAGGCTTTAAGGTTTAGGGTTTTGGGTTAGCTTAGGGTTTAGGGTTAGTTTAGGGTTTAGGGTTTAGGGTTTTAGGGCTTAGGTTTAGGGATTTGGGTTTTGGGTTAGGGTTAGGGATTAAGGTTTTGGGTTTTAGGTTTAAGGTTTAGGAGGGTTAGTTTTAGGGTACAATGTTTAGGGTTTTTTTTAAAAAAAATTAATTAAACAAGTAAGTTTAGGTTTATTTAGTTTATTTTTTATTTATTTTATTTTAATTTATGTTTTAGGTTTAGGTTTAAGTTTTTGTTTATTTTTTAGTTTAGTTTTATATTTTTTTTATTTTTTAGGTTTAAGTTCTATTTTTCATTTTTAGGTCTAGGTTAATGTTTTTATTTTATTTTTTATTTATTTTCTTTTATTTGGTTTAGGGTTTAGGTTTAATTTATTTTAGGTTTAGGTTTAGGTTTTATTTATTTTAGTTTAGTTTAGATTTATTTTATTTATTATTTATTTTATTTTTATTTTTGATTTAGGTTTAATTTTTTATTTATTTTCAGGTTTATTTTTTTACATTTTGGTTTTTAATTGATTTTTATTTTATTTTAGGTTTATTTTACGTTTACTTTTTAATTTATTTAAGTTTTTTTCTTAGGTTTATTTTATTTTTTAGTTTAGTTTATGTTTTTTTTATTTTATTTAGTTTATTATTATTAGTTCATTTTATTTTATTTTTAAGTTTAGGTTTATGTTTTAGTTTATGTTTTTATTTATTTTTTTATTTTATTTTATTTAACTTTAGGCTTTTTAATATATTTTACTTTTAGGTTTTATTTAGTTTAGGTTTTAAGGGTTTAGGATATCGGGTTAGGGTTTAGGGTTTAGGGTTTAGGGTTTAGGGTTTGGGGTTTAGGGTTTAAGGTTTAGGCTTGTGGGTTTTACAGTTTAGGGTTTAGGATTTAAGGTTGCGACTATTTTTATTTATGGTTTAGGGTTTAAGGCTTATAGTTTAGGATTTAGGATTTATTTTAAAATTATGTAAACCGCTAGGTTTAGGTTTATTTAGTTTATTTTTTATTTATTTTAGTTTATTTTATTTTTTAATTATATTTATGCTTATTTTTTATTTTTACTTAGTTAATTTTTTTTACTTTAAGTTTATTTATTTTAGTTTAGGTTTTTATTTTAGTTTGTTTTTAAAGTTTAGGTTTATTTTTAAGTTGAGTTTTATTTTTATTTTATTTTTTAGGTCTAGATTTTATTTTTTATTTTTAGGTTTAGGTTTAGGTTTTTATTTTATTTTTTTAAGTTTAGTTTTAGGTTTTTATTTTAGGTTAACTTTTAGGTTTTATTTTTTAGTTTAGGTTTAGGCTTATTTTTAAATTTAATTTATTTTATTTAGGTTTTTTATTCCTAGGTTTATTTTATTTTTTTGGCTTAGTTTGGGTTTTTATTTATTTTATTTGAGTTTTTTTTTGCATTTTTAGGTTTAGGTTTAGGTTTTATTTAATTTTATTTCATTCTTTATTTTTTTAGGTTTAAGTTTTTATTTATTTATTTTATTTTATTTTGTTTTAGGTTTTTTAGGGTTTAGGTTTATTTTTTGAGGTTTTAGTTTTTTTAAGTTAGGGTTTAGTTTATTTTAAGTTTAAGTTTAGAGTTTTTAAATTATTTTTAGTTTATTTTTTTTTAGGGTTTAGGGTTTAGGGTTTAGGGTTTAGGATTTAGGGTTTAGGGTTTAGCATTAGTTTAGGGTTTTTTAGTGTTTAGGGTTTAGGGTTTAGGGTTAAGGATTGTAGGTTTAGGGTTTAGCATTTAGGGATAGTTTTAGGGTTTAGGGTTTAGGGTTTAGTTTTAGTTTTTAGGGTTTATGGTTTAGGGTTTTGGATTTTTTAAAATTAAATAAGAGTTTAGGTTTAGTTTATTTATATATTTTATTTATATACTTTATTTATATTTTAGTTTAAACTTTTATTTTAGTTTATTTTTTAGGTTTAGGTTTAGGTTTATGTTTATTTTTTAGTTTAGTTTTATTTTTATTTTATTTTTTAGGTTCAGGTGTTATTTTTTATGTTTAGGTTTAGATTTTTATTTTATTATTTTAGGTTTAGGTTTTAGGCTTTTAGTTTAGGTTTATTTTCATGCTTTAATTTTAAGTTTTGGTTTAAGTTAATTTTTAGTTTATTTTATTTTATTTAGATTAGGGTTCAGGTTTAGTTTATTTTAGGTTTAGTTTTAGGTTTTATTTATTTTAGTTTAGGTTTAGGTTTATTTTATCTTATTTATTTTAGGTTTAGATTTTTTTTTTAAGTTTTGGGTTTAGGTTTTATTTTTATTTATTTTTATGTTTTATCTTTAGGTTTAGGTTTTATTTAGTTTTTATTTATTTTACTTTAGGTTTATTATTTTTATTTTATGTATAAGTTTAATTATATTTTAGTAACTTATTTTCAGGTTTATTTTATTTTTTAGTTTAGTTTATGTTTTTATTTATTTTATTTTAATTTATTTATTTTTTATTTTATTTTATTTTTAGTTTAAGTTTAGGTTTAGGTTTTATTTTATTTTATTTAGGTTTAGGTATTTTTATTTATTTTATTTTTAGGTTTTATTTAGTTTAGGTTTAGGTATTTTTATTTATTTTATTTTTAGGTTTTATTTAGTTTATGTTTAGGTTTTTAGGTTTTTAGGATTTAGGGTTTAAGGTTTAGGGTTTAGGGTTTAGGGTTTGGGTTTTAAGGTTTATGGTTTAGGGTTGTAGGCCTTAAGGTTTAGTTTTTTTTTCTTTCTTATTTTTTTCAGTTTTTTTCATAGGATTTAGGGTTTACAGTTTAGGGTTTAGGGTTTTAGGGTTTAGGGTTTAGGGTTTATGGTTTAGGGTTTAGGGTTTTAGGGATTAGGGTTTAGGGTTTAGGGTTGCAAGTTTAAGGTTTAAGGTTTATGGTTTAGGGTTAGTTTTAGGAATTATGGTTTAGGGTTAGGATTTTTTTATTTATTTTATTTTTTTGTTTTAAAATTAAGTAAACTAGTAGGTTTAGGTTTATTTAGTTTATTTTTTATTTATTTTAGGTTTATTTATTTTAGTTTTGGTTTTTTATTTTAGTTTATTTTTAGGTTTAGGTTTAAGTTTAGGTTTATTTTTTAGTTGAGTTTTATTTTTATATAATTTTTTAAGGTATAAGTTTTATTTTTTTTATTAGGTTTAGGTTTTTTTTTTGTAGGTTTAGGTTTTAGGTTTTTGTTTTAGGTTTATTTTTAGGTTTTATTTATTAGTTTAGGATTAAGTCTATTTTTAGTTTATTTTATTTTATTTAGTTTAGGTTTAGATTTAGGTTTTATTTATTATAGTTTAGTTTATTTTAGTTTAAGTTTAGGTTTATTTTATTTTTATTTTAGGTTTAGGTTTTTTTAGTTTAGGGTTTAGGTTTTATTTTTTATTTATTTTTAGGATTTATTTTAGGCTTATTTTTTAGGTTTAGGTTTTTATTTAGTTTTTATTTTGTTTTGTTTTAGGTTTATTTTATTTTTATTTTAGGTTTAGTCTTTATTTTGTAAGGTCATTCCAAGTGAGAGTTTAAGTACCCAACATCAATTATTAGTTTTAGAATTTAAGATGATAGATTGTAAGAGGAAAAATAAATCAAATTATTGTCCTAGGATTAGATGGGGACACTTTAAGAACACAAATAAAAATATTTTTAAGAGCAAGCAACAAAAGCTTAGAATTTGGGATGTGCATAAGGAAGCTAATGTTAGGTGGAAAAAAGTAGTAAATGAAATTAAGCAAGTTGCTAAAAAAAGGTGCTTGGAGAATCAAAAGGAAAGGCTTCTTTCAATAAAAATACTTGGTGGTGGAGTCAGAGTGTGCAAAAAAAGATAAGAAATAAAAAGCATTGTTATAAAACTTGGTTTAGATGTAAAAACTCAGAGAATTGAGAAAGATATAAAGTGGCTTGTAGAGATTCTAAAAAAGCAATATGTGATGCAAAAAATTTAACTTTTACTGGTTTATACAATAGATTAGATACCAAAGAAGGTGAATGATGTATAAGTTATCCAAACAAAGAGATAGGAGAAGTAAAGACCTAGTTCAAATGAGGTGTATTAAGGATGAAAATAATAAAGTGTTTTTCTTAGAAAAGGATATTGAAAATAGGTGGATGAGATATTTTAATAAACTTTTCAATGAAGGATTTGACAATACTACTGATTTTAGCAACCTTAATACCCTAAAGAAAAATAAAGAATTTTGTTTTTATCATCATATTAGTAAATTTGAAGTTAGAGAAGCTTTAAAGAAATGAAATGAGAAAAAATAGTAGGACCTGATGATATTCTAATAGAAGTGTGGAAATATTTAGGAGATCAAGGAATTTCTTGGCTTACAAATCTTTTTGATGGCTAAAAAGATGCCAGATGAGTGGAGGAAGAGTTTGTTGGTTCCTATATTTAAGAATAAAGGTGATGCACAAGATTATGTAAATTATAGAGGAATTAAGTTAATGTGTCATACATTAAAATTATGGGAGTGAGTAATTGAGCATAGGTTACGATGTGATACAAAAGTTTCTCACAATTAGTTTGGTTTCATGCTAGGTAGATCTACTATGGATGTTATACATTTGTTAAGAGGTTTGATGGAGAAATATAGAGAAAGTAAGGAGGATCTACATATGAAATTTATTGATTTAGAGAAAGCTTATGATAAAGTTTCAAGAGATGTTCTTTGGAGAGTTCTAGAATAGAAAGGAGTTAATATTGGTTATATTCAAGTCATTATGGATATATTTTACTTGTGTCCCAACACAAGGAGGATTGACAAAATAATTTCATATTTCAGTTGGATTACATCAAGGATCAGCTTTAAGCCCTTATCTTTTTTGCTTTATTTATGGATGTTCTTACTAGGCAATTGTAGGAAGATGTACATTGGTGTATGCTTTTTGCTGATTTCTTCTTGTTGATAAGACTAGAGAGGAGTCCAGAGAAACAGAATTATGGAGGTCAACATTAGAGTCAAGGTTTTCATTTAAGTAGATCTAGCGAGTATATGGAGTGTAATTTTAGTTTAGTTCTAGTGGTAGTGTTGTAACATTAGGTGAACAAGTCATTAATAAGAATGAGCGATTTAGATATTTAGGCTCTATTGTTCAAAATGATGGTGAAATAGATGGAGATGTTATTAGTAGAATTCAAGTTGGATGGTTGAAGTGGAGGAATGCATATTGTGATAGAAAAGTTCCACTTAAACTTAAAGGAAAATTTTATAAGATGGTGGTGAGACGTGATATGGTGCAAAAATGTTGGCCAATAAAGAGAAGCATAAGACTAAGTTAACTCAGATGAGGAGGCTTAGGTGGATGAGTGGCTTTACTCTTAAAGATAAAATGTGAAATAGTATGTTGGGAAAAGTTAGTAGCTCTGATAAGATTAGAGAGAGTCACCTTAGATGGTTTGGCCACATAAAACATCGGTCATCCGATGACCCCATTAGGTGATTAGATGCATTAGAATTGCCTTATGTTAAGAAAGGTAGAGGTAGACCTAAAAAGACTTGGTTAAGATGTATAAAAAATGACCTTAGTATACTTGAATTAAATGAGAATTTTTTCAAATAATAGGATATGGAGAGAAAGATTCATGTAGCATAGTGGGATGAAGGCTTGTTGTTATTGTTGTTGTTGTTGTTGTTGTTGTTGTTGTTCAGGTTTATTTTTAGTTTATTTTATTTTTCTTAGTTTAGGTTTAGGTTTAGGTTTAGTTTAATTTAGGTTTAGGCTTAGGTTATTTATTTTAGTTTAGTTTATTTTAGTTTAGGTTTAGGTTTATTTTATTTTATTTATTATATATTTATTTTTTGTTTAGGTTTTATTTTTTATTTATTTTAGGTTTATTTTTTATGTTCAATTTTTTTAGTTTTATTTTATTTTATTTTTATTTTACGTTTAGTTTTTATTTAATTTAGGTTTTTTATTCTTTGGTTTATTTTATTTTTTAGGTTAGTTTAAGTGTTTATTTATTTTATTTTATTTTATTTTTATTAGATTATTTTATTTTATTTTTAGGTACAAATATTAGTTTAGGTTTTTATTTTATTTTATTTTTTTATTTTATTTGAATTTAGCTTTTTTGTATAATTTATTTTTATGTTTTATTTAATTTAGGTTTATATTTTTAGGTTTTAGGTTTTAGGGTTTAGGGTTTAGAGTTTTTAGGGTTTAGGGTTTGGGGTTTAGGATTAGCTTATGGTTTAGGGATTTTTCTTAAAAATTAAGTAAATCGATTGGTTTAGGTTTATTTAGTTTAATTTTTACTTATTTTAGTTTATTTTATTTTATTTATTTATGTTTATTTTTTAAATTTATTTAGTTTAGTTTATTTATTTTAGGTTTATTTATTTTAGTTTAGGTTTTTTATTTTTGCTTATTTTTTAGGTTTAGGCTTAGGTTTATGTTTATTTGTTAGTTTTGTTTTATTATAATTTTATTTTTTAGGTTTACGATTTATTTTTTACATTTAGGTTTAGGTTTAGTTTTTTATTTTATTTTTATAGTTTTAAGTTTTAAGTTTTTATTTTAAGTTTATTTTTAGGTTCTATTTTTTAGTTTAGGTTTAAGTTTATTTTTAGTTTATTTTATTTTATTTAGTTTAGGGTTTAGGTTGAGTTTATTTTAGGTTTAGGATTAAGTTTTATTTATTTTAGTTTATGTTTAGGTTTATTTTATTTTGTTTATTTTATTTTTATTTTAGAGTTAGGTTTTTTTTAGTTTATGGTCAAAGTTTTGGTTTTTATTTAGTTTTTATTTTATTTTATTTTATGTTTATTTTAATTTTATTTTACGTTTAGTTTTTATTTTATTTAGATATTTTATTCTTAAGTTTATTTTATTTTTAGTTTAGTTTTGATTTTTATTTATTTTATTTTGGCTTATTTTAATTAGTTTATTTGATTTTATTTTTATGTTTAGGTTTTTATTTTTGTTTATGTTTTTATTTTATTTTATTTTTTATTTTATTTAGCTTAGGTTTATGTTTTTAGGTTTTTAGGGTTTAATGTTTAGGGTTTAGGGTTTAGGGTTTAAGGTTTAGGGTTTAGGGTTTAGGGTTAGTTTATGGTTTAGTGTTTAGGGTTTAAAGTTTTTTATGATTTACGGTTTAGGGTTTATGGTTTATGGTTTATGGTTTAGGGTTTAGGGTTACGATTTAGGGTTTACGATTTAGGATTTAGGTTTTAGGGTTTTAAGGTTTAGGGTTTAGGGAATAGGTTGTAGGTTTAGGGTTTAGCATTTTAGGTTTAGGGTTTAGGGTTAGGATTTTATTTATTTTATTTACTTTTTAATTATTAAACTAGTAGGTTTAGATTTATTTAATTCATTTTTTATTTATTTTAGTTTATTTTATTTTTTTATTTTGATTCAGGTTTATTTTTATTTTTATTTTGTTTAGTTTATTTATTTTAGTTTAGGTTTTTTACTTTAGTTTATTTTTTTAGGTTTAGGTATATTTTTTAGAATAGTTTTATTTTTATTTTATTTTTTAGGTTTAGGTTTTATTTTTCATTTTTTTGGTTAAGGTTTTGGTTTTAGGTTTTTATTTTAGGATTATTTTTAGGTTTTATTTTTAAGTTTAAGTTTAGGTTTAGTTTATTTTAGGTTTAAGTTTAGGTTTTATTTATTTTAGTTTATTTTATTTTAGTGTAGGTTTAGGTTTATTTTATTTTTATTTTAGGTTTAGGTTTTTCTAGCTTAGGGTTTAAGTTTTATTTTTTATTTATTTTTTAGTTTATATTTTAGGTTTAGGTTTTTTATTTAGTTACATTTTAAAACTTAGGGATACAACCACCTCATTACATTATAGTGGATGTTGGCGGTTAGGCTATCCATTGTTCCTTTTAGGTATCATAAAGATTATCGGTAGAACCCTGAAACTCAAAAGGGGTACTTTTTTTTGAGTACAAATATTGAATGATTTATCTCAAAGATAGAACATCACCTACAATGGACTAATCACGTAATAAGCACACTAAGATTTATATTAAAAGGCTCTTAAGTTTATAGGTAAGCCTCCATAGTTATTCTTGAAATAAATTTTAGAATACACTAGATTATAATAGACAATTATCATCTCCAAATATTACAAGGTTATACTATCAAAGGATTGGTTGTATTTGGAAAATCAATTGGAAAAGTTCAAGGAGAAGACTTACTTTGGAATCCAAATGAAATAAGTGAAATGCTCATGATTTTGAAGCCTAGTGAGCATTCTAATATCCTATGGTTGGGCTTTATAATTTTGAAGTTGAGAAGATT
Source organism: Cymbidium sinense (assembly GCA_021442155.1). NCBI lineage: Eukaryota > Viridiplantae > Streptophyta > Magnoliopsida > Asparagales > Orchidaceae > Cymbidium > Cymbidium sinense. Next base: position 194,757,358 of record CM038214.1, read on the forward strand.
TATATGTTTTGAGTTGAAATTTAATTAGATTACTTGCTTATAATGCAACACAAGGTTGTGAGAATGCTTAGAGGTGAAGATTTATGCTTGTAAAATAGCTACCTCAATCCTAAATCAGAGCTTAAGAACTAAACATGACCAAAATCTAAGGGACAGGTGCACATAAGGGTTTACCTTAACAAGAGAGAATAATTTGTTTGACTTCTGGATTTATAACCTCACAGGTGGCCATGACTAACTCCTCCTATGATTTTAAAACCATGTAGTGTCTTATGAATTACAAGATAGCTAAGGTTGTTATTTAATTAGAAAGGACTAAAGTCTAAACTCCACTAATAGACTAGGGCTTGAGTGGTAAGGGCATATGACTTAATTTATAGTTGCAAAATATTTTCAACTTTTCTTTCACTTTAGACACATTATTTGGTAGAGGATTTAGGATTTCTTATGCCTAAATGCATGATAAAATAGGTCATGGGTCAAATCAACTAGAAGAAGGTGTTCTCTACCACAAGGGATGCCCTCACAAGTCAAGCATTCCTTTATTATGCAAGGATGAAAATCTATCATGTTTAAGAGAGAAAGAATATGCATGCATGATATGAAACATACAACCATACAACTAAGGGGCTTATAAATCTTTTAATTATCTTATTTATGTCTTAGGCTTTATGATGAGGTTATGAGTTGTTTATAATTTAGTTATGAGTGATTAGTTTGGTAGAAAAGTTATTTTTATCCTAAGAGCCTAATCATATCTAAGCCGCACATTAAAGCATCTATCATTTAATAAACTATGAAAAGTATGACATCCCAATGCTTAATGTAAATATAACATCAAATAATTATATAAACTATCATAAAAGAATAAAAGGCCGGTGCGGTTGGGTACCACCATATAACACAAGAGAGAAAAGATGGGTAGTGAATACTATTACTGGAATATGAAAGAATAATTAATTGTATTAAATGCTTTGGGACTTCTTTCTTCATATCTATTTTTGATTTGGCTCCTTCTTTGATTTGGATGGTGCTTCAAAGGCATCACAGGGAACCCAGACAAAACCTTCTAGCCATTGCTCATCATAATACCCATAGCACTAATCCTAATTTGTATGTAAAATTACATTTATGTGGGAAAAGTAAATCTAACTACATAAAATAGTGGTTAGCTAAATATACATATATAATCATTGTATTTATAATTTGACTTAGCACCCTATGCATGGGTAACTAACCCCACTATCTAACTTTGATTATGCTTAAGATTTAAGCAACCTGCAAAAAAAAGCAATCACATTTATTTTTAAGCTTCCCTTAAGCATAATCCCCTGCAGAAAACATGATTAGGCTAATATTGGTCTATCATCAAATCTTCAAAACATACACCTTAAAATAGTACATCATAAAACAAAACATACATCACATCATACACCGTTCTAACTACAAGTTGTGACTTAATTCTAATGTCTATGTTAAGGCTTGTGTGGTAAGTCTTGTTAGGAATTAGTGTTGTATTTTCTAAGTTTAGAAGGAATCAATTTAACATGTAAGGTTGATTTCTCTTGAAGTAGTTTAATTGATTTGAGAATTTTAATTTGCATTTTCTTTTATTTCATTTGATTACACTTAGCAACTAAGTATTATAAAGAGAGGAAAAGAGGATTGCCCTCTTTCATCCATACCTTAAAGTCACTTTCTAAAGCATATTAATTTGATTTAGTTCTCTTTAGTGAATGACTTATTAAATAATTTAATTAACCCATAAGCATTCGAGGTAGCTATGTGGCACGCTGACATGGAAAATATAATTAATTTGATTTTATGGTCATGTTTTAGTTCTTACTAAAGCTCCCTAGATGTGGAAAATATAATTAATTTAATTTTATGGGTTAATTAAGTTGAACCCTTAATTAGATTCATTAATTACCCTTACCTATGTCACCTTAAAGTAATTAACTAAATAATTATGAGCCAACATGATATGCAAGAAAAATAAACTTGCAATGATCCTATGAAATAAAAGCGACCTAATGCAATTGGCTCAGGATTAACAGTTAATTAGATTAAGGGATTTAATTAATTGCTTTTATGGCTTTCTCACACATGTGGACTAGCCATAATTTCATTAAACTCTTTTAGGTTATTAAACACATAAAGATCTACCCCATGACTTAATTAAGGTATATGATTATGATTTCAATTTGATTAAGTGATTTAATTAATTAGTTAAATCTTAATTAATTCCATTTTAAAAGATGGTGAAATTAACTTAGGAAAGGGGTTTAACCCTATTCCTTGTTCACTTACTATTGAACAATGATTAATAAACTTAATTAATTTTGCTACTATTCATGAGATTAATTATTAACTTAAAGAGTAGTTATGGTTTAATTAGTCAATTTCTCTAATTAAGTGAGCAATAAATCCGAAGAAAATCATGAAGGTAGAGGTCATCCCATTAAATTAAACCATAAATTTTGGGATTAATTGCTCAAGTAATTAAGGAGTAATTAAGATAATTAATTTTGTAATTAAACCTTAATTACTATTCAAAATTAGTTAAGATCATTCTTAATTAATTCTCCTCTAAAATACCTTTAAAATAAGTATTTATTTGCATTTTTTTATTTCTCTAAGATTTTTTATGATTTAGAAGTTTTAGCCATTAAAATGATTAATTAAATTAAAGCTTAATCCTATTGGCATGTGTGGCACTAACGTGGCATGCTTTCCACATGGTATTGGATTAAATAAAACTTATTTCGGTGCCTATGTAGGCGGCGTGTTTTCTCGTTCGCCATTTGATCTAAGATCGGATGGTTATAATTAATCCCATAGCTTAATTGGCTTAAATTATATCGATCTAGAGGATCAAATCATGTTCCTTCATTCTAATCACACAGAATCGATGGTGCGTGATCTAACATCATGCGAGTGAGGGAGAATGGAGTCCGTCCGCCATTGCTCTCTTGATTCGAGAAGACTCAAGCTTAGATCAACTAAAAGGATCCCACACCTTCATGACATCAATCGAAGGGGATCTAACGGTCAAGATTACCTAAGATGCAAGTTTTCTTCAAAAAGCTCCAACCCATTTTTACTTAAGGATCAATTTTGGAAGCATACCTCGTCGGAGCTCAAGACTGGCAGTTGGAATGATTGAGGAAGCTTCATCTAGTGGAAATGAAGCCCTCTTGCATAGCAATTGGATCAATTCCTTGACGTTCACTTAGAAGGCCATGAACTGATGATTTGGAGCTTGACATTGATCAAAGTCCCACTTTTTGTTCAGCTTGGAGATGATTGCTCTCTTGCGAGTCCTAGGGAAGGTGTGTGCAAAGTTAATTTGAGTTTGATGGAGAAATGAGGAAGTTAAGTCAAAAATTAGAGTGTTTTATTTTGGGACAGATGAAAATGGCATTTTTTTATCAAGGAATGAGCTTGGGAGCTTACATAGCTCTGGCTCTTGGGTTAGGCTCTGAATTTTTTGTGTGTGTTTGAGTAAAGAGGGGTGTATACCCCATTCAACTTGATCGGATGGTGGGATCGGGTTTGGCTTTTAGTCCATCCATCATCTTAGAGTCATGGGTGGCGAGGAGGAGGTGAGGGTGGCTTGGTTGGTTGAAGGTGTGGAGGTGGGCAAGAGGAATCATGGGTGTCCCATGTGTTTCAAATGCTCCAATGGAAGGTGAGGTGATTTCACCTCCCATGGGTCATAATCCAACACCCCTTAGGTGGGTTGGGCGGTGTCTAGGTGGACCATTGGGAGAGTACTAAGTGGCCAAGGAATGGAAATGACCACATACATGGGTGATTTGTCTCATGTGATGCCCTTGACCTAAGGGTAGAATGATCATTTGGCATTGGATTTGATTTGAGCAAATTTGAAATGAGCTAAAAGTGGGTTAGCCCATGTTTCAAGTCAATTTGAGTTGATTAGGTTAGGTTTGGCTCAATTTAACTCATTTAGGTCAAATCAGGTTAGGTTATGTCAAGTTAACCAATTGGTCAAATTGGGTCAAACCAAGGGTTTGGTCAAGTTCATATGATCATTTGGGATGTTTTGGTTCAATTGGTTTGGTTTTGTTGGGCTTAGATTTAATTTTGGCTCATATAAATTCATTTTGGGTCAAATGGGTTAAGTTGACCTATTTGACCAAATTAAATTGGCTTTGGTGTTGGTTTGGGTTTAGTTAACCAATTGAAGATGATTATAGGCTATGGTTTCAATTAATTTGGATTTGGTTTTGGTTTAGGCTAGCTTGACCTTTAGGTCAATTTGGGCTAAGTAGGTCAATTGGGTTCAATTGGGTCCAATCATGGCTTTGGTTAGGTTCAACAATCAATTTGGAATGAACTTGAACCATTGGTTACAATCAATTTGGTTTATATTTTGATTTGACCTAATTTGGTCTTTTAGTTCAATTTGGGTCAACTTGGGTCAAGAGGGCCAATTTGGTTTGGTTTGACTCAATTGAAGGTCAAGTCATATTCAAATATTGATTTTGATTTGGTATGAATCATTGGTTTCAAGGGATTTGCTTAGGTTACAATTTGGCTAGTTTGGGTTCATATGAGTTAAGAGGTTGGCTTGGTCAAATGAGTTGACTTGGTTTGACCTAATTTGTGAAAATTGATCAACCTAGGGTGATCAATAATCATGATGGGAGGTTTTGATGGGCTTGGTTCAATCTAATTTAGGATTGTATGGGCTTGGGTCAAGTGGGCCAATTGGGTTTAGTTTGCTTTATTTTGGGTTGAGTTTAACTTAGTTGAGTTTATATATGGATTTGGGATTCATATATAAATTCAATTGCAATTGGCTTGGGTTCAAATGGGTTTTGGTTCATTTGAACATTTCAAGTCAAAAAAGGATAAGTTGGGTTTGACTTGGGTAGATTTCTTTTTTGCTTGATGATTGTAGATTTTATTTATATTTATGAAAATTATTCAAGGTATGATTATTCATGAAAAAATTGAATGAATTTGGGTTTTGGAATGAAGGAATTCGGTTGTGTCCATGGAGTTAGGTCATATGGCTTCAGTTTAAATTTTGATTTGATTTGATTTAGTTTTGATAATTTAAATGTATTTTTCATTCAAATTTGTGAAGATGATTGAAAATATCATTGATTTGAGAAAAATTGAGTTTGAGATTTGGATTAATATTTTATTAAGTCCATGGGATAGGTCATATAGGAATGGTTTTGATTTTATTTGATTTAGTTTGATTTAGTTTTGATCATTTGAATGTATATTTGATTTATATTTAGGAAGATGATTGAAGATATAAATTTATTATGAAAATCAATTGATTTTGGATTGATTTGGATTAAGATTTGGCTAAGTCCATGGGATAGGTCATATAGCTTAGGAAGGGTTTCAAGTTTGGATTTGATCATGGGCTTCAATCATTTGGTTTTATTTGGGTTTTAATTTGTATTTGAATTTGATGTTGAATTGAACTTGAGGTTTGGTTTGAGAAGGTGAACATGGATTGGATTTGGGTTGTAGGGTGCATTATCCTAATCCCAAGGCATAATAATCTATGGTTAACCCTTCTAAGTCTTTAGCTTAGGTTAAGTGTTTACCTAATTAGAAGTGTATCTTATGACTAGGGAAGTCTTGTGTCTCAAGACTCCTAAGTCTAAGAAGCGAAGATTGAATCTGCACTCTAAAAGTGAGGTCAACAGGACTTAGGCTTCATACTGTTGCCCTTGGAGATAGATGATTGGAAGATCAAAGGCACGTTTCACATTATAGACTTGGATACATATTTCAACGCTTTTCTTGGGAGACCATGGATACATGAGAACAACATAGTTCCATCCTTTCTACATTAGTGTATGAAGTTGTGAGGTGAGATCATCTACTATGTCAAAGGAGATCTCAAGCCATTTATAGTTCACGAGGTCAGCGTATATGAGGATGTGGCTTACTACCTCACTCAAAATCAACAAGTCTATTCTTGCAAACTTGGCCAAAGTTTAAAAATAAAAGAAAAATAAAAATAAAAATAAAAAGAAGGAGAAAAATAAAAAAAAATAAAAGGGAGAAAAAATAGACTTGGAGGAAGAAGTGGAGCCTGATATTAGATTCCCCTCATAGTTCGTTACTCCATTCAACATATGGGTAGGATTACCTCCACTAGGACGAATGTCAATTGAGGCGGTGTAGGGGTGGAAAACCTATTGGCCACCCAATAGAAGATATGTCCCAACTAGAGTACACACATCATATAGACTTAGAATCTAATTCATAGGATGAGTCTTATATGGATTAACACACCGTGACTCTTCTCGGTAGATTCCCTTGGAGGTGACACTTGAGCCAGATAATGATGAAGACCAGACTCCAAATAATAGAATAAGTGTATCCAAGTCTATGTGTGAAATAGATAGGCATCAGTTGGGAACCTTAGCTCTAACCTCACTTTCCTCTCAAAAGCTATAAGTTAAGAAATCCCATAAGTCATCCACGTGTGAAGACTTGAGGTTCTTTCTAGGAGCATCATCTTCAAAATCAAGAAGTTGATGTAGAACTTGAGGATGATTCATATAAAGATTTAATAGAATTACCTTTTGATTGGTACTTTCCTTGTGTTCATAATTTAGCAAAGAAAGGGTTAATCCACATACTTGGTCAAAGCACAAGTCTTGAAAAGAATTTGGAAGAACAAATGCAAAAGCTCTCAATCAAGACTGAGACTAGGATTCGATATAGTGGGTCCAGTCGATGATGATAATTACTACTTAATCATTACTAATCATTTGAAATATGATAGGTTCTTTTTAAATCACACTAACTCATATGAGGAGCTGTGCTTAGAAAATTTAGATAATCCAAATGATTTTGAAGTCAAAAATGCACCACCAGAGTTTGAAAAAGAGACCAAGTCAACCATCAATGAGCTCAAGGAAATCAACTTAGGAACTGAAGAAGATCCACACCCAACATACATCAGTTCTTTGTGGAATGAAATTGAAACCAATGACTTAGTTAGGCAATTGACTAAGTTTAAGGACTACTTTGAATATATTTATGAAGAGATGCCTGGATTGGCTCCTAATGTAGCAGTCCATAAACTAGCAATAGAGCATACTGCTAACCCTATCAAGCAAGCTCCTAGACGCATGCGATTAGACATTGAACAATAGGACATTTATGAAGTCAAAAAATAGATCGACTCTTGCTTCATCCAGGAAGAAAAATACCCTACCTGGTTAGCTAACGTCATCCTAGTTAAGAAAAAGAATGGCCATATTTATATATGCATTGATTTTAGAGATTTAAATAAGTCATGTCCAAAAAAAAAATTTCCATTACCAATCCACAGGTGATGGTGACATTGCCTCATCTCATGTCTTCTCTTTCATGGATGGCTCATCTGATATATAACTAAATAAAGGCCCATGAAGATGAAAGAAATGCTATTTTATACCACATAGAATCTATTGCTATAAGGTCATGCCTTTCAGCCTTAAAAATGTTGGTGCTACATGCTAGTGGGCTATGACAAAAATCTTTGGTGAACTCATTTATCATCAAGTCGAGTGCTATGTAGATGATCTTATGGTCAAAGTAGAAAAGAAGACCATCTCTTTGACTTGAGAGTAGTTTTGAGCAGTTAAGATAATTTAACCTCAAAATGAAAATGCGAAGTAGCTTCAGGGAATTTCCTTGGGTTTGTTGTCTGACACCAGGGAATCAAAATCGATCTAAAGAAGATCAAGGCGATATTAGAAATGCCACACCATAAAAGTTTAACTTAACTCTGATCATTCCAAGGGTGGTTGGCATATCTAAGATGCTTTATATCCAACTTATCGTGAAGATGTCAGTCATTTTCACCACTTGTCAAAAAGGATGCCAAGTTCAAGTGGGATGACAAGTGTGAGCATGCCTTTGAAGACATCAAACATTACGATGTCCTTTGCCGGTTTAGCGACCTATCCGGGCAAAAGCTCATACTTTACCTACTTTCGTTAGATGACTCCCTTAGTGCTTTGTTGGCCCAAGTTAATAATGAAGGGAAGGAAAATGCACTCTACTACCTCAGCCATAGTCTAATCCCTACTGAGGCTAATTATCCATCTGCTAAGAATCATTGCCTAGCTTTAATCTTTGCATCCCAAAAGCTACAACACTACATGCTTCCTCATAAGGTGAACTTAATCTCTAGGATCAATCCACTACAGTATATCATGACATGGCCAACACTATCTGAATGGTTGGCATGATAATCCATGATCCTCTTGTAGTTTGACACTACCTTCATACTCCTCATGGTGAAGGGTGCTAGCATTTCTTAGCACCCATTTCTCTCCATTTTAATGATCTCCCCGATGAACAAATCATGAACATAGGGGATACTAGCATTCACCGTTGGGAGACGTACTTTGATGGTGTGGCTTCCTCTCAAAGAGGAGAAGAACCATAATCTACTATTTCAGGAAAGGCAGAGGTAAGAATAGTTCTCTTAACTCTAGACCACTATATGATGAAATTCCCATATCATCTGTCCAATCCTTGCACCAACAATGAAGCTGAATATGATGCTTTGATTGTCAGTCTGGAGTTAGTTGTTACTCTAAGCATCCAAAACTTCAACATCTATGAGGATTCTCAGCTAGTTATCAACCAAATCATTGGGTCTTCTAAGGTTAGAAAGCTTAAGCTCCATCACTACCACAAGTACACCTTCAAGTTATTGGCCCAAATCCTAGAGGTTACCATTTATAAGATTCCTCGAGGAGAGAACATCGTAGCATATACTTTATCCAAGCTTGCCAAGGAGTTGGCTTGTTTGGAGGATGAGTCCATATTAATAAAGGTCCAAAATAGACAAGTCTTATCCCTTATTGATATTGAACTCATCAAAAGGTACTCTCTTGAAGGGGAGGTTGTCATTGCCAAAAAGGATGAGGAGCTAGATTGGAGGCAACCATTCATGGATTACCTAAATAAAGGTAAACTACCTCAAGAGAAGTCCCAAGCCACAAAGAGCACTTTCCTATGCTCTTGTGGATGGTGTCTTGTACTGGCGGTCTTTTGATCATATGTGGTTATGTACAAGCACGAAGCTCGTAAGATCATGACTGATGTACAATCAAGATTATGTTGAGCCAACCAATCTGGTCTAAAGATGAAAGCCAAGATCAAGAGATTAAGATTGTACTGGTCATCGATGATCAAAGATTGCATGGATATGTCTAGGCAAAGCCACCAAATGTCAAATAAATGGTGTGGTCCTACACCAACCACCCAACATTCTACATCCTACATTGACCTTATGGCCATTCGAGTGTTGGGGTACCAACATAGTGTGTCCGATTGATCATCCTTCTTCTAAGCATCATCAGTTCATCTTAGCTGCTACTGACCACTTTTCCAAATGAGTGAAGGTGATTCTGCTCAAAGAGTCATAGCTCAGTATGTGCTCCAATTTTTTTGGAACCATATCATATATAGGTTCAAAGTGCCTCGACAAAATATATCTGATAATGGTATTATATTCAAGAGCACTAAGATCAATAACTTTTTCAGGAGACACAACATAGATTGGATATTTTTTACCATCAACTACCCGAGGGAAAATGGCTTAGAAGAAAACTTCAACAAAACTCACATCCAAATAAAGAAGAAGACACTCAACAACAACAAGCGATAGTGACATGAGGAGTTAGTTGAAGCCTAGTAGGCCTACTGCACCACAAATAAATCTCCAACTTAGTCTACACCTTTCTCTTTAGTGTATGGGTCTGAATCCATTCTACCATTAGAAATCAAACTCGCATCACTAAGGATAGTTGTGGGTAGCAATATCACAATAGAGCAGAACACCAAGTTACGATTAGAAGAGCTTGAAGGTTTGAAGGAGAGACGACTGTGGGCATGCCAAAACCTCGAGTTATATAAAGATAAAATTATTCAACCTCACAACAAGTTGGTCTGTCCTAGAGCTTTTCAAGTAGGAGAGCTTATTTTAGTTCTAAGGAGACCGATTGTTGCCCATCATAAAATGGGAGGCAAATTTGACCCACTTGGGAAAGCCCTTTTGCCATAGAGATGACCTACCCTAGAGGATCTTATCAGCTTATTAATCATAAAAGAGAGGGCCCAATGCTTCCAATCAATGATCTCTACTTAAAGAAATATTATAAATTATGTTTAAAATAATTATCATAAATGAAAATTCCATTTCGAATTCAATCTTTTCCGTGTTGAAAGTATCATTATTTGAATCTTCCATGATGTGTTTAGGTGTAAGAACCCAGTGGCATCCTATCATACAACACAAACACAAACTACACAAAAACATATAAAATAAACACATAGCTTTTATATTGGGCTACTCTGAGTTGAGATAATGCCCCCAATGACACTCACTCAGTAGCTGCTATAGGTCGAGTTGACGTGCTACCCTGCTAGTGTGTCACACCAATGGTCTTCTTGCTTTAGAGGATGTAAGTCTGCTATGCTTTCTTTCCTTACTTGGCCACTACACACCGATGAGTGCCTTGATAGTTTGGTAGACCTTACTACGTGGTCGGTAAGCTACCTCAAGTTGGCTTTGTTTAAGATGATGTGAGACTTCTATGATTTCTTCTTACTCTTAGATGTCAGTATATTTAAGGTTTAGGATAAGTTCCCTAGCGGGTCCTTCTCTCCTAACTACTTCAAGTATAGATCCTATCCTCCCTCAGGGCTCCCTGCTTAGTAGTCACTCTAGGTCAGATAGCATCTGTCCTGCTGATGATAGACCATACCAATGATAAGTTCCGCTTGGAAAGTTGTAAGCCTACATGCTTTCTTTCCAAATCGATGGTTGCACACCGACGGGCACCTTAGGTTTGTTGATTCTAACTATGTTGATGGATACACCACTCATGCTGATGGATACACCTTAGATTAGTTGGTTCTCGACCTTAGATACACCACATGGCATGTAAGTGCTACACTTTCTCCTTTAGTTATCCACCATACACCGATAAGCTTTCTTTTTCAAGGTTCAAGATAATGCCTATAGTAGCACCTCCCCTATGGGCATTATATTTGGATCACGTCTTTTGCGACCACATTTAGACACTATCCTGGTTACTATTAGATTGGATAGTTCCCCTTTGCTATTAACCACCCTTATGGTTGGAGAATCCATCTTGTGGTTGTGCAGATTCTCCCTTAGTCCAGTAAATTTGAGATAGGTCATGGATGACATAGCCCCTTTTTAGTGTGGTTCCTCGCACACCAATTGGGCCCACATAAACATATAAACAAAAAATATATTCACTTGTGGATTAAGAGGACACCTTTAGCAGTACCTTTTCCCAAGCAAGCATCCTATCTTTAGGGCGGTGTTAGCAAAACTCTCTATAAGAAGCAATCAACTACTCTTGAGTTGATATAAGTACCCAATGGTATTCACTCAGTAGTCGCCCCTAACTCGGGTTCAATTTATTGTGCTACCAATAGGCCACCCCAGCGATTGTTCCCTACTTTAGAATATGTAAGTCTGCTATGCCTTCTTCCTAGCACAGCCATTGCACACCAAAAGGAAACCCCTTATGTTGGTTAACTCTACACCATGGCTAGTAAACTATCCCTTTGGATTTGTAAATCTGAGATAGGATAAGTTTGATGTAGCCTCTTCTTAGTGGGACCATTGCACACCGACAAGGTCCCTAAATTAAATCTATCAAATTTGACCGAGCTCACATCCCTAGCGGATATGCCCTAAATTTGAAATTAAACTAAACCAAACAAACCATATCAAATCACATGAAATTAAGATAAAATTAATCTTAACTACGTTTGAGTTAACATAAGTCCCCAATGACATTCACTAAGTAGTCGCCCTAGGTCAAGTTTGATTTATTGTGCATCGGATAGGTCACCCCAGCTCTTGTTCCTTGCTTTCAAAGATGTAAGTCTGCTACGCCTTCTTCCTAACACAGTCATTGCACACTGAAAGGAAACCACTTATGTTGGCTAGCTCTACCCCACAGCCAGTAGATAATCCCTTTGGATTTATAAACCTGAGGTAGGTTAAGGTCGATATAGTCCCTTCTCATGGGGTTCATCGCACACTAATAGGGTCCATATATTAACTTAGATAAAATTAAACCCAATCTAATTTTTCCCAGTGGACTTAAATCACACCTTTGTGCCTAGTGTAGCCCCAAATCATATATAAATAAGTCGAGCAAATAAATCAAGTTCAAACCCAACTTCCCTAGTAGAGCCAAATTAAACAAACTCCCCTAGTAGAGTTTAAATCAAAGAAATCCAACCAAAATCTTATTCCCAGTGGATACATCCCCAAACAAATCTATGAAATCAAACTCAAATCCCAATCCCAAGTGGATAGCCTGAACCTGCTTCCCTAGTGGAAGGTTCATATACCTGATCCCCAGTGGACCATTTTTATTATGAGTTTTAGTGATTATGCCTCCATTTATTTATTAAAATCGGTTTTAATCATTATTGGTTTTATATAGAATTAATTTCCAATTTATATCTCAGTGATTTATTTTAGTTTAGGTTTAGGGTCATAGGTAATGTTTGTGGTTGTAAGTTTTTTTAGGTTTCTATTTAATCTTTTTTAAATAATTTATATCATATTAGGTTAAGATTATATTATATATTTCTAATTTTGGGTTTATTATTTTTTCTATATTTATTTATTTGTTTATTTTTTATTATTATTTTAAAAATTAAGTTAACTCATAGGTTGAAGTTTTTTTAGTTTATTTTTTATTTATTTTAGTTTATTTTATTTTCTATTTTTACTTAGGTTTATTTTTATTTTTATTTAATTTAGTTTATTTATTTTAAGTTTATTTATTTTAGTTTAGGTTTTTTATTTTAGTTTATTTTTTAGGTTAAAGTTTAGTTTTATTTTTTAGTTTAGTTTTATTTTTATTTTATTTTTCAGGTTTAGGTTTTTTTTAGAGTTAGATTTAGGTTTTTATTTTATGTTTTTCAGTTTTAGGCTTTTATTTTAGTATTATTTTTAGGTTTTATTTTTAAGTTTATGTGTAGGTTTATTTTTAATTTATTTTATTTTATTTAGGGGTTTGGTCTAGGTTTAGGTTTAGTTTATTTTAGGTTTAGGTTTTATTTATTTTAGTTTATCTTATTTTAATTTTGGTTTTAGTTTATTTTATTTTTATTTTAGGTTTATGTTTATTTTTTAGTTTAGGGTTTAAGTTTTATTTTTTATTTATTTTTAGGTTTTATTTTTTGGTTTATTTTTTAGGTTTAGGTTTTTATTTAGTTTTTATTTTAGGTTTATCATATTTTACTTAAGTTTTATTTTAATTTAATTTTATTTCTTTTATTTTAGTTTAGTTTTATTTTATTTTATTTTTAGGTTTAGGTTTAGGTTTTATTTTATTTATTTATTTTATTTTATTTTATTTTTTTATTTTATTTTAGGTTTTATTTATTTTATTTTAGGTTTATTTAGTTTTAAATGGTTTTTACTTTTATTTTAGGGTTTAGGTTTATGAGGGGTTTAAGATTTTGGGTTTAAGGTTTGGGGTTTAGGGTTTAAGGTTTAGGGTTTAAGTTTAGGATTTATATTTTAGGGTTTAGATTTAGGTTTAGGCTTAGGTTTGGGTTTAGGGTTTTTAGGGTTTAAGGTTTAGGGATTAAGTTTTAGGTCTAGGGTTTAGGTTTTAGGTTAGAGTATAGGGTTTTTGGTTTCTTTTAACAGAGAACAAATTAAGATTCAACATTTTTTTTATTTCTTCAATCAAGTAACACACCAAGTTTTCTAAGACATAAGTGATGACATAGATCAAAATGAGCACACATAGAGTAAATCAAAAACCCTAGATAATTAGAACCATCTCTACTATAAACACATAGTTCCATAAGCAACAGATTGGATCGATTCTTTCTTCTTTCCCATGAACCACCTAACCTCTCAGTAGCATGATCCACCATCATATCCCCAATCTCTCTGATCGCCAACACCACGATTATTTTGTAGCACCACGCCCATAACTTGCGCGACAACCACCTCCATATCCACCGCACTTGTAGATCCCCACCACCAGTGATAGCTGCCTCGCCTTCACCTCCACTAGGATCTAGACTAAGCTTGGTTGGGTGATGGCCATCAAGGTTACGCATTTATAGGGTTTAGGTTTGTGGTGTATTAGGTTTTGGGGTTTAGGTTTATTTTTAAATTTATTTAGTTACTTTAGGTTTAGGTTTAGGGTTTGTGGTTTAGGGTTTAGGGTTTAGGGTTTAAGTTTTAGAGTTTAGAGTTTTAGGGTTTATGCTTTTAGGGTTTAAGGATTAGGGTTAGTGTTTAGGGTTTAGGGTTTGAGGTTTAGGGTTATGGTTTTTTATGGTTTAGGGTTTAGGGTTGTAGGTTTTCGGTTGTAGGTTTAGGGTTTAGGGTTAGTTTTTGGGTTTAGGGTTTATGGTTTAGGGTTTTGGATTTATGGTTTAGGTTTTTTTTATATTAAGTAATCTGGTATGTTTATGTTTATTTAGTTTATTTTTAATTTATTTTAGTTAATTTTACTTTTTTTATTTTATTTTTTTTAGGTCTATGTTTTATTTCTATTTAGTTTTGTTTATTTATTTTAGGTTTATTTATTTTATTTTAAATTTTATGTTTAGGTTTAGGTTTAGATTTATTTTTTAGTTTAGTTCTATTTTTATTTTGTTTTTTAGGTTTAGGTTTTTTTAAGGTTTAAGATTAGGGTTTTACTCATTTTTATTTTAAGTTTTTATTTTTATTTTGGGTTTATTTTCAAGTTTTATTTTAGTTTGCTCATTTTATTTTAGTTTGATTTTATCTTTTTATTTAGTTTAGGGTTTAGGTTTAGTTTATTTTAGTTCGGTTTAAGTTTTATTTATTTTAGTTTAGTTTACTTTGGATTAGGTTTAGTTTTATTTTATTTTATTTATTTTAGGTTTAGAGTTTTCTTTTGAGTTTAGGGTTTATTTTTATTTATTATTTATTTTTAGGTTATATTTTTAAGTTTATTATTTTATGTTTATGTTTTTATTTAGATTTTGTTTTATTTTATTTGGTTTTATGTTTGTGTTTTATTTTATTTAGGTTTTTTACTTATAGGTTCATTTTATTATTTTAGTTTAGTTTAGGTTTTTAATTATTTTTATTTTAGTGTAGTTTTTATTTCTATTTAATTTTATTTTTATGTTTAAGTTTGGGTTTAAGTTTAGGTTTTGGTTTAGATTTACGTTTAGGTTTTTATTTTATTTTATTTTTTTTTATTTTTGCTAGGTTTTTATGTTTTTTTATTTTTAGGGTTTAGTGTTTTTAGGTTTAGGGTTTAAGGTTAAGGGTTTTATGGTTTAGGGTTTAGGGTTTAGGGTTGTAGGTTTGGGGTTAATGGTTTAATGTTTAGGGTTCATTTTAGGGTTCAGTGTTAGGGTTTTTTTATTTTATTTTTATTTTTTTTATTTAGGTCTTAGGCTTTAAGGTTTAGGGTTTAGGGTTTTAGGGTTTAGGGTTTAGAGTTTAGGGTTGTAGGTTTGGGGTTAATGGTTTAGGGTTTAGGGTTAGTTTTAGAGTTTAATTTCATGGTTTATTTTATTTTATTTTTTATATTTTATATTTAGGACTTAGAATTTTGGGTTTAGGGTTTATGGTTTAGGGTTTATGGTTTAGAATTTAGGGTTTGGGGTTTAGGGTTTGGTGTTTAGGAATTTTTTTTAACATTAAGTAAATTGGTAGGTTTAGGTTTATTTAGTTTTATCTATTTATTTTAGTTTATTTTATTTTTATTTTTATTTAAGTTTATTTTTTTATTTTTATTTAATTTAGGTTTGTTATTTTAGTTTATTTTTTAGGTTTAGGTTTAGGTTAACGTATATTTTTTAGTTTAGTTTTATTTTTATTTTATTTTTTTAGGTTTAAGTTTTATTTTTTATTTTTAGGTTTAGGTTTAAGTTTTTATTATATTTTTTATGTTTAGTTTGTAGGTTTTTATTTTAGTATTTTTTTTAGTTTAGGTTTAGGTTTATTTTAAGTTTATTTTATTTTATTTTGTTTAGGTTTTGGTTTAGATTTAGGTTTTATTTATTTTAGTTTAGTTTATTTTAGTGTAGATTTAGGTTTATTTTATTTTTATTTTAGGTTTAGGTTTTTATTTTATTTAGGGATTAGGGTCTTTGGTTTTTGTTTAACAGAGAATAAATTTAGATTCAACATTTATTGCTTTTGATTTCATCAACCAAGTAACACACCAAGTTTTCTAAGACACAAGTGGCTTAAAAATGAGCATGCTATCAAAACCCTAGGTAATTAGAGCTCTCTTGTAAAGACATAGTTCCATAAGCGATATCGGATTAGGTTTCTTTAGATTCTAGTTCCATCAAAACTACCAGCCTCTCAATTAGCGGATACACCATTATATCCCGGATCTCTCCCTAGTACCTTTTTATTTTAGACCACAACCTTTTATCCACGACCTTTTCCCACCACCCTGCGATAATAGTGCCTCCACCTTATCCACTAGATCTAGGAGTTGATGGTGATGTTCTGTCATCAGTTATTCTTAAGGTTTAGGTTTAGGTTTATTAGGTTTTAGGGCTTAGGTTTATTTTTTTATTTAGTTACTTTAGGTTTAAGATTTATGATTTTGCGTTAGGGTTTAGGTTTTTGGGTTTAGGGTTTTAGGGTTTATGCTTTTGGGGTTTAAGGTTTAGGATTAGGGTTTAGCATTTTTTATATTTTGGGTTTAGGGTTTAAGGTTTAGGGTTGTAAGTTTTGGGTTGAAGGTTTAGGATTTAGGGTTAGTTTTTCGGTTTAGGGTTTAGAGTTTTGGATTTAAGGTTTAGGGTTTTAAAATTAAGTAATCTAGTATGTTTAGGTTTATTTAGTTTATTTTTTATTTATTTTAGTTTTTTTTTATTTTTTATTTTTATTTAGGTTTATTTTTTATTTCTATTTAGTTTAGTTTATTTATTTTAGTTTAGGTTTTCTTTTTAGTTTGAATTTTAGGTTTAGGTTTAGGTTTAGGTTTATTTTTTAGTTTAGTTTTTTTTTTAGGTTTAGGTTCTATTTTTTATTTTTACATTTAGGTTTATGTTTTTATTTTATTTTTTTAGCTTTAGGTTTAAGGATTTTATTTTAGGTTTATTTTTAGGAATTATTTTTTAGTTTAGGTTTAGGTTTATTTTTAGTTTATTTTATTTTATTTAGTTTATGATTTAGGTTTAGTTTATTTTAGGTTTAAATTTAGGTTTTATTTATTTTAGTTTAGTTTATGTTAGTTTAGGTTTAGGTTTATTCTAATTTATATATTTTAGGTTTACGTTTTTTATTAAAGTTTAGGGTGTAGGCTTTATTATTTATTTATTTTTAGGTTTCATTTTAAGGATTCTTTTTTTAAGTTTATGGTTTTATTTCGTTTTTATCTTATTTTATTTTAGGTTTATTTTATTTTTATTTTACGTTTATTTTTTATTTTATTTAAGTTTTTTTATTTCTAGGTTTATTTTATTTTATTTAGCTTAGTTTAGGATTTTATTTATTTTATTTTAGTTTTGTTTTTATTTTTTAATTTATTTTATTTTTAGGTTTAAGTTTAGGTTTAGATTTAGGATTAGGTTTAAGTTTAGGTTTTATTTTATTTAATTTTTATTTTATTTAGGTATAGTTTATTTATTTATTTTCTTTTTAGGTTTTATTTAGTTTGGGATTAAGATTTTAGGATTTTTTATTTTTAGGGTTTAGGGTTTAGGGTTTAGGGTTTAAGTTTAGGGTTAGGGGTTTAGGGTTTAGTGTTTATAATTTAGGTTTGTAGGTTTTATGATTTATGGTTTAGGGTTTATGAGTTAGGGTTTAGGGTTTTTGGGTTTAGGGTTTAGGGTTTAGGGTTTTAGGGTTAGGATTTTGGATTTAAGGTTGTAAGTTTAAGGTTTAGTTAGTTTTAGGGTTCAATGTTATGTTTTTTTTTTTTTTTATTTTACTTTTTTATTTAGGGTTTAGGCTTTAGGGTTTAGTGTTTAGGCTTAATGGTTGTAGGTTTAGAGTTTAGGGTTTAGGGTTTACGGTTTAGGATTTAGGGTTAGGTTTGGTGTTTAGGGTTTTTTTATTAAGTAATCTATAGGTTTAGGTTTATTTAATTTATTTTTTATTTAATTTAGTTTTATTTATTTATACTTAAGTTTATTTTTTATTTATATTTTTTTAGTTTATTTATTTTAGGTTTATTTATTTTAGTTTAGGTTTTTTATTTTAATTTATTTTTTAAGTTTAGGTTTAAGTTTATGTTTACTTTTTATTTTAGTTTTTTTTTAGGTTTAGGTTTTAGATTTTTATTTTAGGATTATTTTTTTGTTTTATTTTTTAGTTTAGGTTTAGATTTATTTTAAGTTTATTTTATTATATTTAGTTTAGGTTTAGGTTTAGGTTTAGTTTATTTTAGGTTTAGGTTTAGGTTATATTTATTTTAGTTTAGTTTATTTTAGTGTAGGTTTAGGTTTATTTTTTTTATTTTAGATTTAGGTTTTTTTTTAGTTTAGGGATTAGGGTCTTTGGTTTTTTTTTAAAACAGAGAACAAATTCAGATTCAACATTTCTTCTTTTTTATGTAAGTAACACACCGAGTTTTATAAGACACAAGTGACAACATAGATAAAAAATGAGCACACATGAAACAAATCAAAACCCTAGGTACTAGAGTCTCTATAAATACATAGTTCATAGATATCGGATTAGTTCTTCAATTTCTCGGTTTCCATTAAAACCTCGACCTCTTGAGTGTGGGACCAACCAACATATCCCTATCTCTCCCTCCACCACCACCACGGTAACCTCCATCGCTCTCTCCTCCATAACCACCTTTCGACCCCCACTTCCATATCCACACACATAGATTCCCAACACCACTACGATAATGCCACCTCCACCTTTGCTAAATTTTTGATCTAAGCGGTCTAGTTGATGGTGATGTTCCTGTCGTCAAGGTTCTGTCCATTCTTAGGGTTTAGGGTTAGGTTTAGGTTTATTAGGTTTTAGGGTTTAGGTTTATTTTTTATTTATTTACTTACTTTAAGTTTAGGTTTAGGGTTTGGGGTTTAGGGTTTAGGGTTAGGGTTTAGGGTTTAGGGTTTAGGGTTTGGGTTTTAGGGTTTATGCTTTTAGGGTTTAGGGTTAGAGTTTAGGGTTTAGGGTTTAGGGTTTTTTATGATTTAGGGTTTAGGATTTAGGGTTGTAGGTTTAAGGTTTAGGGTTTAGGATTTAGGATTATGATTTAGATTTTAACATTTTTTTTAAATTAGGTAAACTAGTAG
Source organism: Cymbidium sinense (assembly GCA_021442155.1). Classification (NCBI taxonomy): domain Eukaryota; kingdom Viridiplantae; phylum Streptophyta; class Magnoliopsida; order Asparagales; family Orchidaceae; genus Cymbidium; species Cymbidium sinense. The sequence continues at coordinate 194,776,648 of CM038214.1, forward strand.
GTTTAGGTTTATTTAGTATATTTAGTTTATTTCTTTTTATTTTAGTTTACTTTATTTTTTTATTTAGGTTTAGTTTTTATTTTTATTTAATTTAGTTTAGGTTTATTTATTTTTGTTTAGTTTTATTATTTCAGTTTATTTTTTAGGTTTAGGTTTAGTTTAGATTTAATTTTTAGTTGAGTTTTATTTTTATTTTATTTTTTAGGTTTAGGTTTTAATTTTCGTTTTAGGATTAGGTTTTATGTTCTTATTTTAGGTTCATTTTTGGGTTTTATTTCTTAGTTTAGGTTTAGGTTTATTTTTAGTTTATTTCATTTTATTTAGTTTAAGTTTAGGTTTATATTTACTTTATTTTTTGTTTATGTTTAGGTTTTATTTATTTTAATTTTGTTAATTTTAGTTTAGGTTTAGGTTTATTTTATTTTATTTATTTTATTTTTATTTAGGTTTAAGTTTTTTTTTAGTTTAAGGTTTAGGTTTTTTTATTTATTTTTAGGTTTTATTTTTAGGTTTATTTTTCAAGTTTAGGTTTTTATATATTTGTTTATATATTTTATTTTACATTTATTATATTGTTTATTTTACATTTAGTTTTTATTTTATTTAGGTTTTTTATTCTTACTTTTATTTTCTTTTTTAGTTTAGATTTTTATTTATTTTATTTTAGTTTATTTTTATTTTTTAATTTTATTTTATTTTTACATTTAGGATTATGTTTTAGTTTAGGATTTTATATTATTTTATTTTATTTATAAGTTTTAAGTAGTATAGGTTTAGGTTTTTGGGTTTTTGAGGTTTAGGGTTTAATGTTTAGAATTTAGGATTTATGATTTAAGGGATTAGGGTTTTAGGACTTAGGGTTTAGGGTTAGGTTTACGGTTAGTTTAGGGTTTTGGGTTTAGGGTTTAAGCTTCAAGGTTTAGCGTTTTTGTGGAGTTTAGGGTTTAGGGTTTTAAGGTTTAAGGTTTATGGTTTAGGGTCTTAGTGTTATGGTTAGGGTTTAGGGTTTAGGGCTTAGGATTTAGAGTTGTAGGTTTAGGGTTGTAGGTTTAGGGTTTAAGGTTTTTTTTTTCAAAAAAAAAAAAAGTAAACTTGCTGGTTTAAGTTTATTTAGTTTATTTATTATTTACCTTAGCTTATTTTATATTTGTATTTAAGTTAATTTTTTTATTTTTATTTAGTTTAGTTTATTTATTTTAGGTTTATTTATTTTAGTTTAGATTTTTTTTGTTCTAGTTTATTTTTTAGGTTTAGGTTTAGGTTTATTCTTTAGTTAAGTTTTATTTTTTTATTTTTCATTTTTAGGTTTATGCTTTATTTCTTATTTTTAGGTATAGGTATAGCTTTTTATTTTATTTTTTTAGGCTTATATTTTAGGTTTTTATTTTAGGTTTATTTTCTAGTTTAGGTTTAAGTTTATTTTTAGTTTATTTTATTTTATTTAGTTTAGGTTTAGGTTTTTATTTACTTTATTTTTGGTTTAGGTTTAGGTTTTATTTATTTTAGTTTAGTTTAATTTAGTTTAGGTTTAAGTTTATTTTATTTTATTTATTTTATTTTTATTTTAGTTTTAGTTTTTTTTTTTAGTTTAGGGTTTAGGTTTTAGTTTTAGGTTTACTTTTTTAAGTTTAAGTTGTTATTTTATTTTATTTTATTTTATTTTATTTTATTTTAGGTTTATTTTATTTTTATTTTATGTATGTTTTTTGTTCTTTGGTTTATTTTATATTTTTAGTTTAGTTTAGGTTTTTATTTATTTTATTTTAGTTTTTTATTAATTTTACTTTTAGGTTTTAGTTTAGGTTATTATATTATATTATTTTTTTATTTAGGTTTAGGTTTTCTTATTATTTTAATTTTAGGTTTTTAGGTTTGTAGGGTTTAGGGTTTAGGATTTAAGGTTTAGGGTTTAGGGTTTAGGGTTGTAGGTTTTAGGGTTTAGGGTTTAGGGTTTAGCTTGTAGGGTTTTATGGTTTAGGGTTTAGGGTTTGGGATTTAAGGTTTAGGGTTTAGGGTTAGTTTTGGGGTCTATGATTTAGGGTTAGGGTTTCTTTTTTTATTTAATTTTTTATTTTTTTTAAATTAAGTAAACTGGTAAGTTTAGGTTTATTTAGTATATTTTATTTATTTAATTTAATTTAATTTTTCATTTTTATATAGGTTTTTTTATTTAGTTTAGTTTATTTATTTTAGGTTTATTTATTTTAGTTTAGGCTTTTTATTTTAGTTTATTATTTTGGTTTAGGTTTAGATTTACATTTTATTTTATTTTTTAGGTTTAGATTTTAGGTTTTTAGTTTAGGTTTATTTTTAGGTTTTACCCATCATAATCACCCCGGCCTCTCAAGTAACAGAATCCACCTTCATATCCTCGATCTCTTCCTCTGCTAACACCATGGCTATAACTTCCGTAGCTCCACCTGCCTCCATTACCATCACTACTTTGACCACCACCTCCATACCAGCGGATCTAGATTGAGCAGTTGATGATGATGTTCTCTTATCAAGTTACCCATTCTTAGGGTTTAGGTTTAGGTTTAGGTTTATTAGGTTTTATGGTTTAAGTTTATTTTTAAATTTATTTAGTTACTTTAGGTTCAAGTTTAGGGTTTAAGGTTTAGGGTTTAGGATTGAGGTTTATGGTTTAGGGTTTAAGGTTTAGGGTTTTAAGGTTTATGCTTTTAGGGTTTAGTGTTTAGGGTTAGAGTTTAGGTTTTAGGGTTTAGGGTTTTTAGGGTTTAGGGTTTATGGTTTAAAGTTTTTTTTTTAAAATTAAGTAAGTCGGTAGGTTTAGGTTTATTTAGTATATTTAGTTTATTTTTTATTTATTTTAATTTACTTTATTTTTTTATTTTTTTCAAGTTATTTTTTATTTTATGCAGTTTAGTTTGTTTATTTTAGGTTTGTTTATTTTAGGTTTATTTATTTTAGTTTAAATTTTGTATTTTAGTTTCTTTTTTAAGTTTAGGTTTAGGTTTATTTTGTAGTTGAGTTTTGTTTCTATTTTATTTTGTAGGCTTCGATTTTATTTATTTTTTTAGCTTTATGTTTAGGGGTTTATTTTAGTTTTTTAGGTTTAGGTTTAGGTTTTTATTTTAGGTTTATTTTTAGGTTTTATTTTTAAGCATATGTTTATATTTTTATTTTAGTTTATTTTCTTCTAGGTTTAGTTTATTTTAGGTTTAGTTTAGGTTTATTTATTTTAGTTTAGGTTTAGGTTTATTTTATTTTGTTTTTATATATTTATTTTAGGTTTAGGTTTCTTTAGTTTAGGGTTTAGGTTTATTTTAATTTATTTTAGGTTTATTTTTTTTTTAGGTTTAGGTTCTTATTTCATTTTTATTTTATTTTATTTTTATTTTACATTTAGTTTTTATTTTATTTTAGTTTTTTGTCATAGGTTTATTTTATTTTTTAGTTTTGTTTAGGTTTTTATTAATTTTATTTTAGTTTATTTTTATTTTTCTATTTTTTTTTTTTAGGTTTAAGTTTAGGTTTTACTTTAAGTTTTTATTTTATTTTATTATTTTTATTTTATTTAGGTTTAGGATTTTTTATTTATTTTATTTTTAGATTTTATTTAGTTTAGGTTTAGGTTTTTAGGTTTTTATGGTTTAGGGTTTAGGGTTTAGTGTTTAGGGTTTTAGGGTTTAGGGTTTATGGTTTAGGGTTAGGGTTTAGGGTTTAAGGTATATGGTTTAATATTTAGGGTTTAGGCTTTAGGGCTATAGGGTTTAGGGTTTTTTTTGTAAAAAGGGGAATTTTTATTACCAAAAGAAAAGGATACACACATAAGGGATGAATCTCAAGACTACTTTTCAAGAGCTACAAAAGACCTAAGAGAAAATCCTAACTAATATAAAAAAAGAAAAGGAAAAGGAAAACTAAGAAAAGAATAGCAATAACACAGAATCCCTTAGCAGGTCATCATACCACTTGAAGAGTCCCAAGAGCAAATGAAGGAAACCTGCAAGAAAAAACTAAAGTAGAGATTAGCACTATTAAAAGAAAATAAAGAAAAAATATAAAGAGAAAGGAAAGTAAAAAGAAAGGCTCAGCTCAAGTCATCTAAAAGATGGGGCAACAAAATTTGTGAGCGAAACTCAAAGGAGGGTTACATTCACAAAATGCTTCAACAATAGAAGAGTAAACATCCTAGCCATCATAGCCAACAAACCTCACAAAGCACAAAGCACACCAATAACTAGAAGATCTAGAACCGACCACCAAGGAAGAATAACAACAAACCAGCCAAGGGAAATAGAAGAAAAAATTAGACCAACAAAGAAAAATTCAAACACACAATATCTAACCAAAAGTAGTAGATAAGAAATAAAGTCACCAAGGAGGAATACTAGAAATAGAAGTAAGGGGAAGAAGAGAAGCAACCACAAGCTCACCAACTCAACCAAACAAAGCAACCAAAAGACCACCACCAACCAAAATAAGTAATAACACCACCAAAATACAAAGGAAAAGATACACCCAAAACCAAAGCCCAACAATAAAGAAATAAAGGAAAGAAACAAAACCAACATCCAAGGAACAAAACCGAAGCTCAAGGAGACCAACCATGCCACCAAGAAAGCCAACCAAAACTAAAATAAACCCACAAGAGATACCACATAAAAGTAGGAACAACAATTGATTTTATTTCATTAATAATAACATAAAGAACATGAGTCAACAATAGAATAACAAAAAAACAAAGCTCCCAAACAAAAGCCCCCAAGAAATAAAAAAAAGCCATCCCAGATTTATCTAACATAAGGCAAATCGGATTTGTCTAAATTAGATAGCCCTCTTAATTGCTAAGGAATATTAACAATGGTAAACAAAGTAAAATCAAAGAAATTACACCCCAAACCAGCTAAGAAATCCACATTACCTTCTTAAAATATGAGTAATTTTAAAAGAAAGTTTAGAGATAATAGCTTTAACATTTCTAATTAAATAAAAAAGCTCGATTACCTTATGGGTGATCATAGCAACAACCATCTCACATAAGATTCCAACCAAATAGCATGAAAATTTCTATCCAAACAAAGCTTAAGAGCATGATAAACAACCATCAATTCAAAACAAAAATAATAGAATTAGTAGAGAGAGTGGAAAAAAAAAGATAATATTCCCAAGACTATTTCTAAAAATACCACCACAACCCCTTGTTTATGTGAGCCATCGTATTATTTTAATACAACAATTAAGAGGCTTAATCCAGTGAATAATTTTATAATATAGAGATGAGTCATAATAAGGAAAATTAATACACAATTAAGAGGCAACACACTTGCAACCTCTAAAATTAGTACCACTAAGAAGAGTAGCCTTATGTAAAAAAAAATCTTATCCTTTAGTCATAGCAATAATCCTCTTATGATTCATAGGCATAGTGATGCTTAGCATCATTTTGTCAACCAAATAAACCAAATCAAAGAAATAGCCACCATAATTTTGATATGCCCTTTAACAATATTAAGAAAATAAGAGTCAAGAAGTTGCATTAAAGTTAAATTACCATTAAAACAACTTAATTTAAATAATTTCATACCAACCCCAAACTTTAGAGGCAATGACACCATTAACAAAAACATGACTAACATTCTCAATATAAGCAACACATGCATTTAGAGGGTAGATGAAAACCTTTGTCCAAAGTAAAGAATCAATAAAATATAATCTTTTTCCACCCAAGAATAGAATAAGAAGTAGGAATAATATTATTCCAAATTTTAAGGAAAATAGGATAAGAGGATTTTTTTTAAGTCTAATATAGTGTCAAGTATCTTTAAAAGAAAATTCTCCATTACAAGAAATTTTGAGAAGAATTTGATCCAAAAAATTACCATCAAATGGAATACTAATGATGTTATTACTAATGAAATCAAGAATTAAATCATTTGAAAGACAGAAATTCCATTCACCATTTTAAATAAAATAACTTACTTTCAAAGAAGAAGTAGAGTATTAAGCAAAGAATCAATCAAAAAATTCCCCATCCAGTTATCTTGCGAGAAGAAAGAAGATCCATTATTAATACCCAAAAAAATGAGAGGTTTACTTTCCATTTAATATCACAGTGCCATTTCCAAACAATACAGTCACCATGTTTATAATTGCAAATTAAAGGATTCTTACCTTTGCAATATTTAAATTTCATGAATTTAGCCCAAAGACTTTCATTTTTCCAAAATTCCACCAAAGTTTATAAGAAAAAGGCATTGGTGGAATCCATCAAAGATCTACCCAATACCACCTTCATAAATAGTACCATACATATTAGACCAAGAAGTCAATGAAGCCTTTTGGAGAATTCCAAAAAACTTATTAAAATCTTTCAATCTTGATAAGAATAAGAAGTAGGAACAATATTAAGCAACAAGTGAAAAGGAAGAGAATAAAGAATACTTGTAATAACAATTAATCTACCACCAAAAGATAAAAAATGAAATTCATGGGTAGAAATTTTATTTTGAATATTATGAATTACTTTATCAAAGAGATAGGATCTCTTATGGCCACAATATAAAGGGAAGCCTAAATATTTAATAGGAAGATTTTGATGTGAAAAACTAGTGATATCCTTTATTTTATTAATTATATGAACAAAAATAGAAGTAGAAGTGATAAAACAACTTTTATGAGTACTAATCAAAAGGCCACTTTCCTTTTCAAATTTATTTAAAAAATCTTAAGCTTTTAACATAATGTAATGAGCCATTACAAAAAAATTATGAAATCAACAAAGCTTAAGTGAGAGATAGCCAAACCACCAAATTCTGAAATACATACTAAATTCTTTTAAAAGATTAAGCCAACAAGACAAATATTCAATAATAAAAGTGATGGAGAAAGAGGGTCACCTTGTCTTATACCTTGAGAGGAATTAAAGAAACCAAAGTTTTCACCATTGATAACTAATGAAAACTAACATTTCTAATTATATTTTTTAACCAAAGAAACAAAATGATTAGAAAAAATAAAGTAAGAATGTATTAAGAAAATCCCAAGAAATATTATCATAAGCTTTGGTGATGTCAAGCTTAAAAAGTAAATTGCCACCTCTAGTTTTAACATTCAAATGATGAATCAATTCTTGAGCAGGCAAGAAGTAATCCGAAATAGTTCTACCTATCACAAAGCCAGTTTGATTAGGAGAGATAATCTTAGGAAGAAATTTACTAAGCCTATTAGTCAAAATTTTATAAATCAATTTTTTCAAAAAAGTAAAAGGAATAATAGGTTTAAAGTCATTCCAAAAGTTAGGATTATCTTTCTTAGGAATAAGAACAATAGAAGTGCTAGTAAAATATTTAGGAATAGAATTCCCTTGAAAAAAATCCTTAACAAAACATTAACAAGATCAATTTTAATAATAAACCAAGCTTTTGAAAGAATAAAGTAGTGTAACCATATATAGAATCAACATTCATACCATTAAGAATATTAAAATTTCCTCATCAAGGAGGAGCAACCAAGCTCATTATCCTCGGTAGACATAATAGAAGGAATGATAGAGGGTGGATAAATGCTCAAGTTGATAATATTTATTTAAATATTTAAAATAATTAAGAGCATAAGAAAATATATCCTCTTTTTATAAGCCAAGAACCATCAAAGTTCTTGATTTTATGAATGCGACCAAGAACTCTCATTTTCATTACCAAAGCATGAAAATAATTTAGTGTTTCTTTCCCCCTTAGAAAGATGCTTAGACACAACTTTTTATCTCCAATAAGTCTCCTCCATATCCTGAAACTTAATGAGATTATCTTTAGCTTCAACAAAATTAGAACAGAAAGAAGAATCAGTAATAACAATTTCTTCCAAATCTTTCACCTTTTGTTCCATATTCTTGATATTATCAAAAAGATTTTTAAAGCAGTTTCTATTCCACCAAGTGATATTATGCTTAAGCCTTTTAAGTTTAAGCCAAAATCTCATCATACCAAATGCATAATCATCAGGAGAAAGAGGAGGACACCAATTATAAGCAATAACATCAAGAAAACTTTTATCTTGTAACCACATATTTTGAAAACAAAAGTTTTTAATCACATTATTGTTATGAACAACATCCTTAATAGAAATCAAAAGAGGAGAATGGTCCAAGAGAGTTCTACTAAGATGCTCCACCAAAGTTAAAGGCCGAAGGTTTAACCAAAATTATTAAATAAAGAATGATCTAATTGTTTCCACAATCTATGATCATTCTAAGTAAATTAAGAACCAATGAAACCAACATCATGAAGATTACAATCCAAAATCATATTTGAAAAATCTTCAATTGAATGTAAATTTGACAAAGAATTCCCTTTCATTTCATTCGAAGAAAAGGCTGTACTGAAATCCTAACCAATAATTCAAGAATTATTAATAATAGAATCAAAATTAGATAATTAATCCCAAGGAATTCTCCTCTCTAACTTGTTACAAGCAGCATAAAAAAAGTGCCAAAAGAATGATAATCTCCAAATGAAATATACCCATTAATAACTTGATGAAAATCATTAATAACATTAATAAAAATAGAATTATTCCAAAATAACAAAATCATGTTATTGTTATTGAAATAAAATTGCTAAAACCAATCATCTGGGACACATGCATTATTTTAGAAGAAAAAATAAGAGTTTCAAGAATAAGCAAAAACCCAACATTATAAATTCTATAAAGAATCTTAAATCAATTTCTAATAGCAGTACAATGCCCTCACATTCTAAATAAGAAAGTTAAACATTAATTTTATTAAAGAAGATGAAGAAGATCGGTAGATCTAGATACTTTAGGAGGATAATTTTTAAACTGTTATTTCCTTTTCACAAAAATAGTTTGAAAACCAGTCTCCTTCTCCATGGATCCATCATCAGAAAATATTTTGTCATCATTATTAATAATAGTTTTAGGAGAAGATCCCATTTGATAAGATGATAGATCCTCTCTGTCCATTAAACGAGAATTATCACTAAGCAAAATACCATCTAGAATAACAATTAAAGAAGGGGTAGAAACAAATTTATTAAGCCAACAAACACTTAGCTGCACATTATCAACAAGCTCCATACCATCATTCTTGCCCAAATTTAAAGAAGTTAAAACAAGATTTCTTCTTAAAGATTTTTGAGGCGAAATAACATAAACATTTTCTATAAGATTTTTAGCAACTTTATAATAAATCTCCTTAGAATCAGAAACTAAAATAGCAAAGTCATCTACTTGCAATATCTCAGGAATAATAGAAATAATAGCAGACGAAACCTGGTTACTCTATAAAATTGTTTCAGAAGAATTTTTAACAAGCTTATCACTACCACTTACATTGGGAATAACATTAGAAATATTAGGAACATCATTAGAAATGTCAACAATTTCATTCACAACACCATTATCCTTTTCATTTAAAGCAGAATTTCTTTTATCACTTTTTAAATCTCCAATTTTTCCAGCAATGTTAGGATCTTTAACCACTTTCTTTCAAAGATGTTGATGAGTAACAAAACATTTTGATACATCATGGCCATCAGTTTTGCAATTATTGGAGAAAGCAGGGAAGTTTTCAAGATCGACCTACTCGAAATATCCATATTTCTCTAATCCAATCCACACCTCCTTAGGAAATTTCTTTGTTACATCAATTTTAACAAGGATCCGAAGCGATGGCCTAGATTTGGCTGTGATTGCTTGATTGATTTTCAAGGGTCTACCGAAAATAGAACCCACAACATGCAAGAATTGATAATTAACAAAGTGAACATGAAGAATAGGTAAAGATAACAAAACTAGCGCTATAGGAGATTCCACTTTAATGTCAAAAGAACAGAGTCCAATTAAGAATACACATTTGATAATTTTTAACATAATAAGATTGGTGAGCAAAGATACGACTATAATCAAGGTCATTAGACAATTTAATCAGCACATGTCTACCATCCAATAAAATAATCGAAGAAACATCAAAAAGATTCAAGTCATGAAAGAAAAACTAAATTTCCACCATACTAGGATGTTGAAAAGAAAATTTTCCAATCAAAGTATATGCATAAGGCTCAGCTAGTTTTCCAATATTCAAGTCAGAGCACATAATAGCCAGAACACATTTGAAGGTAGTATGAACCAGGTTTAAAGAAAGATCAGAAGAAGTTGAAGAATCCTTACAAGATAAGGCATCTTTGAAGGATTTAGAGCCAAAAGGTTTAGCTATACCCAAAGAATCATAAACCTAAACTAGAGCAATCGGTGCATTTAGTTTTCTCCAAGTATTTGTAGAACCTGATGCCATGGAAAATGGTGCCACTTAAGAACTGAACAAGGATCGGCTTAAGGCTAAAGATCCGAAGCCAAACAAGAAGAAATTTTTATAAAATAAGCCCAGAAATGCCAAGAAAGAGAACGAAAAGGAAAGAGATTCAAGAATCGCTAGAGCTCACGATGGGAAGTCCCCGTGAAAAGGGTTTAGGTTTTTGCTTTATTTTTTAGTTTATTATAGGGTTTAGAGGTATAGGTTTTTTTAGTTATTGGTTTAGTTTAGTTAATTTTTTTTGTTTAGGGGTTTAGGTTTTTTTAGGGCTTTTTTTATTAATTTTATTTTTAGGGTTTAGGGTTTTTAGTTATTTAGCATTTATTAATTTTTTATTTAGAATTATTATTAGGTTTTTTTATTATTATTATTGGACTTAGGTTTAGGGTTTTTTTAGCTTATTTTTTAGGTTAAGGTTTATGCTTATTTTTTAGTCTAATTTTATTTTTATTTTATTTTTTAAGTTTAGGTTTTATTTTTTTTATTATTAAGTTTATGGTTTAGGTTTTGTTTAGGTTTAGGTTTAGGCTTTTATTTTATTTTATTTAGTTTAGGGTTTAGGTTTAGTTTATTTTAGGCTTAAGTTTAGGTTCTATTTATTTTAGTTTAGTTCATTTTAGTTTAGGTTTATTTTTATTATATTTTGTTTATTTTACATTTAAGTTTTTTTTTAGTTTAGGGTTTAGATTATATTTCTATTTATTTTTAGGTTTAGATTTTTATTTATTTTTTATTTTATTTTATTTTAAGTTTATTTTACTTTTAGGTTTGATTTTGTTTAGGTTTTTTATTTTTAGGTTTTTTTTAGTTTAGATTAGGTTTTTACTTATTTATTTTAGTTTAGTTTCAATTTTTTATTTTATTTTATTTTAAGGTTTAGGTTTTGGTTTTAGTTTAGGTTTTTATTTTATTTAGGTTTAAGTTTTTTTAGTTATTTTATTTTTAGGTTTTATTTAGTTTAGGTTTAGATGTTTAGGTTTTTAAGGTTTAGGGTTTGGGGTTTAGGGTTTAGGGTTCAAGGTTGTAGGTTTTAGGGTTAATGGTTTAGGGTTTAGAGTTTAGGGATTAGGGTTTACGATTTAGGGTTTATGGTATTTTAAAAAAAAAAAAGAAAACTGGCAACTATAGGTTTATTTAATTTATTTAGTTATTTATTTATTTATTTTAGTTCATTTTATTTCTATTTTTATTTAGGTATATTTTTTATTTTTATTTAGTTTTAGTTTATTAATTTTAGGTTTATTTATTTTAGTTTAGGTTTTTTATTATAGTTTATTTTTTTGGTTTAGGTTTAGGTTTATTTTTCAATTGAGTTTTATTTTTCTTTTATTTTTTAGGTTTAGTTTTTATTTTTTATTTTTAAGTTTAGGTTTATGTTTGTATTTTTTTTTATTATGTTTAGGTTTTAGGTTTTTATTTTAGGGTTATTTTTAGTTTAGGTTTAGGTTTATTTTTATTTTATTTTATTTTAATTTAGTTTAGTTTAGGGTTTAAGTTTAGTTTATTTTATGGTAATTTTTTATGTTTTATTTTTTAGTTTAGGTTTAAGTTTGTTTTTATTTTATTTTACTTTATTTAGTTTAGTTTAGGGTTTAAGTTTAGTTTATTTTAGGTTTACATTTAGGTTTTCTTTATTTTAGTATAGTTTATGTTAGTTTAGGTTTAGGTTTATTTTGTTTTGTTTATTTTAGGTTTAGTTTTTTTTTTTTTTTTGAGTTTAGGGTTATTTTTAGGTTTTTTAGGTTTTAATTTTATTTTATTTTATTTTAGTTTTATTTTATTTTTTCTTTTACGTTTACTTTTTATTTTATTTAGGTTTTTTAATTTTAAGTTTATTTTATTTTTTAGTTGATTTAGGTTTTTATTTATTTTAGTTTTAATTTAGGTTTAAGTTTAGGTTTTAGCTTATGTTCTTATTTTATTTTGGTATAGTTTTTTTTATTTATTTATTTTTATGTTTTATTTAGTTTAGGTTAAGGGTTTAGGATTTTAGGGTTTAGGGTTTTTTAGGGTTTAGGTTTTAGGGTTGTAGGTGTTAGGGTTTAAGGTTTAGGGTTGTAGGTTTAGTGTTTAGGTTTAGGGTTTAAGTTTTAGTTTAGGGTTTAGGGTTTTTGTTTTTTTTATATCAAAGAACAAATTCATATTTAACATTTCTTCTTTTTGATTGCATCAACCAAGTAACAAAGAAGGGAAGTAAGGTAATCAAATGACCTCCTTGGGGCTAGTTAAAGCCTTATTTTCTCAAGATGTTCAGACTATAAACCCGTTACCATTCAATCTTATATAAATCAATACATGAATAGAGGAAAGAGAACTCAACATTCATGCACTTAAGCTATAAGCACATGCATTTCTTATGTATTTATAATTAGCATAAAAACACATATTATTATTCATTTATAAGATTTTGAAAAATACATTTGGATTTAATTGTGATAATAGCCATGTATATTTTAAATTAAATCATCACATGCAAGCTTACATAAAGGAAAGCCATTTTATTTTACTTGATTTTCAAAAGATGGATGCATGAATTCAAATGACATACCAAATTTAACATGATTAAAAAGAGGACAATCAAATATAAGCATGTGTTTCATTCAACCAAACTAGCTCTTAAGGACAATCAAATCAAATAAGAATATTTGAAGCAAAGTAAAGCTTCTTTATTAATTAATTTTTGGATTTGATTGATTTAAAGAGGAGAAGAGAAATCATCACGTCCTATTTAAACCATTCCCACATTAGTGATTTGATTTAATTTAAGGAAATGTAATTAAATTGAATTTATCAGTTAATTAAGTTGAACCCTTAATTAGATGAATTAATTACCCTTACCAATGTCACTTTAAAGTAATTAACTAAATAATTATGAGCAAACATGATATGCATGGAAAATAATCTTGCAATGATCCTAGGAAATAAAAGGGTCCTAATGCAATTGGCTCATGATTAATAGTTAATTAGATTAAGAGACTTAATTAATTACTCTTATGATTTTCTCACACATGTGGACTAACCATAATTTCATTAAACTCTTTTAGGTTATTAAACACCTAAAGACCTACCCCATGATTTAATTAATTAAGGTATGATGTGATTATGATTTCAATTTTATTAAGTGAGTTAATTAATTAGTTAAATCTTAATTAATTTCATTTAAAAAAGGGTGAAATAAACTTAAGGAAAGGGGTCCCAACCTTATTCTGTAGTTCACTTACTATTGAACAATGATTAATAAACTTAATTAACCAATTTATTACTATTCATGAGATTAATTAATCATTAATTAACTTAAAAGAGTAGTTATGGTTTAATTAGTCAATTTTCTTAATTAAGTGATGAATAAATCCCAAGAAAATCATGGGAGGTAGAGGTCATCCCATTAAATTAATCCATAAATTTTGGGATTAATTGCTCAAGTAATTAAAAAATAATTAAGATAATTAATTTTGTAATTAAACTATAATTAAATTTTAGTTATTATTCAAAATTTGTTAACATCATTTTTAATTAATTCTCCTCTAAAATACCTTTAAAATGAGTATTTATTTGAATTTTTTATTTCTCTATGATTTTTTTATAATTTTTTGAAGTTTTAGCCATTAAAAATAATTAATTAAGACTAATTAAAGCCTAATCATGTTGACGCCATGTGTCACGCTAATGCAGTGTCCTTTCCCATGGTGCATTTTCTACATGGTACCGTGGGATTCACTACTTAAAACCTATCCGACTTAGTGCTTATGTGGCGGCGGCGGATGCGCTTTCTCATCCGCTATCTGATCTAAGATTAGATGGCTATGATTAATCCCATAGCCTAATGGGATTAAATCTAATCGATCTAGTGGATCTAATCATGATCGTCCATTCTGATCACATGGAATGGAAGGTGCCTGTTCTAACATCATGCGAGTGATAGAGAATGGAGTTCTTCTCCCATTGCTCACTTGATCTGAGCTTACCCGAGCTCAAATCAACTTCAAAAGGATAACACACCTTCACAACATTGATCAAAGGGGATCCAAAGGTCAAGATCACACACGATGCAAGTTTTTTTCAAAAATCTCCAACCCATTTTTGGCTAAGGATTAATTTTGGAAGCATACCTCGAGCTCAAGATCGGTGGGTCGAATGATTAAGGAAGCTTCATCTAGTGGAGATGAAGCCCTGTTGAGCAGCAATTCGATCAATTCCATGTCATTCACTCGAAATGCCATGAACTAATGATTTGGAGCTCGACTTTAATAGAAGTCCCACCTCCAGTGCTTAGAAGCTTAAGAGATGATTCGTTCTTACTCGATGAGGCCTAGGGAAGGTGCATGCAAATTTAATTTGTGTTTGATAAAGAAATGGGGAAGTTAGGTCAAAAATGGGAGTATCCTGTTCCAGGATAGATGGGAATGGCATTTTTGGATCGAGCAATGATCTTGGGAGCATAGAAATGGCTCTAGCAGCTCGTCTTGGGAAGCTAGGGCTTTGAGAAATAATTTTTGTGCGTGTTAGAGTGGAAAAGAGGGGTGTATGCCCCCCTTCATCTTGATCGGACATGGGATTGAGTTTGGCTTCTAGTGGCCGTCCAGCCATCTGAGGGAGTCGTGGGTGGCAGGGAGGAGGTGAGTTGGCTCGGCTTAGTTGGTTGAAGGTGTGGAGGTGGCTACCAAGGAGGAATCATGGGTATCTCATGGGTTTCAAAAGCTCCAATGGGGAGGGTGACATGATTTCACCTCCAATGTGTCATGACCGACACAACCACACCTTAGGTCAGGTTGGGAAATGTCCTAGATTCCTATGTGGACCATTGGGAGATTACCAAGTGGCCAAGGAATGGAAATGACCACTTACATGCATGATTTATCTCATGTGATGCCCTTGACCCACGGGTAGAATGATCATTTGGCATTGGATTTGATTTGGGTAGATTTGAAATGAGCTGAAAGTTGGTTAGCCCAAATTTCAAGTCAATTGGAGTTGATTTGGTTAGGTTTGGCTCAATTTGACTTATTTAGGTCAAATTGGGTTTGGTTGGGTCAAGTTCACCAACTGGTCAAATTGGGTCAAACTAAGGGCTGGGTTAAGTTCATATGATCATTTGGGATGTTTTGGTTCAATTGGTTTGGTTTAGTTTGTCTTAGATTTTATTTTAGCTCATTTGAATTTATTTGGGACAAATTGGTTAAGTTGACCTATTTGACCAAATTAGCCAAATTGGCTTAGGTTGGGTGTTGGTTTGGGTTTAGTTGACCAATTGAAGATGATTGTAGGCTTTGGTTTTAATTAATTTGGATTTAGTTTTGATTTAGGTCAAGTTGGGCTAAGTAGGTCAATTAGGTTCAATTTGGTCCAATCATGGCTTTGGTCAAGTTCAACAATCAATTTGGAATGAACTTGAGCCATTGGTTGCAATCAATTTAGTTTATATTTTGGTTTGACCTACTATGGTGTTTAAGGTCAATTGAGGTCAACTTGGGTCAATAGGACCAATTGGGTTTGGTTTGTCAATTGAAGGTCAAGTCATATTCAAATATTGATTTGATTTGGTATGAATCATTGGTTTCATGGGATTTCAAAGCAATTTGACTAGTTTGGGTTCATATGGGTTAAGGTTGACAAAAATGACCAAGTTGACTTGGTTTGACCTAATTTATGATAATTGATCAACCTAGGGTGATCAACAATCATGATGGGAGGTTTCGATTGGCTTGGTTCAATCTAATTTGGGTAGGATTAGAATTTGGCTCAAATAGGTCAAATTGCCCACTTTGGATCAAGTGGACCAATTGGGTTTTGTTGGCTTAATTTTGGGTTGAGTTTGATTTAGTTGAGTTTATATATGGAGTTGGGATTGATATATAAATTCAATTGTAATCAGTTCAAATGGGTTTTGGTTCATTTGAACATTTCAAGTCAAAAGGGTTAAGTTGGGTTTGACTTGGGTTGATTTTGGTTTGGCTTGATGATTGTAGATTTCATTTATATTTGTGAATATGATTGAAGGTATGACTGATTCGTCAGAAAATTGATTGAATTTGTGTTTTGGAATGAAGGAATTTGGCTAAGTCCATGGAGTTGGGTCATGTATTTAGTTTGGATTTTGATTTAGTTTGATTTATTTTTGTTGATTTAAATGTATATTTCATTTGAATTTGAAAAATATGATTGAAAATATGATTGATTTATGATAAAATCAATTGAGTTTGACTTCATTTGAATTAAAATTTGGCTAAGTCCATGGGATCGGTCATATGGCTTAGGAAGGGTTTTGATTTAATTTGATTTCATTTGATTTAGTTTTGATCATTTGAATGTAGATTTGATTTATATTTAGGAAGATGATTGAAGATATTAATTGATTATGAGAAAATCAATTGATTTTGGATTGATTTGGATTAAGATTTGGCTAAGTCCATAGGATAGGTCATATGGCTTAGGAAGGTTTTCAAGTTTGGATTTGATCATGAGATTTAATCATTTGGTTTTGGAATTTGGGTTTGGATTTTGATTTGAATTTGATGTTTGAATTGAACTTGAAGTTGGGTTTAAGAAGGTGAACATTGATTGGATTTGGATTGTAGGGTAAGTGGATTTTCTTAATCACTAAGGCATAACCTAATCCTATGGTTAACCTTTCTAAGTATTTGAGCTTGAGTTAAGTGTTTACCTAATTATTAGAAGTGTCTTGTGACTAGGAAAGTCTTAGTGTCTACAATACTCCTATGTCTAAGATGGGAATATTGAATCCGCACTCCAAAAGTAAGGTCAACAAGCCTTAGGCTCTATTGTGTTGCCCTTGGAGATAGATGATTAGAAGATCAAGCCAAGTTTCAAATTATAGAATAAGATACATCTTTCAACACTTTGCTTGGGAGAACATGGATACATGAGATCAACATAGTTCCATCCTCTCTACATCAGTGTATGAAGTTTTTGAGAGGTGGGATAGTCTACTGGGTCAAAGGAGATCTCAAGCCATTTACAATTCATGAGATCAGAATATATGAAGATATGACTTACTACCTCCCTCAAAACAACAAGTCTATTCTCGTGAACTTGGACAAAGTTTAAAAATAAAAGAAAAGAAAAATAAAAAAGAAAAGAAAAGAAAAGAGAAAATGAAAAAGAAAATAAAAGGTAGCAGAAATAAACTTGGAGGAGGTAGTGGAGCCTGACATTAGATTCAACCCACAGTTCATTACTCCATTCAAACATATGGGGATGACCACCTCCACTAAAGTGAGGAAGAGGCTAGGAGGCCGCCCCTAGGGGTGAAAAACCTTTCTATTGGCCACCTAATAAAAGATATGTCCTAACTACCAGGAGTACACCTGTTATCCATATAGACTTAGAAACTAGTTCATTGGATGAGTCTTATATGGTTAGCACACTAGCGAGCTCTTCTCAATAGTAGATTTCCTTGGAGGTGACACTTGAGCCAGATAGCGATGAAGATTGGGCTTCAAAGCAAAGCATAAGTGTATCCAAGTCTATATGTTAAACAATTAGGCATCAGTTGGGAACCTTAGCTCTAACCTTACTTTCCTCTCAAAAAGTTGAGGGTTTGGTAGTTCAAGAAGCCCCTAAGTCATCCATAGGTATGAAGACTCAGAGGTTCTTTCTGGAAGCATCATCCTCAAGTCAAGAAGTTGATGTAGAACTTGAGGATGATTTATATAAAGATCTAATAAAATTACCTTTTGATTGGTACTTTCCTTGTGTTCATAATTTATCAAAGAAAGGGTTAATCCCACATACTTTATCAAAGCACAGGTCAGATTACTTCAAAAAAAATGTAATAACAAATGCAAAAGCTCTCAGTCAAGATCGAGACTAGGATTCAATAAAAATGGGTCTAGTCGATGATGATGATTACTGCTTACTCATCACCAATCATTTGAAATCTGATTGGTTCTTTTCAAATCATATTAACTCATATGAGGAGCTGTGCTTAGAAACTTCAGATGATCCAGATGGTTTTGAAGTCAAAGATGCACCACCAAAGTTTGAAGAAGAGATCCAGTAAACAATCATCGAGCTCAAGGAAATCAACTTAGGAACTAAACAAGATCCACGCTCGACATATATCAGTTCTTTATTGAATTTAATTGAAACCAATGACTTAGTTAGGATATTGACTAAGTTAAGGACTACTTTTCATGGAGTTATGAAGAGATGCCTGGATTGGCTCTTGATGTAGAAGTCCATAAATTAGCAATATAGGCTACTGATAACCTTATCAAGCAAGCTCCTAGACACATGCGATTAGACATAGAATAACAAGTCATTTTTGAAGTCAAGAAATTGATCGATGTTGGCTTCAGCCAGAAAGAAAATACCCTACCTGGTTAGCCAGCATCATCCCAGTTAGGAAAAAGAATGGCTAAATTCACATATGCATCGATTGTAGGGATTTAAATAAGGCATGTCCAAAAGATGAAGTTTCACTACCAATCCCAGAGCTGATGGTGGACATTGCCTCATCGCATGCAATATTATCTTTCATGGATGGCTCATCTAGATATAGCCAAATAAATATGGTTCTTGAAGATGAAATAAATACTACTTTTAGAACCCCGATCAGAATATATTGCTATAAGGTCATGCCTTTCAGCCTTAAAATGTGTTCTATACCAGGTTATTCAATCTTCAATGAACTCATTAATTATCAAGTTGAGTGCTATGTCGATAATCTTGAGGTCAAAATTAGAGATAAGAAAGACCATCTTTTTGACTTGAGAGTAGTTTTCGAATAGTTAAGATAATTTAACATCAAAATGAACCCCTCAAGTGTGTATTTAAAACTTGGGAAATTTTTGTTGTCCGAAGAAGATCAAGGTGATATGAGAATTACAACCCCCTAAAAGTTTAACTAAACTCAGATCATTCCAAGGGTAGTTGGCATATCTAAGACACTTTATATTGAACCTATCAGAAAGATGTCAGCCATTCTCAAAGACTTACAAGTGTGAGCATGCCTTCAAAGACATCAAGCATTACTTAATGACACCGTCGATTCTAGTATCCCCTATCCTAAGCAAGCCACTCATACTTTACACTGCTACGTTAGATGACTCCCTTGGTACTTTGTTGTCCCAAGATAATGATGAAGAGATAGAAAATGCACCCTACTACCTCAACCATCATCTAATCCCTGCTGAGGCTAATTATCCACCCATTGAGAAGCATTATTTAGCTTTAATCTTTGCATCCCAAAAGCTACAATACTACATGCTTCCTCATAAGGTTAAGTTAATCTCGAGGATCAATCCACTACAGTATCTCATTACATGATCAATACTATCCAGATGGTTGGCATGATAGTCCATGATCCTTTTGTAGTTTGACATTACCATCATACCCCTCCATGCTGTGAAAAGATAAGTGCTAGAGAATTTCTTAGCAGCACACCCACTTCCTATTGACTCTCTATTTAGTGATGATCTCTCTGATGAATAAATCATGAACATAGGGGATACTAGCATTCATTGCTGGGAGGTGTACTTTGATGATGCGGCTTTCTCTCAAAGAGGAGATGGACCACAATCTACTATTCTAGAAAAGTTAGGAGTAAGAATAGTTCTCTTAACTCCGGAACGTAATGTGAAGAGATTCTCATATCATCTGTCCAATCATTGCACTAACAATAAAGTTGAATATGAGGCTCTGATTGCTAGTCTAGGGTTAGCCATTACTCTAAACATCTAGAACTTCAACATCTTTAGGGATTCTCAGCTAGTTATCAACCAAATTGTTGGGTCCTATAAGGTTATAAGCCATTATCCTAGTGGTTACCATTTATAAGATTCTTTGAGGAGAGAATGCCATAGCATTTGCTTTAGCCAAGCTTGCCAAGGAGTTGGCATGTTTGGAGGATGAGTCCATATCAATAAAGATCCAAACTAAACAAGTCTTATCCCTTATTGATATTGAACTCATCAAAAAGTACTCTCTTGAAGATGATGTTGCCATTGCCAAGAAGGATGAGGGGGGTTAGATTGGAGATAACCATTCATGGATTTCCTAATTAAAAGAAAACTACCTCAGATTAAGTAGTGAGAACTTTCCTATGCTCTTGTGGATGGTGTCTTATACCGGTGTCTTTTGATTATATGTGGTTATGTTATTTATACAAGCATGAAGCCCATAAGATCATGATGGTACACTTAGATTATGCCAACCAATCAAGATGGAAGCCAAGATCAAGAGATTAGGATACTACTGGCCATCAATGATCAAAGATTGCATGGATATGGCTAGGCAATGCCAGCAATGTCAAATAGATGTTATGGTCCTACACCAACCGCACAACATTCTACATCACAATGGCCATTCAGCATTAGTGGGTCCATTGATCATCTTTCTTCCAAGGGTCATTGATTCATCTTAGCTATTGACTACTTTTTAAATGGTGATTTCACAGAAGGCACAACTCAAAGATGTGCTCTAGTTTTTAGGAACCATATCATATATTGGTTTGGAGTGCCTCGATAAATTATATCTGATAATGGTACTGCATTCAAGAGCATCGAGATCAACAACTTTTCCTGGAGACACAACATAGATTGGAAGTATTCTTCCATCAACTACCCAAGGTAAATAGCTTAGTAGAAGCCTTCAACAAAACTCTCTTCCAAATACTAAAGAAGACACTCAACAACAACAAGTGACAGTGGCATGAGTAGTTGGTTGAAGCCTTGTGGGCCTACCACACCATATATGGAACTCCAACTCAATCTACTCTTTTATCCTTAGTGTATGGGTCTGAAGCCATTCTACAATTAGAAGTCCAACTCCCATCACTAAGGATAGCTTTAGGTAGCAAGATCATAATAGAATAGAACACCAAGTTGCAATTAGAAGAGATCAAAGGTTTGGAGGAGTGATGCCTACGGGCATGCTAAAACCTTAAGTTGTACAAAGCTAAAATGATTCAAGTTTACATCAAGTTGGTCTATCCTAGATCTTTTCAAGTAGGAGAGCTTAATTTTGTTCTAAGGAGACTGATTGTTGCTTCTCGTAAGATGGGAGGCAAGTTTGAACCCACTTGGGAAGGCCCTTTTTCCATAGAGAAGGCTTACTAAAAAGGATCTCATCAGCTTATTAATCATAAGGGAGAGTGCCCAATGCTTCCAATTAATAGGATATACTTATTGAAATATTATAAATCATGTTTAAAAATATTTATCATCAATAAAAATCACATTTCAAATTCAATCAATCTCTTCCATGTTGAAAGTATCCTTATTTGTGAATCTGCCACGATGTGTTTAGGGTAGGTGTAAGGAACCTGAGCGATGTCCTATCATTCATCGACACAACACAAACACAAACGTCACTTAAATGTATAAAAAAATACATATCTTTTGTCTCGGGCTACTCTGAGTTGAGATAACGCCCCCAACGACACTCACTCAATAGCTGCTATAGGTCGGGCTGATGTGCTACCCTGCTAGTGTGTCTCCCTAGTGGTCTTCTTTCTTTGGAGGATGTAAGTTTGCTACACTATCCTTCCTTACTTGGCCACTACACACCGATGAGCACCTTATTAGTTTTGTATGCCTTACTATATCATTGCCGATAAGCTACCTCATGTTGGCTTCATTTAAGAGGACATGAGTCTGCTACACTTTCTTCTTGGATTAGCCTTCATGTACTGACTGGGTCGAGTATATTTGAGGTTTAAGATAAGTCCTCTAGAGACTCATTCCCTCTTGACTGATCCAAGTTTGGGTTAAGTCCTTCCTTGGGGCTCCCCGCTTAGTAGTCGCTCTATATCAAATAGCATCTATGTTATCGACGATAAACTATCCTGATGATCAATTTTGCTTGGAAAAGTTGTAAGCCCTCACACTTTCTTTCTAGATTGATCGTTGTAGATTGATGGGTACCTTAGGTTGGTTGACTATGCTGATGGATACACCACTCATGTTGATGGATACACCTTAGGTTGTTTCATTCTCGCACCTTAGGATACACCACTCATGGCAGATGTAAGTCTGTTACACTTTCTCTTCGAGTTGGTCACCATACACCTACAAGCTTTCTTTTCCAGTGCTCAAGATAATGCCCCTAGCAGCACCTCCCATGTGGGCACTATATTTGGATCAAATTCTTTGTGACCCCATTTAGACACTATCTGGGTTACTATCAGATTGTATAGTTCCCCTTTCCTAGTAACCACCCCTATGGTTGGAGAATTTGTCTTATGGATGTGCAGATTTTCCCTTGGTCCAGTAAATCTGAGATAAGTCAAGGCTGATATATCCCCTTCTTAGTGTGGTCCCTCACACACTAATAGGGTCCACACAAACATATAAAAATAATATATATTCACTTGTGGATTAGGAGGACACCTAGTACCTTTTCCCAAGGGCATCCTATCTTTAGGCAAAAACTCTATAGAATCTACTTTTGAGTTGATATAAGTCCCCAACAACATTCACTCAATAGTCTCTCCTAAGTCGGGTTATAGTTGTTATGCTACCAAAGTCACCCCCCGCTTTAGAAGATGTCTACTACGCCTTCTTCTTAACATAGTTGTTTCACATCGAAAGGCAACTCCTTAGGTTGGCTAGCTCTACCCCTTGGCCAGTAGACTATCCCTTTGGATTTGTAATTCTGATATAGGACAAGTCCACTATAGCCCATTATCAGTGGGTCCATCACACACCAACATGGTCCAAAAATTAAATCTATCAAATTTGATTGAACTCACATCCATAGTGGATATGCCCTCAATTCAAAATCAAACTAAACCAAATAAATCATATCAAACCAAAAGAAATTAAGATAAAATTAATCTTGAGTACTATTGAGTTGACATAATTCCTCGACAACATTCACTCAATAGTCGCCCTAGGTCAAGATTGATTTGTTGTGCATCCAACAGGTCACCCCAACGGTTGTTCCTCACTTTAGTAGATGTAAGTCTACTATGCCTTCTTACTAGCACAACCATTGCACACTGAAAGGAAACCCCTTAGATTGGCTAGCTCTATCCCACAATCGATAGACTATTCCTTTAGATTTGTAAACCTGAAGTAGGTTAAGGCTAATATAGCCCCTTCTCAGTGGGTCCATCACACACCGATAGGGTCCATACATTAACTCAGATTAAATTAAACCCGATCTGATTTTCCCCAGTCAGGTTAAATCACACCTCTCTCCTTATTGGAGCCCCAAATCATATATAAACAAGTCAAGCAAACAAATCAAATTAAAAATTAACCTCTAGTGGAGCCAAATCAAACCAACTCCCTCAGTAGTGTCTAAATCAATGAAATCCAACCAAACTCTTATTCCCAACAGATACATCCCCAAACAAATCTCAAAAATCCAACTCAAATCATAATCTCTAGCTGATAGCCGAAACCTGCTTCCCTAGTGGAAAGTTCATATACCCGATCCCTAGTGGACTCGAGCCCACAGCTCTAGCAGATGTGCCTCCACGTCAATTAAAAAAAAAGTTGATTGATCTTAATCCATGGTGGATTATAGATTCTTATCCCCAGCAGATCTTCTTTCCAAAATCATATAATCAAATCAAATTCAAACCTTATACCCCACAAATTTTTTCTTCTATGCTCTAAACATAGACCACTCACATGTCATGTCCAATGCATGTGTAATCCCTTAGCAGATTTCCTACCATGTCCTTGACATGGAATTCTCATCAAATCCTATTTCTTCTCTTATGCACAACTTTAATACTTCAACCAAAATCCAAACAATATATTTGTTCAAATTACTTCATCTTAACATTGTAATCAACATTTTATGATTTGTTATGATGCAAGCTCAAACTAACTATACAATATCATGCTAAACATATTATAGTATGAATTAACACACTATATTATATTATAATATATGATGTTATATTATAATTTGCTATAATATAATATATTGTCTAACATTACACTTCATTGGAATCACTTAAAAGGAACAAATAATAAAATTTTCTCAAAATATGAATAATGTTCATTTTGGATGTAAAATTGTTATTTTTCTATTAGAAATGGTACAAAATTGTATAATTTTGGTGTTGCTTAGTGTATGCCATGAATTTGGCCAAAATCTTCCATCAACCTTAACATTAATATTTTTGTGTGTTTTGATAGAATGTATTATACAAAAAGTAAAACATACTAAAATTTACAAGAACATTTAGTACACCACACATTCATATATATAAATGTAGTTATATTGTTATGTACATTATATTTTAATATGCTTTCATATAATATATTATCTTACATTACACCTTAAATGAATCACTTTAAGCAAATAATTTATAAAATTTGGTTCAAAATGAACATTTACTTTGGATGCAAAATTCCATTCTTTTGATTAAATGGCACACCATAGCACACCCCCAATGATGTTACCTAAAGCTTACCTTAAATTTGGCCAAATCCCATCATCTCAGCCTATAAATTAGTACTTTATGAATTATACCAGTCCAAACTCTACTACATCATACTATAACAAACTAAACTATGGTAAGTGACAAGTAGTAATACACAGTAGTATGACATAATGCATGATGCTACACTATGTTATGGCATCCTATATTATAATACACTATAACATATTATATTATATTATATCGCATATCATACAAGGGATTAAGAAAAAATCATAAAATTAGTCTAAAAAAAAATTATATATTTTAGTCAAACACTTACATATTTTAAATTGAAACAATATATTACAATGCCATGCTCTACCTATTATGAATTTGGCCAAATACCACCATTTTAAAGTCTAAATCAACAATTTTATAAATAATGCTAGTGTAGGCTTGACTACATTATCATAAAATACTAAAAGAATTTAAAATGCACGAAATAATATATTATGATATATGATGCTATACTATGGTACAACATAAAATATTTATTTTGAACATAAAATCTTGCTTTTTAGACTACAAGTGGTGTAGCACACCTTTCATACTACAACCTAATTCCCACTTCAAATTTAACAAATTTCATCATCTAATTTATTAAATCAATATTTTGATGATTTATATTAATATAGACTATAGGGCACAATACCATAATATATTAAACATTTCAAAACATCCTATAACATCCAAAAATACACCACTACATGCTCAAATATATGCTACTATATTATACTAGAATATATTGTATTATAATATAATTTAGGATTAGGGTTTAGGTATTCAAATCTCACAAAGTTGAAGACATTTTTTTTACCTACCATAACGATGTTAGATTAGATCATTCTTTAGATCTACTCATGATAACACCTTTATTCAAGGTTTAGGGTTTTGGTTTGGTTTAGGTAGGTTAGTTTAGGGTAGGGTTTATAGGTTTAGTTTGGGTTTAGGGAGGTTTATTAGGGTTGGTTGGTTTAGGTTTAGGGTTTTAGGTTAGGTTTTAGGGTTTAGTTTTAGGTTTAGGGTTTAGGTAGGGTTTAGGGAGTTTAGGAGTTTAGAGTGTAGGGGAGGTTTAGATTTAGGTTTATTTATGGTTGGGTTTTGGTTTAGGAGGTTTAGGATTTAGGTTTTAGGTTTAGGATTTAGTTTAATCTAGGTTTATGGTTTAGGTTTAGGTTTTTTAAGGAACAAATCTAGATTGAACATTTCTTCTTTTCAATTTGATAAATGAAGTAGAACCCCAAGTTTTCTAAGATAAAAGCGAAGACATAGATAAAAAAATGAGCACCCATAGAGAAAATAAAAAACCCTAAATAAGAAGAACAATCTCTATTATCAAGACTGAGTTCCATAAGCAGTAGATTGGATCGTCCATTCTTAGGTTTCTCCAGTTCCCATCAGAACCACCACCGCCTCTCAAGTAGTGGGATCCGCCATCAAATCTCTGATCTCTCCCTCCGTCGGCACCACGGATGTAACCTCCATTGCTCCTCCCATCTCCTTAACCACCACTACTCTGATCACCACCTCCATACATAGAAGACTCATCCCTCACCATGATATCACCTCCATGATCACCATCTGACTGTTGTGATGTATGTCACCAATGGGTATTGAGTGGTGAGAGGGTGTGGGTTTAGGAGTTTAGTGTGTTGATTTAGGTTGTAGGTTTAGTTTGGTAGGGTTTTAGATTATGTTAGGTTTAGGGTTTAGGGTTTAGGGTTTAGGGTCTATGTTTTAGAGTTTAGGGTTTTGGGGTTTAGGGTTTAGGGTTGTAGGATTAGGGTTTAGGGTTTAAGGTTAGTTTTAGGGTTTAGGGTTTAGTGTTTAGATTTATTTAGTTTATTTAGTTTATTTTTTTTATTTATTTTTTATATTTATAGTTTTTATTTATTTAGTTTAGTTTATTTTAATTTATTTATTTTTAATTTATTTGAGTTTTATTTTATTTTATTATTTAGGTGTTTTGGTTTTATTTTATTTTTTATATTTTAGGTTTATTTTAGGTTTTATTTTTAGTTTTAGGTATGATTTTAGTATTTTATTATAGTTTAGGTTTAGGTTTAAATTACTTAAGTTAATTTTAGGTTTTATTTATTTTAGTTTAGGTTTAGGTTTTATTTTTTTTTTATTTCATTTTACTCAAGTCTGTTTATTTTAGCTTTTAGGTTATTTTATTTATTTTGGTTTTGGATTTTTAAGGTTTTAATTTAGTTTTATTTTAGGTTTTACTTTACTTTTATTTTATTTAGGTTTTTATTCTTAGGTTTATTTTATTTTAGTTTAGGTTTTAATTTATTTTTTATCTATTTATTTTAGTTTAGGTTTAGGTTTTAGTTTATGTTTTATTTTATTTTATCTTTTATTTAGGTTTTATTTATTTATTTTATTTATTTTTTTAGTTTATGTTTTTTTGGGGTATTTAGTTTTTGGGTTTAGTATTTTGTGCTCATGGTTTGGTTAGGGTTTAGGCTTTTAGGGTTTAGGGTTTAGGGTTTAGGGTTAGTTTAAGGTTCATGGTTCAGGGTTTAGGTTTTAGGTTTTTTTAGGGTTTAGGATATTTTTTCAGATTACTTAATTTTTTTAGGGTATTTTTTTTTAAATTAACTAAACAGGTAAGTTTAGGTTTAGGGTTTATTTATTTTATTTTATTTTATTTTATTCTTTTTATTTAGGTTTATTTTTTATTTTTATGTAGTTTAGTTTATTTATTTTAGGTTAACTAATTTTAGTTTAAGTTTTTTATTTTAGTTTATTTTCTAAGTTTATGTTTAAGTTTACCTTTATCTTTTAATTTATTTTAATTATTATTTTATTTTGTAGGTTTAGGTTTTATTTTTTATTTTTAGATTTAGGTTTTTTATTTTATTTTTTAGGTTTTTATTTTATTTTCTTTTAGTTTAGGTTTATTTATGTTATTTTATTTTATTTAGTTTAGAGTTTAGGTTTAGTTTATTTTAAGATTAGTTTTAGGTTTTATTTATTTTAGTTTAGTTTAATTTAGTTTAGGTTTAGGTTTATTTTATTTTATTTATTTTAGGTTTAGGATTTTATTTTTTAATTTATGGTTCAGGTTTTATTTTTAATTTTTTATGTATATTTTTTTAGGTTTAGGTTTTTATTTAGTTATTATTTTATTTTATTTGAGGTTTATTTTATTTTTTTTACATTTAGTTTTGATTTTATTTAGGTTTTTTATTTTTAGGTTTATTTTATATTTTAGTTTTTTTTTATTTTATTTTTTATTTTATGTTTAGGTTTAGTTTAAGTTTAGGTTTAGGTTTTGGTTTTAGCTTATGTTTTTATTTTGTTTTATTTTTTTATTTTATTTAGGTTTAGGTTTTTTTAGGTTTTATTTTAATTTATTTTTTTTATTTTATTTAGGTTTAGGTTTTCATTTATTTTATTTTTAGGTTTTATTTTGTTTTATTTAGTTGTTTTGTGGTTTAGCTTTAGTGTTTAGGGTTTAGTTTAGGGTTTATGATTTAGCTTTTAGGGTGGTTTATGGTAGGGTTAGGTTAGGGTTTTTGTGGTTTAGGGTAGGGTTTAGTGGTAGGTTTATGTATGGTTGAGTTTAGGGTTTATGGTTACTTTTAGGGTTAGGGTTATTTATTTATTTTTTATTTTTATTTATTTTAAATTAAGTAAAATGGTTTAGTTTATTTAGTTTATCTAAAGTAATTTATTAGTTTACTTTTATTTAGGTTTACTTCTTGTTTTAGCTTTAAATTATTTATTTTAGTTTATTTATTTTAGTTTAGGTTTTATTTTAGTTTATTTTCTTTGTTTAGGTTTAGGTTTAGGCTTATCTTTCTTTGTTTTATTTTTAATTTACTTTTTAGGTTTAAGTTTTATTTTTTTATTATTAGGCTTAGGATTATGTTTTTATTTTACTTTTTTAGGATTAGGTTTTAAGTTTTTATTTTAATTTTATTTTTAGGTTTTACTTTTTAGTTTAGGTTTAGGTTAATTTTTAGTTTATTTTATTTTATTTAGCTTTAGATTTAGTTTAGGTTTTATTTTTTTTAGTTTAGTTTATTTTTGTTTAGGTTTAGGTTTATTTTGTTTTAGGTTTAGGTTTTTTCTTTAGTTTAAGTTTAAGTTTTATTTTTTATTTATTTATGGGTTATATTTTTAGGTTTATTTTTTTTGGTTTAGGTTTTCATTTAGATTTTATTTTATTTAAGTTTTCATTTTTTAGTTTAGTTTAAATATTTATTTATTTTATTTTAGTTTAGTTTTTATTTTTATTTTATTTTCTTTTTTAAGTTTAAGTTTAGGTTTAGGTTTTAGTTTAGGTTTTTATTTTTTTAGTTTAAGTTTTTTTATTTAGGGTTTAGAGTTTAGGGTTTAGGGTTTTAGGGTTTAGGGTTTAGGTTTTAGCATTTAGGGTTTAGGGTTTAGGGTTTTAGGGGTTGGGGTTTAGAGTGTAGGGTTTAGGGTTTATGGTTTACGATTTAAGGTTTAGGGTTTAGGTTTTAGGTCTAGGGTTTATATTTTAGTTTAGGGTTTAGGGTTTCTTTTTTTTAATAGAGAACAAATTTAGATCCAACATTTCTTCTTTTCATTTTCATCAACCAAGTAACACCCCAAGTTTTCTAAAACATAAGTGACAACATAGATCAAAAATGAGCTTGCATAGAGCATATTGAAAACCCTAGATAACTTGATCTATCTCTATAGTAAATACATAGTTCCATAAGCAGTAGATCAGATCATCCATTCTTCAGTTTCTCTAGTTCCCATCAAAACCACCCTGACCTCTCGAGTAGTGGGATCCACCATCATATCCCCGATCTCTCCCTCCACCACCACCATGGCTGTAAACTCTATATCTCCTCCTACCTCCATAACCATCACTACTCTAGCCAGCACCTCCATATCCACGAGCAGCTATAGATCCTCCACCACCACTATGATAATCACCGTCCATCTTTGCCTCCACCTCATCTTGAGGAGCTGTTGATTTATTTCTTGCCATCAAGGTTCTGCCAATAGGGTTTACATTTAGGTTTAGGTCTATTAGGTTTTAAGGTTTAAGTTTATTTATAAATTTATTTAGTTACTTTAGGTTTAGGTTTTGGGCTTGGGTTTAAGATTTGTGGTTGAAGCCAGGGTTTAGTAGATGGTTATAGTTTGCCTAGGTTTGTTTAGTCATTGGGTTTAGCAATACGTAACTGAACCTTAGGGTTTAGGCATAGGGTTTAAGTTTTAGGGTTTAGGGTTTAGGGTTTAGGGTATAGGGTTTAGGGTTTAGGGCTTTTTTAAAGAAAATTAAGTAAACTCATAGGTTTAGGTTTATTTAGTTTATTTTTTATTTATTTTAGTTTATTTTATTTTTTATTTTTATTTAGGTTTATTTTTCATTTTTATATATTTTGGTTTATTTCTTTTAGGTTTATTTATTTTAGTTTAAGTTTTTCATTTTAGTTGATTTTTTAGGTTTAGGTTTAAGTTTATTTTTTTTAGCATAGCTTTATTTTTATTTTATTTTTAGGTTTAGTTTTTATTTTTTTATTTTTATATTTAGGTTTAGGATGTTATTTTATTTTATTACATTTATCTTCTAGGTTTTTAATTTAGGATTATTTTTTGGCTTTATTTTTTAGTTTAGGTTTAGGT
The DNA here is from genome assembly GCA_021442155.1 of Cymbidium sinense. NCBI lineage: Eukaryota > Viridiplantae > Streptophyta > Magnoliopsida > Asparagales > Orchidaceae > Cymbidium > Cymbidium sinense. The sequence continues at coordinate 194,806,971 of CM038214.1, forward strand.
TTATTTTTAGTTTATTTTATTATATTTAGGGTTTAGGTTTTATTTACTTATTTTTAGATTATTTTAGTTTAGGTTTAGGATTATTTTATTTTAAATTTGGGTTTAGATTTTTATTTAGTTTAGAGTTTAGGTTTTATTATTTATTTATTTTTATGTTTTATTTTTACATTTATTTTTTAGGTTTAGGTTTTTATTTAGTTTTTATTTTTTTTATTTTAGGTTTACTTTTTTTTATTTTAGCTTTAGTTTTTATTTTATTTAGGTTCTTTCTTTTTTTAGTTTAGGTTAGTTTTTTATTTATTTTATCTTAGTTTAGTTTTTATATTTTAATTTATTTACTTTTTAGGTTTAGGTTTAGGTTTTAGTTTAGGTTTTTATTTTATTATATTTTATTTATTTTGGTTTATGTTTTTTTATTCATTTTATTTTTACATTTTATTTATTTTAATTTTAGGTTTTGAACTTTTAGGGTTTAGGGATTAGGGTTAGTTGATGGTTTAGGGTTGATGGTTTAGGGTTTAAGCTTTAGGGTTTAGGTTTCAGCATTTAGGGTTTAGGGTTTAGTCTTTTAGGGTTTAAGGTTTTGGTTTTAGTTAAGGGTTTAGGGTTTTTTTCTGTATCAGAGAACAAATTCAGATTCAATATTTCTTCTTTTTGATTTTATCAACCAAGTAACACACCAAGTTTTGTAAGACATAAGCGATAACATATATAAAAAATGAGCATCCATAGAGAAAATCAAAAACCCTAGATAACTAGAATTATCTCTAAAGTTAAGACATAATTGGCATGTAGATCGGTCATTCTTGGTTTCTCTAGTTCCCATTAGAACCACCCTAGCCTCTCTAGTAGTGGGATCCTCCATCATATCCCCGATCTCTCCCTCCACCACCACCATGACTGTAAACTTTATCTCTCCTCTGGCCTCAATAATCACCACTACTCCAACCATCACCTCCATATCCACCAGTTCCTTTAGATCCCCCACCACCACTATAATGTGCCTCCAGCCTCCACACCGTCAGATCTGAGCTAGTTGATAGTGATGTTCCCCACCATCAAGTTACTTAATTCTTAGGCTTTAGTTTTAGGTTTAGTTTATTAGGTTTAGGTTTAGGTTTATTTCTTAATTTATTTAGTTACTTTGGTTTAGGTTTAGGGTTTGGGTTTAGGATTTAAGATTTGGGGTTTAGGGTTTATGGTTTAGAGATTTGGGGTTAAGGTTTTGGGGTTTGTGGTTTTAGGTTTAAGGTTTAGGGTTAAGGTTTAGGGTATAAGGTTTATGTTTTAGGTTTTTTTTTAAAAATAAAATTAAGTAAACTCATAGGTTTAGCTTTATTTATTTATTTTATTTATTTTAGTTTATTCCATTTTATTTATTTAGGTTTATTTTTTTATTTAGTTTTTTTTATTTATTTTAGGTTTATTTATTTTTGTTTAGGTTTTTTATTTTAATTTATTTTTAGGTTTAGGTTTAGGTTTATTTTTTTTACATTTATTTTATTTTAAATTTATTTTTTTAGTTCTAGGTTTTATTTTTTTTATTTTTATGTTTAGGTTTAGGTTTTTATTTTATTTTCCTAGGTTTAGGTTTTAGGTTTTTATTTTAGGTATTTTTTTAGGTTTTTTGACTTTAGATTTAGGTATATTTTTAGTTTATTTTATATTATTTAGGGTTTAGGTTTAGGTTTTAATTATTTTAGTTTAGGCTTAGGTTTATTTTTCTTTTAGATTTAGGTTTTTTTTCTTAATTTAGAGCTTTGGTTTTATTATTTATTTATTTATAGGTTTTATTTTTTTTAAGTTTTTTTTAGGTTTATATTTTTATTTAGTTTTTATTTTATTTTATTTTAAGTTTATTTTATTTTATTTTAGGTTTAGTTTTATTTTATTTAGGTTTTATTTTTTATTTTGTATGGTTTTATTTCTTTTATTTAGTTTAGTTTTTTTTTTTATCTTTTAAGTTTAGGTTTAGGTTTAGGTTTAAGTTTAGTTTAGTTTAGGTTTTAATTTATTTTATTTTTAATTTATTGGTTTAGGTTTTTTTTTATTTATTTTATTTAGGTTTTATTATAGGGTGAGCTTGTTTAATAGTGGTAGTTGAGGGTTTATGGTTGGTGGGGTTTTTGGTGGGTTTAGGATATGGTGGGTTGTGGTTTAGGTTTTAGAGTTTAGGGTCTAGGGTTTAGGGTTTTAGGGTTTAGGGTTTAGAGTTTAGTGTTTAGGGTTTAGGCTTTAGAGTTTAGGTTTGAAGTTTTTGGTTTAGGTTTTAGTTTAGGGTTTATGATTTAGTATTTTTTTTAACAAAGAACAAATTCAAATTCATCATTTCTTTTTTTTTGATTTCATCAACCAAGTAACACACCAAGTTTTCTAAGACATAAGAAATGACATAGATAAAAAATGAGCATGCATAGAGTAAATCAAAACCCTATTAGAATCATCTCCAAAGAAGACACAATCCAAGCAAGATGATTGGCCATTCTTCGCTTTCTCTGTTTCATCGAACCACCCCGACCTCTCAGTAGTGGGATCCACCATCATATCCCCGATCTCCTCCCAGACCACCATGGCTATAAAATCCATCTCCTCCCCGCCTCCATGACCACCACTACTCGACCAGCCTCCAAATCTACAAGACTCCAAATCACCACCACTGAGCACCGCCGCCTTCACCTCCATCGCCAGATCTAGACGAGCCTAGTTGACAATGATGTTCTTTCCATCAAGGTTCTGTCAATTATTAGGGTTTAGGTTTAGGTTTAGTTTATTAGGTTTTGATTTAGGTTTATTTCTTAATTTATTTAGTTACTTTAGGTTTAGGGGTTTAGGGTTTAAGATTCAAGATTTTGGGGTGGTGGTTAGGATTTGGGGTTTAGGGTTTAGGGAGGTTTAAGATTTTAAGGTTTATTCTTTAGGTTTAGTGAGGTTAGGGTATAGGGTTTAGGGTTTAGTTTTAGTGGTGGGTTTAGGTTTAGGGCTTTTAAAAAAATTACAAACTCACAATTTTAGGTTTTTAGCTTATTTTTATTTTAATATATTTTATTTTATTTAGGTTTATTTTTATTTTTTATTTATTTTTTTTTTTTTTTTATTTTAGTTTAGTTTTATAGTTTATGTTTAGGTTTATATTTTTTTAGTATAGTTTATTTTAATTTATTTTAGGTTTAGGTTTAATTTTATATTTTTAGGTTTGTTTTTTTCATTTTATTTTTGGTTTAGGTTTAGCTTTATTTTAGGTGTATTTTAGGTTTTATTTTTAGTTTAGGTTTAGGTTTATTTTAGTTTATTTTATTTTATTTAGGGTTTAGTTTAGGTTTAGGTTTTATTTATTTTAGTTTAGTTTTAAGTTTAGGTTTAGGTTTTTTTATTTTAGGTTTAAATTTTTTTTATTTTAGGTTTCAATCGTTTATTTATTTTATTTAGATTTTTTAGTTTTTATTTTCATTTATTTTATGTTTATTTTATTTTATTTTATTTTAGGTTTAGTTTTTTATTTTATTTAGGTTTTTTATTTTTTTTAGTTTTAGGTTTTATTTCTTTATTAGTTTAGTTTTATTTTATTTTATTTTCTTTTTAAGTTTAGGTTTAGGTTTTTATTTTATTTTATTTTTATTTTATTTTATTTTAGTTAAGGTTTTTTTATTTATTTTATTTTTATGTTTCATTTAGTTTAAGTTTAGGTCTTGAGCTTGTTAGGGTTTAGGGTTTAGGGTTAGTTGAGGGTTTATGGTTTTGGGTTTTGGGTTTAGGGTTTAAGATTTTGGGTTTAGGGTTTAGGTTTTAGCATTAAGGGAATAAGGTTTAGGGTTTTAGGATTTAGGGTTTAGGGTTTAGGGTTTAGGTTTTAGGGTTTACGGTTTATGTTTTAGTTTAGGGTTTAGGGTTTTTAGTTTTCTTTTTTAACATAGAACAAATTTAGATTCAACATTTCTTCTTTATAATTTCATCAACTAAGTAACACACCAAGTTTCCTAAGACACAAGAGATGACATAGATAAAAATTGAGCATGCATAGAGCAAATCAAAAACCCTAGATAACTAGAATCATCTCTACTATAAAGACATAGTTCCATAAGTAGATCGTTTAGCCCCCATTAACCACCTCCTCTCAAGTAGGGATCCAAAGATCATATCTCGATCTCCTCCCTCCACCACCACCATGATCAGAACCTCCGCCATCCTCCCACCTTCATAACCACCATCGCTCGACCACCACCTCTATATCCACGACCTCTAGATCTCCCACCATAATCGATAACTCCGCCTTCTCTCAACCATCTAGAATCTACATTGTGATGTTGCCCAAGGTTCTCCCATTCTTGGGTTTATATTTTGGTTTAGGTTTATTAGGTTTTAGCATTTAGGTTGATTTTTCAATTTACTTAGTTACTTTACATTTAGGTTTAGCGTTTGTGGTTTGGGGTTTATTATTTAGGTTAGTTTTAGGTTAGTTTTAGAGTTTAGGTTTAGGGTTTTGGGATTATAATTTTAGGGTTTAGGGTTAGGGTTTATAGCATGATTATTTTTAGGGTTTATGGTTTAGGTTTTTAGGTTTAGTGTTGTAGGTTTATGGTTTAGGGTTTAGGGTTTAGGGTTTATTTTAAAAAAATTAAGTAAACTAGTAGGTTTAGGTTTATTTAGTCTATTTAATTTATTTTTTATTTATTCTAGTTTATTCTATTTTTTTATTTAGGTATATTTTTTATTTTTATTTAGTTTGTTTTATTTATTTATGTCAATTTATTTTTTTTGGTTTTTTATTTTAGTTTAGCTTTTAGGTTTAGGATTAGGTTTATATTTATTTTTTTAGTTTAGTTTTATTTTTATTTTATTTTTTTGGTTCAGGTTTTATTTTTTATTTTTACATTTAGGTTTAGGATTTTATTTTATTTTTTTAGGTTTAGGTTTTAGGATTTTATTTTAGGTTGATTTTTAGTTTTTATTTTTTTAGTTTAGGTTTAGGTTTAGTTTTAGTTTATTTTATTTAATTTTGAGTTAGGTTTATTATTTTAGTTTCAAATTTATGTATTTATTTTAGTTTAATTTATTTTAGTTTAGTTTAAGTTTATTTTATTTTGTTTATTTTGTTCAAGTTTTCTTTAGTTTGGTTTTAGTTTTTATTTATTTTCAAGTTTTGTTGGTTTAGGTTTATATTTAGTTTTATTTTATTTTAGGTTTATTTTATTTTTTATTTTATGTTTAGTTTTATTTTATTTATGTTATATTTTAGGTTTTTTTATTTTTAGTTTATTTTGGTTTTTTATTTTATTTATTTATTTTATTATTTTATTTTATTTTAATTTAGTTAGGTTTTATTTTATTTTATTTTAGGTTTAGGATAATTTTATTTTATCTTAGGTTTATATTAGATTTTTTAGATTTAGGGTTTAGGTTTTGGGGTTTGGGGTATGTTTTAGGTTTATAGTATGGTTTAGGATTTTAGCTTTAGGGCTTTGTGGTTTTTTGTGGTTTTTTTTTGGGTGCCTAGTATTTTAGTTGGGTGGGCTGGGTTTAGGGCTCATTTTATATGTTTATTTATTTATTTTATATTTTATTTTTTATTATTTAAATTTTAGTAAACTAGTAGTTTAAGTTTATTTAGTTTACTTAGTTTATTTTATATTTATTTTAGTTTTTTATTTTTATTTTATTTTTAGTTTATTTTTTCTTTTATTTATTTAGTTTATTTATTTTATTTTAATTTATATGTTTAGGTTTAATTTTATTTTTTATTTTATTTTATTTTATTTTATTTTAGGTTTAGGTTTTATTTTTATTTTAATGTCAGTTGGTTTATTTTAGTATTATTTTTAAGGTTTGGTTCATTTTTAGTTTATTTTTTTTATTTAGTTTAGGTTTAGGTTTAGGTTCTATTTATTTTAGTTTAGTTTATTTAAGTTTAGGTTTAGGTTTACTTTATTTTATTTTAGGTTTTTTTTTTTTTAGTTTGGCTTAGGTTTCATTTTTTTTTTATTTATTTTAGGATTATTTTAGGTTTAGGTTTTATTTAGTTTTATTTTATTTTATTTTAGGTTTAGTTTTAATTTTATTGGTTTTCTATTTTAGTTTAGTTTATGCTTTATTTATTTTATTTTATTTTAGTTTATTTTATTTTTATTTTATTTTATTTTATGTTCAGTTAAGGTTTAGGTTTTTTAGTTTATTTTATTTTATTTTTAGGTTTTATTTAGTTTAGTTTAGGTTTTAGGTTTTATATAATGTTTAGGGTTTGGAAGGTTTAGGTTTGGAGTTGTGGTTTAGGGTTGGTTTTGGGTTTTAGTTTTGTGTTTTAGGTTTAGATAGGTAGGGTTGGAATTAGTTTCTGTGGTTAGGGTTAGTTTTAGGGTTTAGGTGTAGGTTTTAGGTTTTTTTTTGATTTGTTTTATTTTTTTAATTTTTATTATTTTAAAAGTAAACCAGGTTTAGTTTATTTCTTTATTAAGTTTATTTTCTATTTATTTTAGTTTATTTTTTATTTAGCATTATTTTTTATTTAGTTTAATTCATTTATTTTAGGTTTATTTATTTTGGTTTATTTTTTAAGTTTAAGTTTATTTTTTTAGTTTAGTATTATTTTATTTTATTTTTGACATTTAGATTTTTTTCTATTTTTAGGTTTAAGTTTAGTTTTTTATTTAATTTTTTTATTTGTGGGTTTTAGATTTTTATTTTAAGTTTCTTTTTAAGTTTTTCAGTTTAGGTTTAGGTTCATTTTTATTTAATTTAATTTAATTTAGTTTAGGTTTAGGTTTAGGTTTAGGTTTAGTTTATTTTAGGATTTGGTTTAGGTTTATTTTATCTTTATTTAAGTTTAGGTTTTTTTTTATGGTTTAAGTTATTTTTTTTATTTATTTTTTTTATTTTTTTTTAGTTTAGTTCGTTTTATTTATTTTATTTTAGTTCAGCTTTTTTTAGGTTTAGATTTTAGTTTAGGTTTTTAGTTTATTTTATTTTATTATTTTATTTTAATTTATGTTATTTATTTATTTTTTTAAGCTTTATTTATTAGTTTAGTTTTTTTTAGCTTTTAGGGTTTAGGGTTTAGGATTTTAGGTTTAGGATTTTATTTTAGTTTATTTTCTTTATTTTTAGTTTAGGTTTAGGTTTATTTTTAGTTTATTTGATTTTATTTAGTTTAAGGTTTAGGTTTGGTTTACACTAGGTTTAGGTTTAGGTTTTATTTATTTTAGTAAAGTTTATTTTAGTTTAGGTTAAGTTTTATTTTATTTTGTTTATTTTATATTTATTTTAGGTTAAATTTTTTATTTTATTTAAGTTTAAGTTTGTTTATTTACTTTATTTTTAGGTTTTTGGGTTTAGTTTTAGGTTTAGGTTAAGGTTAGTTAGTTTTTATTTAGGGTTTAGGATTTAGTTTTGGTTAGGGTTTGGTTTTAAAAAAAAATATGTAAACCAAGAGTTTAGTTTTATTTTTTTTTTTATTTTATTTATTTTATTTATTTTATTTTATTTATTTATTTTCTTGGTTTATTTTTATTTTATTTAGTTTAGTTTATTTATTTTGGGTTTATTTATTTTTATTTAGGTTTCTTATTTTAGTTAATTTAGGTTTAAGTTTAGTTTATGTTTATTTTTTAGTTTAGTTTAGTTTATCTTATTTTATGTTTAAGTTTTATTTTTATTTTATTTAGGTTTAGGTTTTAGGTTTTTATTTTAGGTTTATTTTAGGTTTTATTTTTAGTTTAGTTTAGGTTCATTTTAGTTTATTTTATTTTATTTAGTTTAGGTTTAGTTTAGTTTAGTTTAGTTTAGGTTTAGGTTTAGGTTTTATTTATTTTATTTTAGTTTATTTCAGTTTAGGTTTAGGTTTAATTTAATTTTATTTTAGGGTAAGTTTTTATTTTTAGTTTAGGGTTTGGGTTTTATTTTCATTTATTTTAGGTTTTACTTTTAGGTTCATTTTAGGTTTAGTTTTTATTTTATTTTATTTTATTTTAGGTTTATTTTATTTTTATTTTACATTTAGTTTTTATTTTTTTAGGTTATTTATTCTTAGCTTTATTTTATTTTTTTAGTTTAATTTAGGTTTTTATTTATTTTTATTTTAGTTTATTTATTATATTTTATTTTATTTGTAGGTTTAGGTTTAGGTTAGTTTTTAGGTTTTATTTTATTTTATTTAGTTTAAGTTTTGTTTATTTTATTTTTTGGTTTTATTAACTTTTTAGGTTTTAAGTTTTGTGGGGGTAGGGTTTAGGGTTTAGGGTTTTAGGGTTTAGGGTTGTTTGTAGGTTGGTTTTAAGATTTAGATTTAGGGAAAGATTTCAGGTTTAGGGTTAGGTTTAGGGTTTATGTTTATTTAGTTTACTTTTTATTTATTTTATGTTTTTTTTATTTTTTATTTTAATTTTGGATTATTTTTATTTTTATTTAGTTTAGTTTAATTATTTTAGGTTTTTTATTTTAGTTTATTTTTTAGGTTTAGGTTTAAGTTTTATATTTTATTTATATTTCAATTTACTTTTTTAGTTTATGTTTTTATTTAGTTTTTATTTTATTTTATTTTTATTTTACGTTTAGTTTTTATTTTATTTAGATTTTTTTATGTTTATTTTATTTTTTTGGTTTAGTTTAAGTTTTATTTTTTTAATTTAAATTTTATATTTTATTTTATTTTATTTTAACATTTAGGTTTAGATTTTCGGTTAGGTTTATGTTTAGGTTTTAGTTTAGGGTTTTATTTCATTTTATTTTTTATTTTATTTAGATTTAGGTTTTCTTATTTATTTTAGTTTTAAGTTTTATTTAGTTTAGGTTTTGATTTTTATGTTTTTAGGGTTTAGGGTTTATTGTTTAAGTTTTGGGGTTTAGGGTTTATGGTTATAGGTTTTAGGGTTCAGGGTTTAGGGTTTAGGATTTAGGGTTATAGGTTTTAGGTATTAGGGTTTAGGGTTAGGGTTTAGGGTTCAAGGTTTAGGGTTTAGGGTTAGGGTTTTTTATTTTTTTAATTTTTAAAAACTAAATAAACCGGTAGGTTTAGGTTTATTTAGCTTATTTTATTTTTTAAATTTTTTAGGTTTATTTTTATTTTTGTTTAGTTTAGTTTATTTATGGATTGTAATTTTAGTTATAGAAGTTATATAGATAATGTTGTGACATTAGGTGAACAAGTCATTAAAAAGAGTGAGCAATTTTGATATTTAGGCTCTATTGTTCAAAATGATTGTGAAATAGATGGAGTTGTTATTAGTAGAATTCAACTTGGATGGCTGAAGTGGAGGAATCCATCTAGTCTGTTGTGTGATAGAAAAGTACCGGTTAATCTTAAAGAAAAGTTTTATAAGATGGTGGTAAGACCTACAATGATTTATGGTGCAGAATGTTGGCCAATAAAAGAGAAGCATGAGTCTAAGTTAAGTGTTGCAGAGATGAAAATGCTCAGATGGATTAGTGGCTTTACTATTAGAGATAAAATGCCAAATGTGTATTTTCGGAAAAAGTTAGAGTAGCTTTAGCGCTAGATGAAATTAGAGAGAGTCTCTTTAGATGGTTTGGCCATATAAAGCGTCGACCATCAAATGACCCGGTTAGAAGAGTAGATGCATTAGAATTGCCTTATGTTAAGAAAGGTAGTGGTAGACCTAAAAAGATATGGTTAGGATGTATAAAAAATGACCTTAGTATGCTTGAATTGAATGGAAATCTGACACATAATAGGATACAATGGATAAGGATTCATGTATACCATAGTGGGATAATGGCTTGTTATTGTTTATTGTTGTTTTGTTTTTGTTATTGTTGTTTTATTTTTTGTTGTTTTTAGTTTATTTATTTTAGGTTTATTTTTTATTTTGTTTATTTTAGTTTAGGTTTAGTTTAGTTTAAGTTTAGGTTTATTTTTTTTTATTTTTTTAGGTTTAGGTTTTATTTTTATTTAGGTTTAGGTTTTGTTTTATTTTATTTTTTTTTAGGTTTAGTTTTTAGGTTTTATTTTATGTTTATTTTAGTTTTATTTTTTAGTAAGGTATATATTCATTTTAGTTTATTTTATTTTATTTAGGGTTTAGGTTTAGTTTATTTTAGTTTAGGTTTAGGTTTTATTTTTTTATTTTAGGTTTAGGCTTTTTTTTTTTAGTTTAGGGTTTAGATTTTTATTACTTTTAGGTTTAATCTTTAGGTTTAGGTTTTATTTAGTTTTATTCTATTTTATTTTAGGTTTATTTTAATTTTATGTTTAGTTTTATTTTATTTGGTTTTTTTATTTTTTTTAGTTTAGTTTGGGTTATTATTTATTTTATTCTAGTTTAGTTTTATTTTTTTATTTCTTATTTTAGGTTTAAGTTTAGGTTTAAGTTTAGGTTTAGGTTTTAATTTATTTTATTTTATTTTGGTTTCTTTTAATTTATTTTATTTTTAAGTTTTATTTAGTTTAGATTGAGGTTTTTAGTATTTTAAGGTTTAGGGTTTAGGGTTAGTTGAGGGTTTAGGTTTTAGGGTTTAGGGTTGGGGGTTTAGGGTTTAGGGTTTAGGGTTTAAGTGTTTAGGGTTTAGGTTAAGGTTTAGGGTTTTAGGGTTTAGGGTTTAGGGTTTATGGTTTTTAGGGTTTAGGGTTTAGGGTTTAGGGTTGAGGGTTTAGGTTTTAGGTCTAGGGTTTAGGTTTTAATTTATTGTTTAAGTTTTTTGGTATTTTTTAATAGAGAACAAATTTAGATTCGACATTTTTTCTTTTGATTTCATCAACCAACTAACACACCAAGTTTTCTAAGACCCAAATGAATGGCATAGATGAAAAATGAGCACGTATGGAGCAAATCAAAAACCCTAGATAATTATAACCATCTCTACTATAAAGTCAAAGTTCCATAAGCAGTAGAATGGATCAATCGTTCATCAGTTTCTTCAGTTCCCATCAGAACCACCCTGGCCTCTCGAGTAGCGAGATCCACCATCATATCCACGATCTCTCCCTCACCACCACAACCTAACCCTGCTCCTCTTGCCTCAAAACCACTTTGACCACCCTCAGATCCCCACCACCACTCAATAATGCGCCTCCTTGCCTCCATGCAGATCTAGACTAGCCAGTTGATGGTGATGTTCTGCCATCAAGGTTCTTCCAATTCTTAGGGTTTGGGTTTAGGTTTAGGGTTATTAGGTTTTAAGGTTTAGTTTTATTTTTTATTTTATTTAATTTCTTTAGGTTTAGGTTTAGGGTTTGGGGTTTAGGGTTTAGAGTTTAGGATGTAGGGTTTAAGATTTAGGGTTTAGGGCTTAGGGTTTTATGGTTTATGCTTTTAGAGTTTAGGGTTTAGAACTAGGCTTTAGGGATTAGAATTTTTTAAGGTTTGGGGTTTAGGGTTTGGGGTTTAGGGTTTAGGGTTGTAGGTTTAGGGTTTAGGGTTTATGGTTTGGGGTTTAGTGTTTTGGGTTTTATGCTTTTATGGTTTAGGGTTAGGGTTTAGGATTTACGTTTTAGGGTTTAGGGTCTACGATTTATGGTTTAGGGTTTAAGGTTTTTTAGGGTTTAACATTTAAGGTTTAGGGTTTTTTAAATTAAGTAAACATAGATTTATGTTTATTTAGTTTATTTATTTATTTATATTAGTTTATTTTAATTTTTGTTATTTAGGTTTATGTTTTATTTTTATTTAGTTTAGTTTATTTATTTTAGGTTTATTTATTTTAGTTTAGGTTTTTTATTTTAGTTTATTTTTTAGGTTTAGGTTTAGGTTTTTTTTTAGGTTTAGGTTTTAGGTTTTTATTTTTAGTATATTTTATTTTATTTAGTTTAGGTTTAGATTATTTTAAGTTTAGGCTTAGGTTTTATTTATTTTAGTTTAGTTATATGTTTATTTTATTTTATTTATTTTTATTTTATATTTATGTTTTTTTTATTTTTAGGGTTTTAGTTTAATTTTTTAGGTTTAATTTTTTATTTAATTTTATTTGTATTTTACATTTAGTTTTTATTTTCTTTATGTTTATTTTATTTTTTAGTTTATTTTAGGTTTTTATTAAATTTATTTTAGTTTATTTTTTTATTTTTTATTTTATTTTTAGGTTTAGGTTTAAGTTTAAGTTTTTATTTAGGTTTTTATTTTATTTTATTTTATTTATTATATTTTATTTAGGTTTAGGTTTCTTTATTTATTTTATTTTTAGGTTTTATTTAGTTTAGGTTTAGGAATTTAGGTTTCTAGGGTTTAAGGTTTGGGGTTTAGGGTTTAGTGTTTAGGGTGTAGGGTTAGTTTTAGGGTTTAGCACTTAGGGTTTATGTTTTTTTTTTTTTTATTTAGGGTTTAGAGTTTAGGGTTTAGGGTTTAGAGTTTTTTAGGGTTTGGGGTTTTGGGGTTTTAGTTTGATCTAAGGTTCTAATTTTAGTTTAGTGTTTAAGGTTTTTTGTTTTTTATTTAATAGAGAACAAATTCATATTCAACATTTTTGTTTTTTGATTTCATCAACCAAGTAACACACCAAGTTTTCTAAGACACAAGTGATGACATAGATAAAAAATAAGCACACATAGAGCAAATCAAAAACCCTAGATAACTAGAACCATATCTCTACTATAAAGATAGTTATAAGCAACAAATCGGATCCGTTCTTTAGTTTCTCCAGTTCCCATCAAAACCACCCACCTCTCAGTAGGATCCACCATCATCCCCTATATGTCCCTCCCACCACCTTCTTCGCCTTCACCGCTTCTCGACCACCATCTCCATATCGACCAGCACCTCCAGATCCCCCGCCACCACTATGATAACCTCCACCTCCACCTTTGCCTGCACTCCAGATCTGGACTGAGCCTAGTTGATGGTGATGTTCCTGTCATCAAGGTTCTTCCCATTCTTAGGGTTTAGGTTTAGGTTTAAGCTTATTAGGTTTTAGGGTTTAGATTTATTTTTAAATTTTTTTAGTTACTTTAGGTTTATGTTTAGGGTTTGGGGTTTAGGGTTTAGGGTTTAGGTTAGGGTTTAGGATTTAGGGTTTAGGGTTTAGTGTTTAAGGTTCAGGGTGTAGCATTTTGGGTTGAGGATTTAAATTTTTATGGTTTATGATTTTAGGGTTTCAAATTTAGAATTTGGGTTTAGATTTAGTTTTGAATTAGGTTTTGAGGTTTAGTGTTTAGGTTCAGGTTTAGGGTTTAGTCATAAGTTTAGAGGTTTAGCATAGTTTAGTTTAGGTTTTAAGATTTTATGGTTTATCTTTTAGTTTAGTTTAGGTTGGTTTTAGGTTTAATTTAGGGTTTCTGGGTTTAGGTTTAGTTTTAGGGTTTAGAGTTTAGGGTTTAGGGTTTAGTTTAAATTTGGTTTAAGTTTAGGTTTATAGTTTATGATTTTAGGTTTATGGTTTAAATTAGGTTTAGTTTCAGTTTAGGGTTTAGTTTAAGGTTAGTTTAGATTTAGTTTAGGGTTTGAATTTAGGATTTAGTTTAGGGTTTAGTTTTGGTTTTAGTTTATGTTTTAGGGATAGTTTATGATTTAGGTTTTTTTAAGTTTAATTTAGTATTTTTAGGTTTAGTAGGTTTAGGGTTTAGGGTTTAGGAGGTTTTTTTTAAATTAGTAAATTGGAAGGTTTAGGTTTATTTAGTTTATTTATTATTTATTTTAGTTTATTTTATTTTTTATTTTTATTTTGGATTATTTTTTTAGTTTTATTTAGTTTAGTTTTTTTATTTTAGGTTCATTTATTTTGTTTGGTTTTTATTTTATTTATTTTTAGTTTAGGTTTATGTTTATGTTTATTTTTTAGTTTAGTTTTATTTTTATTTTATTTTTTAGGTTTAAATTTTATTATTTATTTTTAAGTTTAGGTTTAGGTTTTTATTTTATTTATTTAGGTTTAGGTTTTAGGTTTTTATTTTAGGTTTATTTTTAGGTTTTATTTTTCAGTTTAGCTTTAGGTTTATTTTTTTATTTTATTTTATTTATTTGTTTAGGTTTAGCTTTAGCTTTAGTTTATTTTAGGTTTAGTTTTAGGTTTATTTATTTTAGTTTAGGTTTAGGTTTATTTTATTTTGTTTATTGTAGGTTTAGGTTTTGTTTAGGGTTTACATTTTATTTTTATTAATTTTAGGTTTATTTTTTAGGTTTAGGTATTTATTTATTTTTATTTTATATTATTTTAGGTTTGAGGTTTATTTTATTTATTTATGTTTTATTTTTAGTTTTATCTTTTAGTTTGTTTAGGTTTTTTATTTATTTTTAGTTTAGTTTTTATTTTCTATTTTATTTTATTTTTTGGTTTATGTTTATGTTTAGGTTTGGGTTTATGTTTAGGTTTTAGTTTAGGTTGTTATTTTATTTTATTTTATTTATTTTATTTAGGTTTAGGTTTCTTTATTTAATTTATTTTTAGGTTTTATTTTGTCTAGGTTTAGGTTTTTAGGTTTTTAAGGTTTAGGGTTTAGGGATTAAGGTTTAGGGTTAGTTTTAGGGTTTAGTGTTTAGGGTTTAGGGTTTAGTGTTCAGGGTTTAGGGTTTGGAGTTTAGGCTTAGGGTTAGTTATAGGGTTTAGGATTTAGGTTTTCATTTTTTAATTAATTATTTAGTTTTGTTTAGGGTTTAGGGTTAGGTTATTTTAATGGTTTAGGGTTTGGCATTTTTTATTGTAGGTTTTGATTTATTTAGTTTAAGTTTTATTTTAGTTTATTTTATTTATTAGTATTATTTAGTTTAGTTTATTAGTTTTAGTTTAGGTTTTATCTAGATTATTTAAGGTTAGGTTTAGGTTTATGTTTATTTTAGTTTTGTTTTATTTTTATTTTATTTAGGGTTTAGGGTTTAGGGTTTTAGGGTTTAGGTTTAGTCTTAAGGTTTGGGGTTTAGGATTTAGGGTTCAGGTTTTAGTGTTTAGTCTTTAGGGTTTGAGGTTTTGAGGGTTTAGGGTTTGGGGTTTAGGGTTTAGGGTTTAGGATTTAGGGTTTAAGCTTTAGGGCTTTTTAGGGTTTAGGGTTTAGGGTTTAAGGTTGTAGGTTTAGTGTTATAGGTTTAAGATTTAGGGTTTAAGGTTAGTTTTAGGGTTTAGGGTTTAGGATTTAGGGTTTATGGTTTAAATTTTTTTTTAAATTAAGTGAACTGGATGGTTTAGGCTTTATTAATTTATTTTATATTTATTTTAGTTTATTATATTTTTTTTATTTAGGTTTATTATTATTTTTTACCTTTGCTTGTCCGAAGTCCACATGCAAAAAGTGGAGGGTTGCGATAAGTAGTCGACTGCCAGCGTAAAACTTGTCAAAATAATGATGACATGAATCCTTTAAATCATTATGTTAATGCTAGAGCATCCCATGGAAGCGACGTGTTGTATGGCTTGAATACGTGAAAATGTGCAGCGCATTGGCCCGTGCTGTTAAATAAGCAAGGGTTCCCATATTATGGATGGATGGTAAAGAAGTTAGTCCTTGAAACTAGAATTAGGTTAGGATCTTGGAATATAAGTACTCTTAGAGGTAAATTAATGGAATTAATAGATATTATGGTTCATAGAAAGATAAATATTTTATGTGTTCAAGAAACTAAATGGGTTGGGGAGAAGGCCAAAGAGATTGATAGTTTAGGTTTTAAACTTTGGTATTCAGGTAGAAGTCAAACTAGAAATGGTGTAGGTGTGATTATAGATAAAAGTTTGAAGGATAATGTTATAAATATTAATAGATGTGAGATAGAATTATAGCTTTAAAGATTATTGATACTAAGATTATCAATGTTATAAGTGTTTATGCTCCTCAAGTAGGTTTGGATGTAAGCTCAAAAGAAAAATTTTGGAATGAATTAGAGGGATTAATACAAAAGATACCTCTTGAAGAAAAAAGTATTTATTGGAGGAGATTTAAATGGACATGTTGGTAGAGTGGTAGAATATTTTAAAAGTATTCATGGTGGTTATGGATTTGGAGTGACTAATGAAGAAGGTAGGACTATATTAGATTTTGCTTTAGCTTATGATTTTGTAGTTGCTAATACTTTATTTAAGAAAAGAGATGAGCATATTATTACAAAATGAATCTAGTAAAACACAGACTGATTATTTTTTATAAGAAAATTAAATCTTTTAGATTGTAAATATTGTAAGGTTATCTCAAATGAAAGTTTAAGTACCCAACATCGACTGTTAGTTTTAGATTTTAAGATGAAAGATTGGAAGATGAAAAATAAATCAAATTATTGTCTTAGGATTAGATGGGGACACTTAAAGATCACAAATAAAATTTTTTTTAAAGCAAGCTATAAGAGCTTAGAATTTGGGATCTTCATAAGGAAGCTAATGTTATGTGTGAAAAAGTAGCAAGTGAAATTAATCAAGTTGCTAAAAATATATTGGGAGAATCAAAAGTAAAAGCTTCTTTTAATAAAAATAGTTGGTGGTGGAGTCATAGTGTGCAAGAAAAGATAAGAAATAAGAAATAAGAAGTATTGTTATAAAACTTTGGTTAGATGTAAAAACTCAGAGAATTGGGAAAGATATAAAGTGGCATAGAGATTGAAAGCAATATATGATGCAAAAAAATTTAGCTTTAGTGATTTATACAATAGATTAGATACAAAAGAAGGTGAAAATGTATGTATAAGTTAGCTAACCAAAGAGATAGGAGAAGTAAAGACTTAGTTCAAGTGAGATGTATTAAGGATGAAAATAATAAAGTGCTTTTCTTAGAAAAGGATATTAAAATTCGGTGGATGAGGTATTTTAATAAACTTTTCAATGAAGGATCTTAAAGTATGATTGATTTTAGCAACCTTAATACCCTAAAAAATAGAGAATTTTATTTTTATCTTCGTATTAGTAAATCTGAAGTTAGAGAAGCTTTAAAGAAAATGATATGTGGAAAAACAATAAGACCTAATGATATTCTAATAGAAGTGTGGAAATGTTTAGGAGATCAAGGAATTTTTTGGCTCACAAATCTTTTTTAATGTTATTTTAAAGACTAAAAGAATCTCAGATGAGTGGAGGAAGAGTGTGTTGGTTCCTATATTTAAGAATAAAGGTGATGCATAAGAGTGTGCAAATTATAGAGGAATTAAGTTAATGTGTCATACATTAAAATTATGGGAGAGAGTAATTGAGCATAGGTTACAATGTGATACAAAAGTTTCTCACAATCAATTTGGTTTCATGTCAGGTAGATATATAATAAATTCTATACATTTATTAAGAGGTTTGATGGAGAAGTATAAATAAAGTAAGGAGGATCAACATATGATATTTACTGATTTAGAGAAAGCTTGTGATAAAGTTTCAAGAGATGTTCTCTGGAGAGTTCTAGAATAGAAAGGAGTTAATATTGGTTATATTCAAGTCATTAAGGATATGTATGCTAGAGCTATTACTTGTGTCCAAACATAAGGAGGAGTGATAAAATATTTTCCTATTTCAATTGGATTACATCAAGGTTAAGCTTTAAGCCATTATCTTTTCACTTTAGTTATGGATGTTCTTACTAGGCATTTACAGGAAGATGTACCTTGGTGTATGCTTTTTGCTAATGACATTCTTCTTGTTGATAAGACTAGAGAGGGAGTCCAAGAGAAGCTTGAATTATGGAGGTCAACTTTAGAGTCTGAAGGTTTTTATTTAAGTAGATCTAAAACTAAATATATGGAGTGTAATTTTAGATGTAGAAGTTCTAGTGGTAGTGTTGTGACATTAGGTGAACAAGTCCTTAATAAGAGTGAGAGATTATTTAGGCTATATTGTTCAAAATGATGGTGAAATAGATGGAGATGTTATTAGTAGAATTCAAGTTAGTTGGTTGAAGTGGAGGAATGCATCTGGCCTATTGTGTGATAGAAAAGTTTCACTTGAACTTAAGGGAAAATTTTATAAGATGGTGGTAAGACCTATAATGACTTATGTGCAGGATGCTGGCCAATAAAAGAGAAGCATAAGACTAATTTAAGTGTTATAGAGATGAGGATGCTCAAGTGGATGAGTGGCTTTACTCTTAGAGCTAAAATTCAAAATGAGTATGTTCGAGAAAAGTTGGAGTAGCTCTAGTGGCATATAAGATTAGAGAGAGTCGCCTTAGATGGTTTGGCCACATAAAACATCGACCGTCCGATGACCTGGTTAGGAGAGTAAATGCATTAGATTTTCCTTATGTTAAGAAAGGTAGAGGTAGATGCATTAGAATTTTTTAGGTTTAGGTTTTATTTTTTATTTTTAGGTTTAGGTTTAGGTTTTATTTTATTTTTTTTGGGTATAGGTTTTAGGTTTTAATTTAGGTTTATTTTTGTTATATTTTTAGTTTTGGTTTACATTTATTTTAGTTTATTATGTTTTATTTCATTTATGTTTAGCTTTAGGTTTAGTTTATTTTAGGTTTTGGTTTTATTTATTTTAGTTTAGGTTTATGTTTATTTTATTTTGTATATTTTATTTTTTTAGTTTAGGATAAGTATGTATTTTTAGTTTAGGGTTTAGAAATTATTTTTTATTTATTTTTTATTTTATTTTAGGTTTTTTTTTAGGTTTGGTTTTAGTTTATTTTATTTTATTTTATTTTAGTTTATTTTATTTTTATTTTACATTTAGTTTTTACTTTATTTAGGTTTTTTATTCTTAGCTTTATTTTATTTTTATTTTATTTAGGTTTTTTATTCTTAGGTTTACTTTATTTTTTAGTTTAGTGTGGTTTTAATTATTTTATTTTATTGTATATTTCTTTATTTTATTTTTAAGTTTAAGTTTAGGTTTTATTTTATTTTATTTTATTATTTATTTAGGTTTAGGTTTTTTTATTAATTTATTTTAAGTTTTTACTAGGTTTATGTTTTTAGGTTTTTATGGGGTTTAGGGTTTAGGGTTTAGGGTTTAGTGGTTTAGGGTTTATAGTTTTAGGGTTTGGGGTTTAGCGCTTAGGCTTTAAGGTTTAGGATTTTTAGGGTTTATGGTTTATGGTTTTGGGTTTAGAGTTAGTGTAGCATTTAGGGTTTAGGGTTTAGGCTTTAGTCTTTAGGGTTTAGGGTTTAGTGTTTAGGGTTTAGGATTTAGTCTTTAGGCTTTAGCTTTAGGGTTTTAAGGTTTAGGATTTAGGGTTAGCTTAAGGTTTAGGGTTAGTTTAAGGTTTAGGGTTTATGGTTTAGGATTTAGGATTTAGGGTATAGGATTTTTAGGGTTTAGGGTTAGTTTAGTGTTTAGGTTTAGTTTAGGGTTTAAGTTAGTTTAGGGTTTAGTTTAGGGTTTAGGTTTTAGGGTTTAAGGTTTTAAGGGTTTAGTGTTTAGGGTTAAGGGTTCAAGGTTAATTTAGGCTTTATGTTTTTAGGGTTTTGGGTTTAATGTTTTGGGTTTAGGGTTTAGGATTTAGGGTTTAGTGTTTTAGCCTTTAGAGTTTAGGGTTTAGGTTTAATTTTAGGGTTAGGCTTATTTTTTATTATTATTATTTTATTTTAAAATTAAGTAAACTAGTAGGTTTAGGTTTATTTAGTTTATTTTATTTATTTTAGTTTATTTTAATTTTTATCTTGATTTAGGTTTATTTTAAATTTTATTATTTTAGTTTATTTATTTTTGGTTTATTTATTTTAGTTTAGGTTTTTTGTTTTAGTTTCTTTTTTAGGTTTAGCTTCATGTTTAGGTTTATTTTTATTTTATTTTTTAGGTTTAAGTTTTATTTTTTATTTTTTGGTTTAGGTTTAGGATTTTATTTTATTTTTTTAGGTATAGGATTTTATTTTATGTTTATAGGTTTAGGTTTCAGGTTTTTATTTTAGGTTTAGTTTTAGGTTTTATTTTTTAGTTTAGGATTAGGTTTATTTTTAGTTTATTTTATTTTATTTAGTTTAGGTTTAGGTTTAGGTTTAAGTTATTTATGTTTAGGTTTAGGATTTATTTATTTTAGTAGAGTTTATTTTAGTTTAGGTTTAGGTTTATTTTATTTTGTTTATTTAAATTTTATTTTAGGTTAAGATTTTTTTCACAGTTTAGGGATTAGGTTTTATTTTTAGGTTTATTTATTATATTTTGGTTTTTATTTTATTTTATTATAGGTTAATTTTATTTTATTTTAGGTTTAATTTTTATTTTATTTAAGTTTTTTATTCATAGGTTTATTTTATTTTTTATTTTAGTTTAAGTTTTCATTTATTTTAATTTAGTTTTTCCTTATTAGTTTATTTTATTTTATTTTTAGGTTTAAGTATAGGTTTTAGGGTTGTAGGCTTAGGGTTTAGGGTTTAAGGTTAGTTTTAGGGTTTAGGATTTAGGGTTTAGGGTTTAGGATTTATGGTTTTTTAAATCAAGTAAACGGGTAGGTTTATGTTTATTTTGTTTATTTTTTTATTTTAGTTTATTTAAATTTTTATTTATATTTAGTTTATTTCATTTATTTTAGTTTCTTTTTTTGGTTTAAGTTTATGTTTATGTTTTAGTTTAATTTCATTATTATTATATTTTTTAGGTTTTGGTTTTATTTTTTAGTTTATGTTTAGGTTTATTTTCTATTTATTTTATTTTATTTAGTTTAGGGTTTAGGTTTAGGTTTTAATTATTTTAGTTTAGTTTATTTTAGTATAGGTTTAGGTTTATTCTATTTTGTTTATTTTAGGTTTAGGTTTTTTTTTTAGTTTAGGGTTTAGTTTTTTTTTTATTTTTAAGTTTTATTTATAGGTTTATCTTTTAGGTTTAAGTTTTTATTTAGGTTTTATTTTATTTATTCTTTGTTTATTTTATTTTTATTTTACGTTCAATTTTTATTTTATTTAGGTTTTTCATTTATAAGGTTATTTTATTTTTTATTTTAGTTTAGGGTTTTATTTATTTTATTTTAGTTTAGATTTTATTTTTTATTTTATTTTATTTTTTGGTTTTTGTTTTGGTATAAGTTTAAGTTTAGGTTTAAGTTTTTGTTTAGGATTTATAGGTTTAATATTTTTTATTTTAGGTTTAGGTTCTTTTTATTTTAGGGTTTAGAATTTATTTATTTATTTATTTTTAGGTTTATTGTTTAGGTTTTTATTTAGATTTTATTTTACTTTTATTTTAGGTTTAGTTTTTATTTTATTTAGGTTTGTTATTTTTTTGTTTAGTTTAGGCTTTTATTTTTTTATTTTAGTTTAGTTTTATTTTATTTTATTTTTAGGTTTAGGTTTAAGTTTTAGTTTATTTTTTTATTTTATTTTATTTTTTTACTTTATTATATTTTAAATTTTATTTATTTATTTTATTTTGAGGTTTTATTTAGTTTAGGTTTAGATTTCAAGTGTTTAGGGTTTGGGGTTTATGGTTTAAGGTTTAGGGTTAGTTTAGGGTTTAGGGTTTAGAGTTTAAGGTTTAGGGTTTAGGGTTTTGGTTTTAGGGTTTAGGGTTTAGGGTTTAGGGTTTTAGGGTTTAGGGTTTGGGGTTTAGGGTTTAGGTTTTAGGTTTTAATTTAGGGTTTAGGATTTCTGGTTTTTTTAATAGAAAAAATTTTCTTTTATTCTTTTGTTTATTTAATTTATTTAGTTTATTTATTATTTATTTTAATTTCTTTTATTTTTTTATTTTATTTATGTTTATTTTTTATTTTTATTTAGTTTAGTTTAGTAATTTTAGGTTTATTTATTTTAATTTAGGTTTTTTTTTAGTTTATTTTTTAGGTTTAGGTTTAGGTTTAGGTTTATTTTTTAGTTGAGTTTTATTTTTATTCTATTTTTAGGTTTATATTTAAGTTTTAGGGTTATAGTTTTACGGTTTAGTGTTTAGGGTTTCACATTTAGGGTTTAGGATTTAGGGTTTAGGGTTTTTTTTAATAAATTAAGTAAACTTGTAGGTTTACCTTTATTTAATTTATTTATTATTTATTTTAGTTTAGCTTTTTTATTTTAGTTTTTTTTTTTTAGGTTTACGTTTATGTTCATTTCTAAGTTTAGTTTTATTTTTACTTTATGTTTTAATGTAGGTTTTTTTGTAGGATTATGTTTAAGTTATTATTTTATTTTAGGTTTATTTTTAGGTTTTATTTTTTAGTTTAGGTTTAGGTTTATTATATTTTATTTTGTTTAGGGTTTATGTTTAGTTTATTTTATGTTTAGGTTTACATTTTATTCATTTCAGTTTAGTTTATTTTAGTTTGGGTTTAGGTTTATTTTATTTTTATTTTAGGATTTGGTTTTCTTTCTAAATTTAGGGTTTAAGTTTTATTTATTATTTATTTTTAGGTTTATTTTTTAGGTTTAGGTTTTTATTAATTTTTTATTTTATTTTATTTTAGGTTTATTTTATTTTTATTTTTAGGTTTTATTTACATTTTTATATTCTTAGGTTTATTTTATTTTTTTAGTTTAATCTAGGTATTTATTTATTTTATTTTAGTTTATTTTTATAATTTTATTTTATTTTACATTTTAGGTTTAGGTTTATGTTTATGTTTTTATTTTATTTTGACTTTTATTTTATTAAGGTTTAGGTTTTATTTAGTTTAGGTTTAAGCTTTTAGGTTTTTAGGGTTTATGGTTTAGGGTTTAGGAATTATGGTTAGGGTTTAGGGTTTAGTGTTTAGGCTTTAGGGTTTAAGGTTTTTAGGGTTTATGGTTTAGGGTATAGCTTAGTGTTTAGGGTTAGATTAGGGTTTAGGGTTTAGGGTTTTTAGGGTTAGTTTAGGGTTTAGGGTTTAGGGTTTAAGGTTAGGGTTAACATTTAGGGTTTAGGGTTTAAGGTTTATGATTTAGGGTTTAAGGTTTAGGTTTTAATGTTAGTTTAGGGTTTAGGGTTAGTTTAGGGTTTAGGTTTAGGTTTTAGAGACTTAGGGTTTTAGTTTAAGGTTTAAGGTTTAAGGTTTTAGGTTTTGTGTTTAGTTTAGGGTTTAGGGTTGGGTTTAAGTTTGAGTTTAGGGTTTAGGGTTTTAGTTTAGGGTTTAGTTTAGGATTAGTGTTTAAGGTTTAGGGTTAGGTTAAGTTTTAGGTTTTAGGTTAGTTTAGGTTGAGATTTAGGGTCTAGGGTTTAGGTTTAGTTTAGGGTTTAGGGTTTAGGGTTTAGGGTTTAGGGTTTATAGTTAGGGTTTTAGTTTAGGTTAGGTTTAGGGTAGGTTTAGTTTAAGTTTAGTTTTTTTTCTTTTATTTTACTTTTTTAAATTAAGTAAATTGGTAGGTTTAGGTTTATTTAGTTTACTTTTACTTATTTTAGTTTAATTTATTTTCTATTTTGGTTTAACTTTATTTTTATTTTTATTTAGTTTAATTTAATTATTTTAGGTTTACTTATTTTAGTTTAGGTTTTTTATTTTGGTTTATTTTTTTAGTTTAGTTTTAGGTTTAGGTTTTATTTTTTATTTTTAGGTTTAGGTTTAGGTTCTTATTTTATTTTTTTAGGTTTAGGTTTTATGATTTTATTTTATGTTTATTTTTAGGTTTTATATTTTGTTATTTAGGTTTAGGTTTTATTTATTTTTGTTTAGTTTGTTTTAGTGTCAGTTTAGGTTTATTTTAGGTTTATTTTATTTTTATTTTAAGATAAAGTAATTTTTAGTTTAAGCTTTAGATTTTATTTTTTATTTATTTTTAGGTTTTATTTTTAGTTTTATTATTTAGGTTTAGGTTTTTATTTAGTTTATATTTTATTTTATTCTAGGTTTATTTTATTATTATTTTACGTGTAGTTTTTATCTTATTTAATTTTTTTTATTTGGTTTAGTTTAGTTATTTTATTTTATTTTAGTTTAGTTTTTATTTTTTTATTGTATTTCCTTTCAGGTTTAGGTTTAGGTTAAGGTTTTTGTTTATGTTTTTACATTATTTTAATTTTTTATTTTTTATTTTTTGGTTTAGGTTTTTTAATTTTTATATTTTTATGCTTTATTTAGTTTAGGTTTAGGTTTTTATGTTTTTATGGTTTAGGGTTTAGGGTTAGTTTAGGGTTTAGGGTTTAGGATTTTTTTTGGGTTTAGGGTTTAGGGTTTACGTTTTAGGGTTTAAGGTTTAAGGTTTAGGGTTTAGGGTTTTAGGGTTTTGGGTTTAGGGTTTAGGGTTTTAGGTTTTTAGGGTTTAGGGTTTAGGGATTAGGGTTTAGGGTTTAGGGTTTACATTTTAGGTTTTGGGTTCAAGTTTTCATTTAGGGTTTAGGGTTATTGGCTTAGTGTTTAGGGTTTAGGTTTATGTTTTTTATTTTAGTTTATTTTTTAGGTTTAGGTTTTGGCTTATTTTCTTTATTAGTTTAGTTTTATTTTTATTTTTTTTTTTAGGTTTAGGTTTTTTATTTAAGGTTTAGGTTAAGCTTTTTATTTTATTTTTTAGGTGTAGATTTTAGGTTTTTATTTTAGGTTTATTTTTAGGCTTTACTTTTTAGTTATGATTTATGTTTATTTTTATTTTATTTTATCCTTTTTAGTTTAGGGTTTAGGTTTAGTTAATTTTAGGTTTATGTTTAGGTTTTATTTATTTTAGTTTAGTTAATTTTAGTTTAGTTTACATTTATTTTATTTTCTTTATTTTTTTATTTTAGATTTAGTTTTTCTTTTTTAGTTTAGGGTTTAGGTTTTATTTCTAGGTTTATTTTTTAGGTTTAGGTTTTTAATTAATTTTTATTTTTCTTTTATTTTAGGTTTATTTTATTTTTATTTTATGCTTTGTTTTTATTTTATTTAGGTTTTTTATTCTTAGGTTTACATTTTTAGTTTATTTTAAGTTTTCATTTATTTATTTTATTTTATTTTATTAGATTATTTTATTTTATTTTTAGGTTTAGGTTTAGGTTTTTGTTTATTTTATTTTAGTTTATTTTTCTTAGTTTATTTTATTTTATTTTTAGATTTAGGTTTAGGATTTATTTAGGTTTTTATTTTATTTAGGTTTAGTTTTTTTTATTATTTTATTCTTATGTTTTATTTATTTTAGGTTTAGGTTTTAGGTTTTAGGGTTTAAGGTTTAGGGTTTAGGGTTTTAGGGTTTAGGGTTTAAGGTTAGGGTTTAAGGTTTAGGGTTAAGGGTTTAATGTTTAGGCTTTAGGGTTTAGGGTTTAGTGTTAGCTTTGGGTTTAAGGTTTTAGGGTTTAGGGTTTAAGGTTTATGGTTTAGGCTTTAGGGTTTAGGGTTTTTAGGGATTAGGGTTTTTGGTTTTAGGTTTTGGGTTAGTTTAGGGTTTCAGGTTTAGGGTTTTTAGGCTTTAGAGTTTATGGTTAGTTTAGGTTTAGGTTTAAGTTTTAAGGTTTAGGAGTTTAGGAGTTTAGGTTTAGTTTAGGGTTAGAGTTTAGTTTAGTTTAGGGTTTAAGTTTTAGGGTTTAAGGTTTAAGTTTAGGTTTAGGGTTTTAAGTTTAAGGTTTAAAGTTTAGGTTTAGGGTTTTAGGGTTTAGTTTAGTTTAGGGTTTAAGTTTAGATTTAAGGTTTAAACTTTATAGTTTAAGTTTTAAGGTTTAGGTTAGTTTAGGGTTTAGGGTTTATAGTTTTAGTTTAAGGTTTAAGTTTAGAATTTATTTAGGGTTTAGGTTTAGGTTTAGGGTTTAAGTTTAGGGTTTTAGGGTTTTGATTAGGGTTAAGTTTAGGTTTAGGGTTTAGGGTTTAGGGTTTAGTTTCTGATTTAGAGTTTAGGGTTTTATATATAGGATTTAGAGTTTAGTGTTTAAGCTTTAGGGTTTATAGTTTTTAGGGTTTAGGATTAGTTTAGGGTTTAAGGTTTAGGGTTCAGTGTTTAGGCTTAGCTTAGGGTTTAAGGTTTTAAACTTTATGATTGTGGGTTTAATGTTGTAGGTTTAGGGTTTACGATTTAGGGTTATGGTTTTCTTTATTTTTTAATTTTTAGTTTTTTTAAATTAAGTAATATTAGGTTTAAATAAATTTAGTTTATTTTTTATTTATTTTACTTTATTTTATTTTTTATTTTGATTTAGGTTTATTTTTAATTTTATTTTAATTTAGTTTAACTTATTTATTATAGGTTTATTTATTTTATTTTAGGTTTTTTAGTTTAATTGATTTTTTAAGTTTAGGTTTAGGTTTAAGTTTTTTTAGTTTAGTTATAGTAATATTTTATTTTTTTTTGGTTTAGGTTTTATTTTTTATTTTTTGGTTTTAGTTTAGGTTTTAATTTTATTTTTTTAGATTTAGGTTTTATGTTTTTATTTTAGGTATATTTTTAGGTTTTATTTTTTAGTTTAGCTTTAGTTTTATTTTTAGCTTATTTTATTTTATTTAGTTTAGGTTTAAGTTTTGGTATAGTTTGTTTTAAGTTTAGGTTTAGGTTTGGTTTATTTTAGTGTAGATTTAGGATTATTTTATTTTTATTTTAGGTTTAGGTTTTTTTTTAGTTTAAGGCTTATGTTTTATCATTTATTTATTTTAGGATTTATTTTTAGGTTTTATTTAAATTTTATTTTAAATTTTATTTTTTTTAGGTTTATTTTTTATTTTATTTTTTTTTTTTTTTTTTTTTTTTTTTTTTTTTTTTTTTTTTAGTTTATTTTATTTATTTGTTTAGGTTTTTTATTTATTTAAGTTTTAGGTTTTTTTTAGTTTAGGTTTAGGTTTTTAGCTTTTTAGGGTTTAGGGTTTAGGGCTTAGGGTTTGGGGTTAAAGGTTTAGAATTTAGGAGTTTTTTTTTTTTTGGTTCAGGGTTTAGGATTTAGGGTTTAGGTTTAAGGTTTTAGGGTTTAGGGTTTAGGGATTCAGGTTTAGGATTTTGGGCTTTGGGTTTTTCGAGTTTAGGGTTTAACGTTTAGGATTTAGGTTTTAGGTTTAGGGTTGAGGCTTTAGTTTAAGGTTTAGGGTTTTTTCTTTAGGGTTTAGGGCTTATGTTTAAGTTTTTTATTTTATTTTATTTTGTAGGTTTAGGTTTATGTTTCTATTTATTTTTTAGTTTAACTTTATTTTTATTTTATTTTTTATGTTTAAGTTTTATTTTTTATTTATAGGTTTAGGTTTAGGCTTTAATTTTATTTTTTTAGGGTTAGGTTTTAGCTTTATTTTGGGTTTATATTTAGGTTTTTATTTTTAGTTTAGGTTTAGGTTAATTTTTAGTTTTTTTATTTATTGAGTTTAGGGTTTAGGTTTAGTTTATTTTAGGTTAAGGTTTAGGTTTTATATATTTTAGTTTAGTTTATTTTTTTTAAGTTTATGTTTATTTTATTTTATTTATTTTAGGTTTAGATTTTTTTAGTTTAGGGTTTAGGCTTTTTTTTAATTTATTTTTAGATTTATTTTTTAGGATTAGGTTTTTATTTAGTTTTTATTTTATTTTATGTTTGGTTTAGTTTATTTTATTTAGGTTTTAATTTTAGGTTTATTTTATTTTTATTTAAGTTTAGGTTTTTATTTATTTTATTTTATTTTAGTTTCTATTTTTTATTTTATTTTATTTTTAGGTTTTAGTTTAGGTTTTTATTATATTTTATATTTTTATTTTACTTAGGTTTAGGTATTTTTATTTAGTTTAGGTTTAGGTTTTTAGGTTTTTAGGATTTAGGGTATAGGATTTAGGGTTTAGGGTTTAGGGTTTATGGTTTTGGGTTTGGGGTTTAGGGTTTAGTGTTTAAGCTTTAGGGTTTAGGGTTTAGGGTTTAGGGCATTTAGGATTTAGGGTTTAGTATTTGGGGTTTAGGGTGACCTTAGGTTTTAAGGTTAGTTTTAGGTTTAGGGTTTAGGGCTTAGTGTTTAGGGTTAGCAAGGTTTAGGGTTTAGGGTTTAGGCTTTAAGGTTTAGGGTTTTTAGGGTTTAGTGTTTTAGGGTTTAGTGTTTAGGGTTTTAGGGTTTATGGTTTAGGGTTAGGGTTTAGGGTTTAGGGTTAGGGTTTGGGTTTAGGATTTAGGGTTGAGGGTTGAGGGTTTTCGGTTTAGGGTTTAGCGTTATAGGTTTAGGGTTTATGGTTTAGGGTTTAGGGTTTTTTTAAAAAAAATTAAGTAAACCGGTAGGTTTAGGTTTATTTAGTTTATTTTTTATTTCTTTTAGTCTATTTTATTTTTTTATTTTTATTTAATTTGGTTTATTTATTTTATGTTTATTTATTTTAGTTTAGGTTTTTTATTTTAGTTTATTTTTTAGTTTAGGTTTAGGTTTATGTTTATTTCTTAGTTTAGTTTTATTTTTATTTTATTTTTTAGGTTTAGGTTTTATTTTTTATTTTTTACTTTAGGTTTAGGTTTTAAGTTTTTATTTTGTGTTTATTTTTAGGTTTTTTACTTTTAGTTTAGGTTTAAGTTAATTTTTAGTTTAGTTTATTTTATTTATTTTAGGGTTTATGTTTAGTTTATTTTTGGTTTAGGTTTAGTTTTTTATATATTTTCGTTTAGTTTATTTTATTTTAGGTTTATGTTTATTTTATTTTGATTTATTTTAGGTTTAGTTTTTTTTTTTAGTTTAGGGTTTATGTTTTTTTTATGTTCATTTTTAAGGATTAGATTTTTATTTAGTTTTTATTTTGTTATATTTTTGGTTTATTTTATTTTTATTTTATTTAGGTTTTTTATGTTTAGGTTTATTTTATTTTTTTAGTTAAGTTTAGTTATTTATTTACTTTATTTTAGTTTAGTTCTTTATATTTGGTTTTTTATTTTTAGGTTTAGGTTGAAGTTTCAGTTTAGGTTTCTATTTTATTTTATTTTATTTATTTTACTTAGGTTTAGGTTTATTTATTTATTTTAATTTTAGATTTTATTTTTTTTAGGTTTAGGTTTTTAAGTTTTTAGGATTTAGGGTATAGGGTTTAGGGCTTAGGGTTTAGGATTTAGGGTCTAAGGTTTAAGGTTTAGAGTTTTTAGGGTTTAGGGTTTAGGATTTAGGATTTTTAGAGTTTAAGTTTTAGGGTTTAGGGTTTAGGGCTTAGTGTTTAGGGTTAGCTTAAGGTTCAGGGTTTAGGGTTAAGTGTTTAGGCTTTAGGGTTTTGGGTCTTTAGGGTTTAGGATTTAGGGTTTAGGTTTTAGGGTTTATGATTTAGGGTTTAGGGTTTATGGTTAGGGTTAGGGTTTAGGGTTTAGGGATTAGGGTTTAGGGTTGTAGGTTTAGGGTTTAGGGTTTATGGTTTAGGGTTTAGGGTTTAAGATTTAGGGTTTAGGGTTTAGGTTTTTTAAAAAAAATTAAGTAAATCAATAGGTTTAGGTTTATTTAGTTTTTTTTGTTTATTTTTTATTTCTTTTAGTTTATTTTATTCTTTATTTTTATTTAGATTGGTTTATTTATTTTAGTTTAGGTTTTTATTTTAGTTTATTTTTTAGGTTTAGGTTTAGGTTTATGTTTATTTTTAGTTTAGTTTTATTTTTATTTTATTTTTTAGGTTTAGGTTTTATTTTTTATTTTTATGTTTAGGTTCAACTTTTCTTTTTAATTTTCTAGGTTTGGGTTTTTGGTTTTTATTTGAGGTTTATTTTTAGGTTTAATATTTTTTTGTTTAGGTGTAGGCTTATTTTTAGTTTATTTTATTTTATTTAGTTTAGGGGATATGTTTAGTTTATTTTAAGTATATGTTTAGGTTTTATTTATTTTAGTTTAGTTATATTTATATAGGTTTAGGTTTATTTTATTTTGTTTATTTTAGGTTTAGTTTTTTTTTAAGTATGGGTTTTAGGTTTTATTTTTTATTTTATTTTAGGTATATTTTTAGGTTTAGGTTTTTATTTAGATTTTAATTTATTTTATTTTTTGGTTTATGTTATTTAGGGTTTAGAGCTAAGGTTTAGGGTTAGAGTTTAGGGATTAGGGTTTATGGTTTAGGTTTAGGGTTTAGGATTTCAGGTTTAGTAAACCAGTATGTTTAGGTGTATTTAGTTTATTTAGTTTATTTTTTATTTATTTTCATTTATTTAATTATTATACTTTTTATTTAGGTTTATTGTTTATTTTTATTTAGTTTGGTTTATTTATTTTAGGTTTTTTATTTTAGTTTAGGTATCTTATTTTAGTTTATTTTTTAGGTTTAGGTTTAAGTTTATGTTAATTATTTAGTTTCACTTTATTTTATGTTTAGTTTCTATTTTATTTAGGTTTTTTATTCTAAGGCTTATTTTATTTTTAGTTAAGTTTAGGTTCTTATTTATTTTATTTTAGTTTTGTTTTCATTTTTTATTTTATTTTATTTTAAGGTTTAAGTTTAGTTTTAGGTTTAGGTTAAGGTTTTAGTTTAGGTTTTTATTTTATTTTATTTATTTTATTTTATTTAGGTTTAAGTTTTTTATTTATTTTATTTTAAGGTTTTATTTAGTTTAGGTTAAGGTTTTTAGTGTTTTAGGGTTTAGGGTTTAGATTTTAGGGTTTAGGGGTTTAGGGTTAGTTTAGGGTTTAAGATTTAGGGTTTTATAGTGTTTAGGGTTTACGGTTTAGGATTTAAGGTTGTAGGTTTAGGGTTTAGGGTTTAGGGTTAGTTTAGGGTTTAGGGTTAGTTTTAGTGTTTAGCATTTATGGTTTAGGGTTTAAGATTTAGGCTTTAGGGTTTAGGGCTTAGGGTTTAGGGTTTAGGGTTTCTTTTAAAAAATAATTAAACCACTAGGTTTAGGTTTATGTAGTTTATTTTTTATTTTTATTTAGTTTAGTTTTTTTTATTTTAGGTTTGTTTATTTTAGTTTAGGTTTTTTTATTTAAGATTATTTTTTAGGTTTAGGTTTACGTTTATGTTTATTTTTTAGTTTAGTTTTATTTTTATTTTATTTTTTAGGTTTAGGTTTTATTTTTTTTATTTTCAGGTTTAGGTTTTGGTTTTTATTTTGTTATTTTAGGTTTAGGTTTTAGGTTTTTATTTTAGGTTTATTTTTAGGTTTTATTTTTTAGTTTTGGTTTAGTTTATTTTGTGATTAAGCTTAGGTTTTATTTATTTTAGTTTAGGTTTAGGTTTATTTTATTTTGTTTATTTTAGGTTTAGGCTTTTTTTAGTTTAGGTTTAGGTTTAAGTTTTAATCTAGTATTTTTTTTTTTTATTTTTGCTTTATTTTATTTTTAGTTTATTTATGGTTCATATTTTTTAGGTTTATTTTACCGTTTCAGTTAAGTTTAGGTTTTCATTTACTTTATTTTATTTTATTTTATTTTTAGGCTTAGGTTTAGGTTTAGGTTTAGGTCTAGGCTTTAGTTTAGGTTTTTATTTTATTTTAGTTTTTTATTTTATTTAGGTTTAGGTCTATTTATTTATTTTATTTTTAGGTTTTATTTAGCATTTAGGGTTTAAGGTTTAGGTTTTTTTTAAATTAAGTACACTAGTATGTTTAAGGTTTATTTAGTTAATTTTTAATTAATTTTATTATTTAATTTTATTTATGTTTATTATTTATTTTTATTTAGTTTATTTTATTTATTTTAAGTTTATTTATTTTAGTTTAGGTTTTTTATTTTTGTTTATTTTTAAGGTTTAGGTTTATGTTTATTTTTACTTTTTAGTTTAGTTTTATTTTTATTTTTTTATTTAGGTTTAGTTTTTTTTTTAGGTTTGGTTTTGATTTTTATTTAAATTTTTATTTTTAAGTTTTAGGTTTTTATTTTAGGTTTATTTTTAGGTTTTATTTATTAGTTTAGGTTAGGTTAATTTTTAGTTTATTATATTTTAATTAGTTAAGAGTTTTTGTTTAGTTTATTTTAGGTTTTATTTATTTTACTTTAGTTTATTTTAGCTAGGTTTAGGTTTTATTTTTTAGTTTAGGGTTTCGATTTTATTTTTAATTTTTTTTAGGTTTTCTTTTTAGGTTTATTTTTTTTGGTTTAGGTTTTTATTTAGCTTTTATTTTATTTTCTTTTAGGTTTATTATTTTATTTTATGTTTAGTTTTTATTATATTTTGTTTTTTAGGTTTATTTTATTTTTTTAGTTTAGTTTAGGTTTTTATTTTTTTAATTTATTTTAGTTTTTATTTTTTAATTTATTTTATTTTGAGGTTTTGGTTTAGGTTTTAGTTTAGGTTTTAATTTAATTTAATTTAATTTAATTTAATTTTTTATTTATGTTTAGGGTTTAGGGTTTAAGGTTTAGGGTTTGGGGTTTAGGGTTTAGGGTTGTAGGTTTTAGGGTTTAGGTTTTAGGGATTAGGGTTTTGGGTTTAGGGTTTAGTGTTTAGGGTTTTTGTGTTCAGGGTTTAGGGCTTAGGTTTAGGGTTTAGGGTTTAGGGTTTTAGGGTTTAAGATTTAGAGTTTAGGGTTGTAGGTTTAGGGTTTAGGGTTAGGGTTTTTTTTGTTTTTTTTTTATTTTTTTTAAATTACATAAATCAGTAGGTTTAGGTTTATTTAGTTTATTTATTTTATTTTTCTATTTATATTTAAGTTCATTTTTATTTTATTTAGTTTAGCTTATTTATTTTAGGTTTATTTATTATAGTTTAGGTTATTTATTTATTATTTTTTAGGTTTAAGTTTAGCTTTTGGTTTATTTTTTAGTTTAGTTTTATTTTTATTTTATTTTAAGTTTTACGTTTATGTTTTTTTAGGATTAGGATTTAGGTTTTTATTTTAAGTTTATTTTTAGTTTATTTTTTATTTAGTTTAGGTTTAGGTTTAGGTTTTATTTATTTTAGTTTAGGTTTAGATTTATTTTATTTTTATTTTAGGTTTAGGTTTTTTTTAGTTCAGGGTTTAGGTTTTATTTTTTATATATTTTTAAGTTTTATTTTTTGGTTTATTTATTAGGTTTAGGTTTTTATTTAGTTTTTAGTTTATTTTGTTTTAGGTTTATTGTATTTTTATTTTAGGTTTAGTTTTTATTTTATTTAAGTTTTTTATTTTTTAGTTAGGTTTAAGTTTTTATTTATTTTTTATTTTATTTTTTTAGGTTTAGGTTTTAGTTTATGTTTATATTTTGTTTGATTTTTTTTAGTTTATTTTGGTTTAGGTTTTTTATTTATTTCATTTTTATGTTCTATTTTGTTTAGGCTTAGGTTTTTAGCTTTTTTGTGTTTAGGGTTCAGGGTTTAGGGTTTGGGGTTTAGGGTTTTTGATTTAGGTTTAAAGTTTAGGGTTTAGGTTTTATGTTTTAGGGTTTTAGTGTTTTTGGTTTAGGGTTTAGGGTTTTCGGTTTAGGGTTTATGATTTAGGTTTTAGTTAAGGATTTAAGGTTTTTGGTTTTTTCTTTTAATAGAGAAAAAATTCGGATTCAACATTTCTTATTTTTGATTTCATCAACCAAGTAACACACCAAGTTTTCTAAGACACAAGTGGCGACATAGTTAAAAAATGGGCACGCATAGAGCAAATTAGAATCCTTAGATAAGTGGAACCATCTTTATTGTAAAGACATAGTTCCATAAGCAACATATTGGATAAGCCATTCTTCCATTTTTCCAGTTCCCATCAGAACCACCCTGGACTCTAGAGTAGCAGGTTCCACCATCATATTCCAGATCTCTCCCTCCAACGCCACCACGACTGTATCCTCTATCGCTCTTCATCTCCATAATCACCTCTGCTCTGACCACCACCTCTGTATCCACCAGCACCTCCAGATCTCCCACCACACCCAATAGCCTCGCCTTTGCCTCCATTGATCTACGAGCACAGTTAGGTCATGTTCCTTTTTTATTTCTTTATTTTATTTAGGCTTAGGTTTTTTTATTTATTTTATTTTTAGGTTTAGGTTTTCACATTTTTAAGGTTTGGGTTTATGGTTTAGGGTTTAGGGTTTAGGTTTAAGGGTTTAGGGTTTTAGGGTTTTGGGTTAGGTTAGGGTTTAGGGTTTAGGGTTTAAGGTTTAGTATTTAGGCTTTAGAGTTTAGGGTTTTAATTTAGGTTTAGGTTTAGGGTTTGCTTAGGGTTTAGGGTTAGTTTAGTTTGTTTAGTTTAGGGTTTTAGGGTTTAGGTATTTAGGGTTTATGGTTTAAGGTTTAGGGTTTAGTCTTTAGGGTTTAGGGTTTTTAGGTTAGGTTTAGGGTTTAGTGTTAGTTTAGGGTTTAGGGTTTTAGGATTTAGGGTTTAGTGTTTAGGGTTTAGGGTTTGGGTTAGGGTTTAGGGTTTGGGGTTTAGGGTTTAGAATTTAGGGTTTAGGGTTCATGGTTAGTATAGGGTTTAGGGCTTTTTAGGGTTTAGGGTTTAGTTTTAGGGTTTAGGATTTAAGGTTTATTGTTTAGAGTTTTGAGTTTTGGGTTAATTTTAGTGTTTAGGGTTTTTTTTATCTGTTTGATTTTTTTAAATTTTTTATTATTTTTTAAAATTAAGTAAACTAGTAGTTTTAGGTTTATTTAGTTTATTATTTATTAATTTTAGTTTATTTTATTTTTTATTTTTATTTAGGTTTATTCTTATTTTTATTTACCTTAGTTTATTAATTTTAGTTTAGGTTTTTTATTTTAGTTTATTTTTTTAGGTTTAGCTTTAGGTTTATGTTTATTTTTTAGTTTAGTTTTATATTTATTTTATTTTTTAGGTCTAGGTTTTATTTTATTTTTAGGTTTAGGTTTTAGGTTTTTATTTTATTTTTGTTAGGTTTAGGTTTTAGGTTTATTTTTAGCTTTAATTTTTTAGTTTAGGTTTAGGTTTAAGTTTAATTTAATTTAAGTTTAGGTTTAGGTTTATGTATTTTAGTTTATTTTATTTTAGTTTAGGTTTAAGTTTATTTTATTTTTATTCTAGGTTTAGTTTTTTTATTTAGTTTGGGGTTGATTTTTTATTTTTTATTTTTTATTTTGGTTTTATTTTTAAGTTTATTTATTATGTTTAGGTTTTTATTTAGTTTTTATTAAATTTTATTATAGGTTTAATTTATTTTTATTTTAGGTTTAGTTTTTATTTCATTTAGGTTTTCTATTTTTAGGCTTATTTTATTTTTTAGTTTATTTTAGGTTTTTATTTATTTTATTTTATTTTAGTTATTAATTTTAATTTATTTTATTTTTAGGTTTGAGTTTTAGGTTTTTATTTTGGGTTTATGTTTAGGTTTTTATTTTTTAGTTTAGGTTTAGGCTAATTTTTAGTTTATTTCATTTTATTTTGTTTAGGGTTTAGGTTTAAGTTTAGGTTTTATTAATTTTAGTTTTGTTTATTTTTATTTAGGTTTAGGTTTATTATATTTTTATTTCAGTTTAAGTTTTTTTTAGTTCATGATTTAGATTTTAGTTTTTATTTATTTTTAGATTTTTTTTTAGGTTTATTGTTTATGTTTAGGTTTTTATTTTATTATTATTTATTTTATTTTATGTTTATTTTATTTAGGGTTTAGGGTTTAGGGTTAGGATTTAAGGTTAGGGTTTAGGGTTTAGGGTTTAGAGTATAGGGTTAGTTTATGGTTTAGGGTTTTTAGGGTTTAGCATCATATTTTTAGGGTTTAGGGTTTATTTTAAGGCTTAGGGTTTAAGGTTTTTTAAAAATATTAATAAAGTAAACTGGTAGTTGTAGGTTTAATTAGTTTATTTAGTTTATTTTATTTATTAGTTTTATTTAGGTTTACTTTTTACTTTTATTTAGTTTAGTTTATTTATTTTAAATTTATTTATTTTAGTTTAAGTTATTTATTTTAATTTAGTTTTTAGGTTTAAGTTTAAGTTTAGGTTTATTTTATTTTATTTATTTTTGGTTTAGATTTTTTTTTAGTTTAGGGTTAAGGATTTTTTTTAATTTTTTTAGGTTTGATTTTTAGGTTTATTTTTTAGGTTTAGGTTTTTATTTAGTTGTTATTTTATTTAATTTTATTTTAAGTTTATTTTATTTTTATTTTACGTTTAGGTTTTATTTTATTTAGGTTTTTTATTTTTAGATTTATTGTATTTTTTTAGTTTATTTTAGGTTTTTATTTATTTTATTTAGTTTAGTTTATATTCTTTATTTTATTTCATTTTTAAGTTTAGGTTTACATTTAGGTTTCTATTTTATTTTATTTTTTTATTTTATTTATATTTAAGTTTATTTATTTTTTTATATTTTATTTAATTTAGGTTTAGCTTTTAAGGTTTAAGAGTTTAGGGTTTAGGGTTATAGGTTTTAGGGTTTAGGGTTTAGGGTTTTAGGATTTAGGGTTGTAAGTTTAGGGTTAGTTTTAGTGTTAGTATTTTTCTTTAATTTTTTTTTAAAATTTTTTATTTAGAATTTTAGGTTTATGGTTTAGGGTTTAGGGTTTTTTATGGAACAGGGTTTAGGGTTGTAGGTTTAGGGTTTGTTTTATAGTTTAGGATTTAGGGTTTTGGGTTTATGATTTAGGGTATAGGGTTTAGGTTCAGGGTTTCAAGTTTAGGGTTTAGGGTTGTAGGTTTACGGTTTAGGGTTAGTTTTAGGGTTAGGGTTTTACTTTAATTTTTTTTATTTTTCTATTTAGGATTTTGTGTTTATGGTTTAGGGTTTAAGGTTTTTTATGGCTCAGGGTTTAATGTTGTAGGATTTAGGATTTAGAGTTTAGGGTTTAGGGTTTATGATTTAGGGTTTAGGGTTAAGGGTTTATGGTTTAGGGTTTAGGGTTTAAGGTTTAGGGTTTAGTGTTGGTTTTTTTTAAATTAAGTAAACCAGTAGGTTTAGGATAATTTAGATTATTTTTTATTTATTTTTGTTTAGTTTATTTTATTTTTTATTTATGTTTTTTATTTAGTTTAGTTTATTTATTTTATGTTTATTTATTTTAGTTTTGGTTTTCTATTTTAGTTTACTTTTTTGGTTTAGGTTTAAGTTCATGTTTATTTTAGTTTAGTCATATTTTTATTTTATTTTTTAGGTTTAGGTTTTATTTTTTTTAGGTTTAGGTTTAGGTTTTTCTTTTATTTTTTTAGGTTTATGTTTTAGGATTTCATTTTAGGTTTATTTTTAGGTTTTATTTTTTAGTTTAGGTTTAGGTTTGATTTTAGATTATTTTATTTTGTTTAGTTTAAGTTTTAGTTTTGGTTTAGTTTATTTTAGGTTTAGGTTTAAGTTTTATTTATTTTTGTTTAGTTTATTTTAGTTTAGATTTAGGTTTATTTTATTTTATCTTAGGTTTAGTTTTTTTTAATTTATGGTTTTGTTCTATTTTTTATTTATTTTTAGGTTTATTTATTAGGTTTATGTTTCTATTAAGTTTTTATTTTATTATATTTTAGGTTTATTTTATTTTTATTTAGGTTTAGTTTTTATTTTATTTAGGTTTTTATTTTTTATTTTAGTTTAGGTTTTTATTTATTTTATTTTAGTTTAGTTTTATTTTTTATTTTATTTTCTTTTTAGGTCGAGGTTTAGGTTTAGGTTTAAGTTTTAGTATATGTTTTTATTTTATTTTATTTTCATTTAGGTTTTTTATTTATTTTATTTTTAGGTTTTATTTTCATTTTTAGCTTTTTAGGGTTTAGGGTTTAGGGTTTCATGTTTAGGGTTTGGGGTTTAAAGTTTAAGGTTTAGGATTTAGGCTTTAGGGTTTAGGCTTTAGGTTTTAAGGTTTAGGGTTTCATGTTTAGGGTTTGGGGTTTATAGTTTGGGGTTTAAGGTTTTTATAATTTAGGGATTATGGTGTAGGTTTTAGGTTTAGGGTTCAGGTTTTAGTTTAGGGTTTAAGGTTTTTGGTTTTTGGTTTTTTTTAATAGAGAATAAATGCAGATTCAAAATTTCTTCTTTTCAATTTTATCAACCAAGTAACACACCAAGTTTTCTAAGACACAAGCAATGACATAAATTAAAAATGAGCACACATAAAGCAAATAAAAAACCTTAAATAACTAGAATCATCTCTACGACAAAGACACAGTTTCATAAACATCAGATCAGATCGGTCATTCTTCATTTTCTCTAATTACTATCAAAACCACCCTAGCCTCTTGAGTAGCGGATCGACCATCATATCCCGATCTCTCCCTCGCCACCACCACGTAACCTCCATCGCTCCTCCGCCTCCATAACCCTGCTCACCACCACCTCCATATGCACCGTACCTCCAGATCCCCACCATCCGAGATAACGCATCGCCTTCACCTCCACCACCAGATCTAGACTATGCCTAGTTGATGGTGATGTTCCTGCAGTCAGGTTGCCCATTCTTAGAGTTTAGGTTTAGGTTTAGGTTTATTAAGTTTTAGGGTTTATGTTTATTTTTTAATTTATTCAGTTACTTAGGTTTAGGATTAGGGTTTGGGGTTTAGGGTTTAGGGTTTTATGCTAGCGTTTAGGGTTTAGGGATTATGGTTTAGTGCTAGGGTTTAGGGTTTAGTGTTTTAGGATTATTGCTTTTAGGGTTTAGGGATTAGGGTAAGGGTTTACGGTGTAGGGTTTAGGGTTGTGGATTTAGGGTTTAGGATTTAGGGCTTATGCTTTTAAAAAAAAAAAAAAAATTAAGTAAACCGACAAGTTTTGGTTTATTTAGTATATTTAGTTTATTTTTTATTTATTTTAGTTTAATTTATTTTTTATTTTTTATATAGGTTTATTTTTTATTTTTTTTTAGTTTATTTATTTTAGGTTTATTTATTTTAGTTTAGGTTTTTATTTTAGTTTATTTTTTAAGATTAGGTATATGTTTAAGTTTATTTTTTAGTTGGGTTATACTTTTATTTTATTTTTTAGGTTTAGCTTTTATTTTTTTTGGGCTTTAGGCTTAGGTTTTTATATTATTTTTGTAGGTTTAGGTTTTAGATTTATATTTTAGGTTTATTTTTAGGTATTATTTTTTACTTTATGTTTAGGTTTTATTTATTATTGTTTAGTTTATTTTAGTTTAGGCTTAGGTTTATTTTATTTTGTTTATTTTATTTTTATTTTAGGTTTAGGTTCTTTTTTAGTTTAGGGTTTAGGTTTTATTTTTATTTTTGTTTAGGTATATTTTTAACGTTTAGATTTTTATTTAGTTTTTATTTTATTTTATTTTAGGTTTCTTTTATATTTATTTTATGTATAGTTTTTATTTTATTTAGATTTTTTATTGTTAGCTTAACATAATTTTTTAATTCAGCTTAGGTTTTTATTTATTTTAAATTAGTTTATTTTTATTTTTTTTTATTTTATTTTATTTTTAGGTTTAGGTTTAGGTTTAGGTGCTAGTTTAGGTTTTCATGGTATTTAATTTTTTTATTTAGGTTTAGTTTTTTATTTTATTTTTCTGTTTTATTAGTTCAGGTTTAGGTTTTTAGGTTTTTAGGTTTTAGGGTTTAGGGTTTAGGGTTTAGGGTTTTAGGGTTTAGATTTTAGGGGTTATGGTTTAGGGTTAGGGTTTAGGGTTTAGTGTTTATGCTTTAAGGTTTAGGATTTTTGGGGTTTAAGGTTTAAGCTTTATGGTTTATGTTTTTTAGGGTTTAAGTTTAGGGTTTAGGATTAGGTTAGGGTTTAAGGTTTATGGTCTAGGGTTTAGGGTTAGTGTTATGGTTTAAGATTTAGGGTTTAGGGTTTAGGGTTTAATAGGGTTTAGTGTTTAGAATTTATGGTTTAGGGTTTAGGGTTAGTATAAGGTTTAGGGTTTAGGGTTCAGTGTTTTGTATGGTTTATAGTTTAGGGTTGTAGGTTTTGGGTTTAGGGTTAGTTTTAGGGTTTAAGTTTTCGAGTTTAGTGTTTAGAATTTAGTGTTTAGGGTTTAGGGTTTTTTAAATTAAATAATCCGGTATGTTTAGGTTTATTTCGTTTGATTTATTTTTTTATTTTTATTTAAGTTTTTTATTTTAGTTTATTTTTTCGGTTTATGTTTAGGTTTATATTTATTTTTAAGTTTAGTTTTATATTATTTTATTTTTTAGGTTTAGGTTTTATTTTTTATTTTTAGGTTTAGGTATAGGTTTTATGTTACTTTTTTAGGTTTAGTTTTTAAGTTTTTATTTTAGGTTTACGTTTAGGTTTTATTTTTTAGTTTAGTTTAGGTTCATTTTTAGTTTATTTTATTTATTTAGTTTAGGTTTAAGTTTAGTTTATTTTAGGTTTAGGTTTAGGTTTTATCTTTTTTAGTTTAGGTTTAGGTTTAATTTATTTTTATTTTAGGTTTAGGTTTTTTTATTTAGGGTTTAGGTTTTATTTTTTATATATTTTTAGGTTTTATTTTTAGGTTTAGGTTTAGTTTTTATTTTATTTTTATTTTCTGTTTTGGTTTTATTTGATTTAGGATTTTTATTTTTTATGTTTATTTAATGTTTTAGTTTTATTTGGGTTTTTATTTATTTTATTTTAGTTTAGTTATTATTTTTTATTTTATTTTATTTTTTGGTTTAGGTTTAGTTTTAGGTTTAGGTTTAGGTTTTAGTTAAGGTTTTTATTTTATTTTATTTATTTTACTTTATTTATGTTTATGTTTCTTTATTTATTTTACTTTTAGGTTTTATTTAGTTTATGTTTGGGTTTTAGGTTTTAGGTTTTTAGGGTTTAAGGTTTGGGCTTTGGGGTTTAGGGTTTAGGTTTAAGGGTTTAAGGTTTAAGGGTTTAGGGATTATGGTTTAGTGTTTAAGTTTTATTTATTTTAGTTTGGTTTATTTTATTTTGTTTATTTTATGTTTAAGTTTTTTTTTAGTTTAAGGTTTAGGTTTTATTTTTTAGCTATTTTTAGGTTTATTTTTAAGGTTTAAGTTTTTATTGAGTTTTTTATTTTATTTTAGGGTTATTTTATTGTTATTTTATGTTTAGTTTTTATTTTATATAGGTTTTTTATATTTAGGTTTATTTTATTTTCTTACTTTAGCTAAAAATTTTATTTATTTTATTTTAATTTAGTTTTAAATTTTTATTTTATTTTATTTTTCCATTTAAATTTTGGTTTATTAGGTTTAGGTTTTAGGTTTTATTTTATTTAGGTTTAGTGTTTATTTATTTATTTTATTTTTTAGGTTTAGGTTTTTTTAGGTTTTAGGTTTAGGGTTTAGGTTTCAGGTATAGTTTAGAGTTTTAGGGTTTAGGGTTGTAAGTTCAGGGTTAGTTTTAGGGGTTAGGGTTAGGGTTTAGGGTTATGGTATATTTTATTCTATTTTTATTTTTTTATTATTTATGTTTATTTTTAATATATATTCTATTTAGTTTAGCTTTAGGTTTAGGATTAGTTTATTTTATGTTTAGGTTTAGGTTTTACTTATTTTAGTTTAGGTTAATGTTTTATTTTTAGTTTTATTTTTGAAGTTTAGGTTTAGGTTAAGGTTTTTTTATTTTAGGTTTAGTTTTTTATTTTATTTATGTTTTTTTAGTTTAGTTTATGTTTTTATTTATTTTATTTTAATTTAGTTTTTATTTTAGTTTAGGTTTAGGTTTTAGTTTAATTTAATTTAATTTTTTTTATTTTGGTTTAGGTTTTTTATTTATTTAATTTTTACATTTTATTTAGTTTAGGTTTAGGTTTTTAGTTTTTTATGATTTAGGGTTTATTTAGGGTTTAGGGCTTAGGGTTTAA
Organism: Cymbidium sinense; assembly: GCA_021442155.1. Lineage (NCBI taxonomy): Eukaryota > Viridiplantae > Streptophyta > Magnoliopsida > Asparagales > Orchidaceae > Cymbidium > Cymbidium sinense. The sequence continues at coordinate 194,848,030 of CM038214.1, forward strand.
GGTTTGGGGTTTAGTGTTTATGGTTTAGGGCTTAGGGTTTAGGGTTTTAGGGTTTAGTATTTAGGGTTTAGGGTTTAGAGTTTTTGGTTTTTTTTAACAAAGAAAAAAAATTCAAATTCAATATTTTTTTATTTCATCAACTAAGTAACATACCAAGTTTTCTAATACACAAGCGATGACTTTGATAAAAAATGAGCATGCATGAGCAAATCAAAACCCTTGATAACTAGAGCTGTCTACTATAAAGATAATGTTCTAGCAGTCAGTTTGTCGTTCTTGGTTTCTCCAATTCGTCGAACCTCCCGGCCTCTCAAGTAGCGGGATCCACCATCATCCAGATCTCTCCCACCACCATGTAAGCTCCATTCCTCGCTTCCATACCATTTCTCTAACTACTCCTCCAGCACCTCGATCCCCATCACCTATGATAACCTCTGCCTTCACCTTAGCCTCCATAGATCTTGATAGAGCACGGTTGATGGTGATGTTCCTACTATCAAGGTTCTACATTCATAGGGTTTATGTTTAGGTCTATTAGGATTTAGGGTTTAGGTTTTATTTTTTATTTTTATTGGTTTTATTTTTAGATTTATTTGTTATGTTTAGTTTTTATTTTATTTTATTATAGGTTTATTTTATTTTTATTTTACGTTAAGTTTTTATTATATTTACATTTTTTATTCTTAGGTTTATTTTATTTTTTAGTTTAGTTTAGGTTTTTATTTATTTTGTTTTTATTTAATTTAATTTATTTTAAGGTTTAAGTTTAGGTTTTAGTTGGAGGTTTTTATTTATATTTATTTATTTTATTATATTTAGGTTTAGGTTTCTTTATTTATTTTATTTTTAAGTTTTATTTAGTTTTGATTTAAGTTTTTAGGTTTTTGCGATTTGGGTTTAGGGTTTAGGGTTTAGGGTTTTAGGGTTTAGGGTTTAGGGTTTAGTTTAGGTTTAGGGTTTTAGGGTTTAGGGTTTAGGGTTAGGGTTTAGGGTTTAAGGTTTAGGGTTTAGTCTTTAGGGTTTAGGATTTTTAGGGTTTAGGGTTTAGTCTTCAGGGTTTAAGATTTTTAAGGGTTTAGGGTTTTTTTAGGATTTAGGATTTAGGGCTTTAGGGTTTAGGGTATTAAGGTTTAGGGTTTAGCGTTATGGTTAAGGTTTAGGGTTTAGGGTTTAGTTTAGGGTTTTTTAGGGTTGGGGTTTTAGGAGGTTTAGGGTTTTAGAGTTTAGGGTTTTAGGGTTTAGGGTATAGTGATAGTTTTTTTTTTTATTTTATTATTTTTATATTTTTTAAAATTAAAAAGTTGGTTTAGGTTTATTTACTTTATTTTCTATTTATTTTAGTTTATTTTATTTTTTATTTTGATTTAAGTTTACATTTATTTCTTATTTTGTTTAGTTTTATTTTGTTTATTTATTTTAGATTAGGTTTTATTTTAGTTTATTTTTTAGGTTTAAGTTTAGGTTTTATGTTTATTTTATTTTTAAGTTAGGATTTATTTTTTAGGTTTAGGTTTAGGATTTTATTTTTTTAGGTTTAGGTTTTATGTTTTTTATTTTAGGTTTAATTTTTTAGTAGGTTTATGTTTAATTTTATTTTATTATATTTTATTTAGTTTAGGTTTAGTTTATTTTAGGTTTAGGTTTAGGTTTTATTTATTTTAATTTAGTTTATTATAGTTTAGGTTTAGGTTTATTTTAATTTTATTTTAGGTTTAGGCTTTATTAGTTTAGGGTTTAGGTATTATTTTTTATTTATTTTTAGGTTTGTTATTTAGGTTAAGGTTATTATTTTATTTTATTTTAGGTTTATTTTATTTTTTTTTAGATTTAGCTTTTATTTTATTTAGGTTTTTTTAGTTTAGTTTAGGTTTTTATTTATTTTATTTTATTTTAGTTTTTATTTTATATTTTATTTTCTTTTTTAGGTTTAGGTTTAAGTTTTAGTTTATGTTTTTATTTTATTTTATATTTTATTAGGTTTTATTTATTTTATTTTTGGGATTTAATTTATTTAGGTTTTCTTTAGAGTTTAGGGTTTAGGGTTTTAGTTTAGTGTTAGCTTAGTGTTTAGGGTTAGGAGTTTACCATTTAGGGTTTAGGGTTTAGGGTTTAAGGTTTAGGTTTTAGGGTTTAGTGTTTAGGGTTTAAGTTAGGGTTTACTATTTAGGTTTTAGGGTTTGGGGTTTTGGGATTTTAGGTTTTAGGGTTTAGGATTTAGGGTTTAAGTTTTAGGTTTGGTTCAATTTTAGTGTAGGGTTTAAGGGTTTTTTTTATTTTTAGAGAAAATTCATATTCAATATTTTTTTGATTTCATCAACTAAGTAAAAGAACAAGTTTTTAGACTAAGTGATGACATAGATAAAAATGATCATAAATAAAAACTCTAGAAAACTCGAACCATCTACAAAGGCATAGTTCCATTAGCGGATTGGATCAGTCCTTCTTATTCTCCAATTCCCATCATAACCACCCCAACTTCTCAGTGGGATCCACCATCATATCCCAATCTCTCGCCACCACCAAACCTCCATCGGTCCTCCCCAAAATTATACTCGACCACCACCTCCATATCCACCGGCACCTCGGATCCCAACCACTATGATAACGCCTCCACCTTAGCCTCCATGATCTTGACTAAGTTTGGTTGTTGTCAAGGTTCTGTCCATTCTTAGGGTTTAGGTTTAGGTTTAGGTCTATTAGGTTTTAGGGTTTAGGTTTTATTTTTTATTATTTTTAGGTTTTATTTTTAGGTTTATTTTTTATGTTTAGGTTTTTATTTAGTTTTTATTTTCTTTTATTTTAGGTTTATTTTTAGGTTTATTTAATTTTATTTTACATTTAGTTTTTTAGTTAGGTTTTATTCTTAGGTTTTTTGTTTTATTTAGTTTAGTTTTATTTATTTTATTTAATTTATTTTATTTTATTTTAGGTTTAGGATTATTTTAGTTTATTTTTTATTTTATTTTATTTAGGTTTAGGATCCTTTATTTATTTTATTTTTAGGTTTTATCTAGTTTAGGTTTTAGTTTTTAGGTTTTAGGGTTTGGGTTTAGGGTTTTTTATGGTTTAGGGTTTTAGGTTTTAGTTTAGGGTTTAGGTTAGGGTTTTAGTTTAGGTTTAGGGTTTTATCTTTAGGGTTTAGAGTTTAGGGTTTAGGGTTTAGGGTTTAGTTTAGGGTTTAAGTTTTGGGTTTTAGGGTTTAGTTAGGTTTAGGGTTTAAGTTTAGGGTTTAGTTTATTAGTTTATGGTTTAGGGTTTAGGGTTTTAGGTTTAGGTTTTAGTATTAGTTTTAGTGTTTAGGGTATAGGCTTAGGGTTTAGGGTTTAGGGTTTAGGGTTTTTTTAGGTTTAGGGTTTAGGGTTTAGGTTTAGGGTTTAGGTTTAGTTTAGTTTATTTTATTTATTTATTTTTTATTTTAATTTATTTATTTTTTTTATTTTATTTTAGTTTATTTATTTTAGATTAGCTATTTTATTTTAGTTTATTTTTTAGGTTTAGGTTTAGGTTTATGTTTATTTTTTAGTTTAGTTTTATTTTTATTTTTATTTTTTAGATTTAGGTTTGATTTTTTAATTTTATGTTTAGGTTTAGGTTTTTATTATATTTTTTTAGGTTTAGGTTTTAGTTTTTATTCTTTAGTTAGGTTTTTGTTTATTTTTAGTTTATTTTATTTTATATAATTTAAGTTTAGGTTTTGGTTTAGTTTACTTTAGGTTTAGGTTTAGGTTTTATTTACTTTAATTTAGTTTATTTTAGTTTAGGTTTAGGTTTATGTTTATTTTATTTTAGGTTTAGGTTTTAATTTAGGTTTAAGTTTTATTTATTATTTATTTTAGCTTTATTATTTAGGTTTAGGTTTTTTATTTAGTTTTATTTTAGATTTAGTTTTATTTTATTTATGTTTTATTTTAAGTTTAGTTTAGGTTTTTATTTATTTTATTTTAGTTTAGTTTTTATTTTATTTATTTTTTTTAGGTTTTGGTTTAGGTTTAGGTTGTAGTTTATGTTTTCATTCTATTTTATTTTTTATTTTATTCTAGTTTAGGTTTTTTATTTATTTTATTTTAAAATTTTATTTAGTTTACATTTATGTTTTTAGCTTTATAAGGTTTAGGATTTATGATTAGGGGTTTACGATTTAGGGTTTAGGGTTTAGGGTTTAAGGTTTATGGTTTAGGATTTAGGGTTTAGGTTTTAGGGTTTGGGGTTTAGGGTTTTAGGGTTTAGGGTTTATGTTTAGGGTTTAGGGTTTAAGGTTTTTAGGGTTTAGGGTTTAGGTTTAGGTTTAGGGTTAGGTTTTAGGTTTAGGTTTAGTTTAGTTTAGGGTTTTTGGATTTTTTTTAATAAAGAATAAATTTATATTCAATATTTCTTCTTTTTGATTTCCTCAACCAAGTAAAACACCAAGTTTTCTAAGACACAAGTGACGACATAGAAAAAAAATGAGCACGCATAGAGCAAATCAAAAACCCTAGATAATGAAAATCATCTCTATTATAAAGACACAGTTCCATACGCAGCAGATAGGATCGGTCATTCATCAGTTTCTCTTGTTACCATTAGAACCATCCCGGCCTCTCGAGTAACGGGATCCACCATCATATCCCCGATCTCTCCTCCACACCACGTTGCCGTCTCCTCCCTTCTCTCTTCTCTAACTACCTCCATATCCATCATCACATCCAGATCCTCCACCACCACTATGATAACTGCCGCTTCCTCCTTCGCCTCCACCACCAAATCTAGGGAGTTGATGATGATATTTTCTATTCACCATTGATTAGTTTAGATATTTATGATTTATTTATTTTTATTTATTTTAGGTTTGTATTTTTTTAGGTTTTTTAGGTTTATTAATTTAGATATTATTTATTTAGATATTTTTATTTTATTTAGATTTAGTTTTTTTATTAGGTAGTAGGTTATTATAGATTTTAGGATAATTTATTATTTATGTTAGTTTATTTTTTAGATTTATTTATAAGTTATTTAGTAGGTTTATAAGGTTTAGGTTTTTTTAGGATTAGGTTTTAGTTTATTAGGAGATTTATGGACATGTTTATTTAGAGTAGTAGATTTTAGTATTGGTGGTTTATTTGGGTTTAGAAGGTAGTTTAGATTTTGCTTTAGCTTAGTTTGTTAGTTTAATACTTTTTTAGGATGAACATATTATTACTTATATGGATCTAGTTTAGATTGATTATTTTTAAGTAGATTTGAAATTTTAGATTGTAAGTTTTATGAAATTTTAGGTTTAACATGTTTAGTTTAGTAAGATGAAAGGTTTAGATTTATTTGTTTTAGAGATGGGGTTACACATTTTTTTAGAGTTTTATAGGTGTTTAGATGCTTTATGTGGTTTAGTGATTAGTTTAGCTTGGAGAATCAGGAGCTTTTTAATTAGGTTTGTTTAGTAAAAATAGCATTGTTACTTGGTTTATGTTTATTGGGAAAGATATAAAGTGGTTTTCTAAGGCAATATATGTTGCATTTAGCTGATTTATACAATAGATTATTGAAGGTGTTATGTATAAGTTCCAGAGATGAGAAGCAAAGACATAGTTCAAGTGGATTTATTAAGGATGAAAATAATAAAGCTTTTTTTTGATATTGAAAATAGGTGGATGAGATATTTTGATAAACTTTTCAATGAAGGATAAAGACGATTGATTTTAGTTCAATAGAATTTCATTTCTATCATGTTTAGTAAATCAGGTTAGTGAAGCTTTATGTTACTTAGGACGGTAATATTAGGTTGTGGAAATGTTTAGAGATCAAGGAATTTCTTATCTTTTTTAATGTTTTAAAGACTAGATGGTTGGAGTTTAGGTTTATTTATTTAAGAATAGGTGATATTTTATATAGGAATTAGTTAATTTATACATTAAATGGGAGAGAGTTATAGGTTACGATTTTAGTTTATTTTAGGTTTAGGTATTTATGGATTTATACATTTGTTAGGTTTAGGGTTTAGGTTTATGATATTTATTGATTTAGCTTTAGTTTAGATGTTCTTTAGAGTTAGAGTTTATTGGTTATTTCATTAAGGTTATTATTTTTATTTTAGGGTTATTTTTATTTAGTTGGATTTAGGATTTAGTTATTTTTACTTTTGGTTATGGATTTAGGCATTTAGGTAGTTTATTTTAATGACATTTTTTGTTTAAGACTAGGGTTTAGGTTTATGGAGGTCAACTTTAGAGTTTAGGTTTTCGTTTAGTAGATTATATTTTGGGTGTAATTTTAGTTTAGAAGTTTTAGTGATAGTTTTATTTGGTGATCAAGTTTTTAGAGTGAGCGTTTAGATATTTAGGTTATTGTTTTTGGTGAAATAGATGGAGGTTTAGTAGAATTCAAGTTGGATGGTTGAAGTGGACATTTTTATGTGATAGAGTTAAGCAGGAGTTTATAAGATGGTAATATGACTTATGTAATGTTGGCCAATAGAAGCATATTAGAAAGTTTAGGATGATTTTAGGTGGATGAGTTTTAGAGATAGCAAAATAGGAGGTTAAAAAAGTTATTTATAGATAAGATTAGGGAGAGTTTATGGTTTATGCGTTATGTTTTAGTAGATTTAATTTTTTATGTTAAGAAAGGTAGATAACCTATTAAGATGTATTATGATCTTAGATACTTTAATTAGATGTTTTTAGGGTTTAGGATTTAGGGTAGTGGGATTAGGTTTATTGTTGTTTTGTTTTAGTTTTATTTATTTTATTTTATTTTTAGGTTTAGTTTAGGTTTTATTTTAGGTTATTATTTTATTTTATTTAGGTTTAGGTTTTAAATTATTTTTTATTTTATTTAGTTTTTTAAGTTTATTTTTTTTATTTATTTAGTTTATTTTATTTATTTATTTTTTATTAGTTTAGGGTTTATTTTATTTATTTTTTATTTTATTTTATTTTATTTTATTTTAGGTTTTTTATTTATTTTGTTTTTTAGGATTTATTAGGTTTATTTTTTTTATTTATTTATTTAGGTTATTAAGTTTATTATTTTATTTTATTTTATTTTAGTTTAGGTTTATTTAGTTTTAGGTTTAGGTTTATTTAGGTTTTAGTTTAGGTTTAGGTTTAGTTTAGGTTTAGGTTTAGGTTTAGGGTTTAGGGTTTAGGTTTAGGTTTAGGGTTTAGGTTTAGTTTTTTAATTTAATTTAATTTTTTTTATTTATTTAAGGTTTAATTTTTTTATTTATTAGTTTATTTATTTAGTTTAGGTTTTAGGTTTAGGTTTAGTTTAGTTTATAGTTTTAGTTTTTTTAGGGTTTAGGTTTATTTAGGGTTAGGGTTTAGGGTTTAGGTTTAGGTTTAGGGTTTAGGTTTAGGTTAAGTTTTTTATTTTGGGTTTAAGTTTAGGGTTTAGGGTTAGGTTTTTATTTAGGTTTAGAGGTTTAGATTTAGTTTTAGGTTTAGGTTTAGGGTTTTAGTTTAGGGTTTAGAGTTTAGGGTTTTTAGTTTAGGGTTTAGAGTTTAGTATTGGGTTTAGGTTTAGTGATTATGGTTTTAGGTTTAGTTTAGGGTTTAGGATTAGTTTAGTTTAGGGTTTTAGGGTTTAGGGTTTATTTAGTTTAGGGTTTAGGGTTATAGGGTTTATTTTAAAATTTTGCCATAAAGAGGTTACATGGTCCTTAGAGGGATAAACTCAAGAACAACTACTCAAAGAGCTACAAAAATAGCCTAGAGAGTAAATCCTGTTTAAGTACAATCAAAATAAAGCAAAAGGGAAAGGAAAGTAACAGATATAAATTGATAAAAATGAAAAAGGCTTTGGACCATCTTCATCATAAGCTCTTGAGGATGAGAGTATCCTATGCCTCCATTGGAAAAGAAGCCAACAAGAAAACAACACATAGTCTGCAAGCTTCTAAGAGAAAAAGTTAGCACAATTAAATTAGTACAAAACAAAATAAAAGTAAAAGTAGAATTGTAAGAGAATTATAGGAGTGTGTGTGAGAATGGGCTCGGTCACAAATTGGGAGATACAAAACATGAGCATCAAACTTTCAATGAAGGGTTACATCACAAGTGTTACTACAAATGATGAATGAAATCATCCATCATAGCCCACATATTTGATATAAGGAAAAGCCATGAAATTCATATGGTCTTTAGTACCCACATGCCCAAAATATAATACACATAGAAAAGAAAACAACATAGATCTGAATGATAAAGGGATGCCACCAATCCCTTATAAGATAAGTAACACCAACTGATGTCAACAAAGCATTTGAATGTAAAGTCAACAACATTCCAATCCAGATTAAAATCTTTGCCACATCCACCATAATATTAATATGACCACAACAATAAATATGAATGTCAAGAAGAAGCATGAGTAAACACAACTAGTAGGCAACTCCAAAACAGCAAGGCATAGATAATGGGGAGAAGTACACGACAATCATCAAAGAGAAAGCCAGGTAGGAAACCAAAGTATTAGCTAAACAAAGTAAAACCCTTACATAAATCAGACCATCCCTACCAGGATGAGAGCTCATGTCCGTAAACAAGAAAGGGGAAGCCATTCGATATTGGAAAATAGATGTTAATGATCACCTTAATAATATCATGATCATAAGCGTACAAGTTTAGAGTCCAATTGCAAAGGCCAGATAATATGGTAATCAATCGAAAAACAAGAAAATAGCACAAAACTAGCCGCAAAAGCATGACTGCAGAACATAAGAGCCCGAAAGACCCTGCTAGAAATAACCAAATGGCAACACAAATACTAAACCCAACATACGATATTGTAGGCAGTACCAATATTGCAAAGAACCAAAATGAAAATCAAAAAATAATAGACAATCTGCAATTAGGAAAAGCGACCATCACTAAGCGCACTAGAAATGACAGTGGGAGAGGGGTCAGAAACAAACCCAATCGTTCAAGGAAACAATAAAAACATCATTACTCTTAGAAACACAGATTAGCAAATCAGAGACACAAAAAAAGCGACTTAAAAGAACCAGGAAATAGACTACATCTGATTAACCAATGGAAAACCAAGGCAAGACCCTCCAATCGATAACCATAGAGATGATATATGTATGCATAGAAAATAATTCCATAAGCAATAATCAGTGGTGGACACCCAAGATGTCAAAAAAAACCAATCAGTTATAAGCAAAACCCCAATCTGGTCACACCAGATGTTAATAATCACCTTGATAAAAGCATGATCACAGTAAATACACAAGTCTACATGATCCAAGAAAGGAATGAAAAGGCGAGATATACCCTCATGCCTCGGTGATAAGGCACCCACTTCAAGCACAAAAATACAATCGAAACAACCCATAGCTTGTTGGGCATAAAACCGATAATCCATTCAACAACAAGAAAATAAATAAATATTGCACCCAAGAGGGTAATCCATCGATGCGATGTGGTATTACATAGACCCAAAATGGGGATGGAAGAAAACCATCATTAAGATCCTTCAAGACAAGGAAAAGCAGACCAGCATCTAATCCAACATCATCAGTAAAATCAGGATGAAAGGAAGGCAAGAAGCAAATCCAATCATGCAAAGAAATAGTAGTAATAATGGGTAAATTAAACATTCTTCCCTTACAGGTTGAGGAAGGGGGGTTGGTAAGCAAGGCAAGAGCCACAACCCAATTTAAAAGGGAAAATACAAATAAAGTAGGGCCCACCATGAAGCTGTACAAATCATACCAAACCAACAACTGCAGCAACAAGATGTGAGCCTCAATGGTGGCAAAAGAATAATTAGAGGCAATAGGAAAAGAGGCGAGGAATCTCAATGTGAAAAAAAAGCAAAATACAATAAATCCCAAAAAATAGTATTGATGGCAGCGGTCCATCCCAGATCAAAAAAGAAGGCATCTCCATCAGCGATTAGGAAATGGGAAGCACATTTCCATTAGCAAGGAAACAGATCAGTAAGACCCAAAAAAAAATTGGATAATTAATAGAAATATTGATGCTAGAGATCACAATAGAACTAGAAAAGATTATCGAAATGCATCGGAAAATGAAGAGGAGCAACAATAAACAAAAGATAAACAAAAGATGGCCATGAGATAAAACAAAGTAATACAAGTTGTAATGTGCCAAAACATAGGATGAAATTAGTTTAAGATAAGGAAGTCCAGTATTGTCCAAATTAACCAATCCATGCAAATGTTTAGGAAGTGTAAGCTGATCAAAGAATTTTATTCCATCTAATCTAGCACCCAGATTAGCAAGGTAATCAGCACACGCATTACCTTCATGCCAAACATGAGTGATTTTAAAATAGAGTTGAGATAGAGAGCTAGTATGCTTTTGGGAGGTAGTACAATTACGAATTTCCCACTTTGGTGGAAGAAGTCAATCAAACGGGGCATCCACCTCAATCCAAATATTGAGCCAACCTTTTTGTAGGCAAATCTCAATAGCTTTGTTAACAGCCATTAGCTTCACAAAGAGAACAGAATATGTATTAAGAGGATAAGAAAAGCCACATAAAACTTTACCATTAAGGTTTCTAAAAATGGCACCACATCCAGAAGTATTTTGAGAAACAGAGCCACCAGTATTAATTTTAATAATATTATCATGAGGTTTTTTCCAATAAACAAGCTTATCATCTTTACATTTGGGATGGTCCGACAGGTTGAAACCCAATTTAGTGGCCACCAATTTAAAACCTTTAAATTGATTGTAGTTAATTAAGCTAGCATTAAATAAAGCACTGATTTTATCTTTAATTCTAGCAATTATCCTCTTATGGTTCATAGGAATCCCACGATGTTTTGCATCATTTACGTCCATCCATATGAACCAAATAAGTGATAGCGTTATCACTTTAATGTGGCCTTTAATAGTGTTTTCAAAATAAACTTCAAGGAGTTGATATAGAGTTAAGGAGCCATTGAATTTGACAACATTAAAAAGATCATCATACCAAACCCAAAGTTTGGAAGCAATGGTCTGTTAACAAATACATGATTCACATTCTCAATGTGAAAATAGTAGTAGCATTTTGAAGGTAAGTAAAAACCTTTACCCATATCAAGGAATCAACAGGGATGAAATTTTTCAAAATTCTCCAAGTTTGAACAAATAAGAAATAGGATAATGTTATTCCAAAGTTTAAAAAACACATTGGAGAAATCATGAGCTTCTCTAATATGAATCTAGACATTTTTAAGGTTGAAATCACCATTTTGGGAAAGCTTAAAAGGATCGATCATGATTGTTAGGAATGATAGGAATGATAGTAAGCTTATCTAAAAGAGAGTAAGGAATATAGTCAGTAAGCTTACTATTGTTCCACTTATTATTCTGCCAGAAAGAGTTCACTTTAATAGTAGCAGTGGAGTGGGTAGAAAGTAAATCATCAATGGACCCATCTCTAGTCTAATTATCTTGCCAAAAGAAAGAGGTTGCAGAGTTAATCCCCCAAGAAATTAAGGATTCCACCTCCCATTTGATGGAACAAAGTGTTTTCCATACAAGCGAATCTCCCACTTTGTAAGGGCAAATGAGAGGTGCTTACCTGCGATTTGGTAGTCATGAAATTAGCCAAAGACTATTGTTGCTCTAAATTCCACCGAGTTTATAGGAAAGCGGTAAGCTTCCCAATTGAAACTTACGATACAAACCCTTCCGGCAAAACTGACTTTTATACCAAGAGGTCCAATGCATTCTTTTAGTAGAATTGTTTGGAGCGAGAAGAATTTATTAAGGAGGCTCAATTCTAATGGTTGAATTAGAATTGGCATGGTTTGAATAAGATATAAAGGCATGGAGTTAAGGGTACTTTTAAGCAAAGTGAGTCCACCATAAATTTTATTAGAGATTTTTTTGGATTAATTCATCAAAAAGATGTGATCTTTTGACCTTTAAAGGAGCACCAAGATATTTAATAGGAAGTTATTGTTGCTGAAAATTAGTAATTCTCAAGATTTGGTTGAGCTTATTACTAGAGATTTTAGAGGAAGGAATGAAACAACTTTTACCTTCATTAAGAAAGAGACCACTTTCATTACCAAATTTATTT